>VWZP01009260.1:221381-290059 GCA_013396995.1 Dicaeum eximium
TGCCTGTGTCTCTCACCTTGCTCAAGAACTCACAAGGGAATTACCCCCAAAAGGGCCCTGGGGGGTTGGTTCCCTGCTTAGGGTGGTACCCACAGAACCACCGCACTTAGAAACAAAAGTCAATCTTGTTATCTGTGTCCCTAGCTGTTATCTCTTCCAGATACAATCCTGATGTTAAGATGACTGCAGAGACCTTTCATTGCAAGTAGGAGAATTTAGTGTCCACACTCCCTTAAAAGATCTTTTTATTTAATTGCAAAGGTGATATTATTGGAAATAAAACGTATGCTGAATGATCCACAGCACTTAATCAGTGTAAAGATCCCACAGCTGTCCACATTTACGCTTCAGAGTGATGCTCCTGAAGAGTCCCTTCTTCACAGGAAGGTTATAATAGCTCATAAAACATGTTTGTCAGGTGTCAGCCTATTATATAGTCACTTGATGGCTCTTCTCTTCTACACAGACCTGTCATATTATTTAATATTGTGTCTCCACAAGGTGGTAGAAGTGGGTAATTAATTCCACAGCATGCAGCATTCATAGTTTGATTGCTTTCCCTTTTACTCTGGTGATGAAAAGATAGCTTAATTCCTTATTTTATGGATTTTTCTAAATATGCCGAATTTTCTTATAAATCCCTTATTAATGATCAGCATTTCATTTATCTCTCTTCTCATATTTTGTTGTAAACAGTTTTTTATTTAATTAATCTCACCACTTTTTCCTCCGTTCCCTTTAATGTTGACTTTTCTAAGATTCTTTTATTTGCTGTTCAATTGTACTGGTAAAGCATGATATGTAATGGCTTGAAGCCAAGGTCAGGTAGCTCGGAATGCATGAATCAAACTCTTTATGGGTAGATCTTAAATGAAACACTGAGTGGTGAAGCCATCAAAAGGGAGACCAGGCCAAAATTGTCAACGGGAATGACTCATTCTATAATGTACACTTCAGAACATTCCATGCTGTTGCAAACTGTCACAGTAAAGTAGTGGAAGAAAAACACTCCTTGTTGTTTCCTTTGTGCTGCTGAGATTTTAATGGGCATCTGAATCCTGACTGTCTAGTGGGAGGACATCTTTCGCTCCATGTGTTCCGGCTGCCTCACTCATGAGCTTCATCATTACTCTCCATAAATGCATAGACTATTTCTGTATACCATTACCATATATTTTCAGTCTGTTTAGATAAACTTTTGATATAAATACAGAGATCACTATTTTAGGATTTAATTAAATTAAAAGAAAGTACTTATGCGGATGGCAGTGCAACATTTGTAATTTCAAGTCTTCTCTCGCATCAATTTTAATCTATTTTAAGTCTCTCATTTTCTCTGGAGTTATGATTTATATGCTTGAGAAGGATAGAATACAGTATATTTTTACAGATGAAATATTCATTTTTTTGGCTGCATATCAAATCTGGTTATTTAATTTAGGATTTACACATTCAGGGCTTGCCATCAAAATAAGCTTTTATACTAAATGACTTCTAACGCTAAAATTTTGTTATATATCTAAAGTTTTTAAATAAATAGGTCTGAATTAAATAAATAGGACTGTCAATTTACAGTTGTGGAAAATTTGAGTAATTTTGCACTTCTAAGCTAAAGAAATATGAATCCAGATTGCCAGTACTCTTGAAGCCTAACCTATGATCAGACACCAATCTTGCCCAATCTGTCTGCTTTATCTTTAGAGACAATTAATTAATGAATAGAAAGAAAGTATTTTGAGTACTACTGAACAGAGTTTCTAAGTTGAAGAAAATATTTCACTTTTTGTAATAACCTTCACATTACATTCAGCAAAACCACCATGACCACTTAAATATGCTTACCTTTTCTAAAGTCTGAAAAAAACCCTCATAGTCTGCAGAGCCACAGAACATTAGCCTCAAGAAAATAATAAAAAAATATATTATTTTCCTTTCAAATCAGGTGCTTGTAAGTGCAGGTTACATCTTTGTGACACAGAAACTGAAGATTTGAAAAGTTGAGCACATCAGCCAGGTTGTAAGCACTGTCTAGGCTCTTTTTCATGCAAACTGTCTCAGAAATCCCAAATGAAAAATGTTTTTTAACTGTGGAAAAGGGATCAATTAAAAGGAATAATTTTGCATACCCCTCAGTCCCTCTTCAAGTTGAAAGGAAAACCATTTAATCTGGAACAGAATACAATTGTCTAATGAAGATGCCAGTGGAACAAATGAACATTCAATGAAGTAAGTTCTGTTCATCTAAATTTTTAAAACATCATTTCTAATGTGCAGCCTCTTGCAGAAGGACCTGTTGAGTGAAATTAATGGTGGTGTGTGGATCACAGGTTCTCATTTATCTATCTGGTCTGTATCTTAATGTACATGTTCAGTAAATGGGAAATGAAACTTCTGCATATTCTGCTCTGTTGCCCATAATCAGTGTCTGAGGTGCTGTCTTTGATATTTTAAACTTTGACGGAGATTTGTACATGATTGGTCAATTTTTAGAACCTGAAGCAGTGAACTTAATCAAGGCTCTAAGACCTATCCAAATAAGAGTTCAGAATAAATGCAAAGCTATTGCATAGGCACATTAAACAATATTAAAAAATCACTCTAAATTCCAGGTGAGTAATGCACCTTGACTCATAATGGCCAAAAAATAATTTCATCTTAGAGCCTGTAAGCAAAGTAAGATCACAGGCTGCCTTCTTATAAATAGCAGGGAAGAATTAGAAACATCTATCTTGAGTACTGCAGGTATAGACTCCTAACAGTAACATTTGCAAAGACAATGAAATACTGCTCATTTGCAGTAAGGGATTTAATTAGTACTTCATACCAGGATTGAAGAATGGTCTGTCCCATCTACTGAACTTGTTTTATCTTTTACTAAACTTACAAATTGAATAATGAGAAGATTGCACGTAAACGTAATTAATTTAATTCCACAGAGATGTTTTTTTAAGTTACTGTGTGGGCAAGAACAGGAGGGCTGAAATTGGTCTTTGGGTAGATGATGGAATGAAATAAGTATTTCATAAAGGAAGTAACATGACAAACAAGTGGTAGTATCATGTGAAAACTCAAATTCAAGTACATCTGTGTTGTATGCTTCCTTCACTAGTTTCGGCCTTCAAAACTGGATATCAATTTTTACAGTTTCATCAGTCTCACAGTCTAAACTTTCCAGTCAAAATGTCCCCATAGAATGCCTTGTAAGAAAAGTACACTCAGTTTAGGTGGATTAGTGTTCTGGTTTTGGCTTGGACAGAGTTCATTTTCTTCTTAGTAGCTGGAACAGTGCTGTGGTTTTGGTTTAGTATGAGAATAATGTTGAGAACATATGAATGTTTCAGCTCTTGCCTAGAGCTTGCCTGAAGTCAAAGATTTTTCAGTGTCCCATGAACTTCCAGTGAGGAGCTGCATAAAAAGCCATGAGGAAACATGGCCAGGGCACATGGCCCAAACTGGCTAAAGGAATTTTCCATTCCATAGAATGTTGTGGGGTATAAGTTGGGGGAGTTACCTGGAAAAGGGTTGAAGAGAGGATAGGCTGGATATTGGTCAGTGGGTGGTGAGCAGTTTTGTGCATCACTTGTTTCTCTTGGGTTCTGTTATTCTCTCTCCCTCTCCTTGCAATTACAATCATTATTATTAATATTAGCAAATGCACAACAACAGCAACAATAAAAACAATAATTTGTTTCTATTATTAAATTGTTCTTATTTCAACCAACAAGGATTACCTTTCCTTTCTGATTCTCCTCCCCAGTGTGCTGGGGTGGGAGAATGAGTGAGCAGCTGCATGGTACTTTAATTGCCAGCTGGGGTTAAACCACAGCAATTACTTAGGGCAAAGAGTTTTTAAGAACGTTTGTTCTTGTGGAAGAGAAATGTCCTTAATTTCCAATTTCTATTCTTATGGGATGTTTAGCAGCTTTTAATCTGAGTTATATTAAACCACGATTTTCCATTCTAAAGAACTATCACCAAATGAAATCAGCTGATCACTAAAAGAAGTTTTGGTGAGCTTTTATGAACTACAGGCATGAACCTTCTTCATTGGTGTCATACAATTATGTTTGTTCACACACTACTCTGCAAATAGTGTATTTTTTGACCACAGAAACTATAAAATTGAAAAAATATTCTCTATACCAAAGACAACACAAGACTGTAAAAAAGGAGGCATATAAGTACAAAATCCTAATAAGAACTTCTATTCTCATCTCAAATATTTTTCCTATTTAATGGCCTTTGTTAGCCCTTGGCTCTTACACATACTCAGTGTGCATTGTTGCCTCCCAGTTTGAACTGGGAGCCCTGCAGTATGTTGTGTACAGAATGAAGAAGAAGCTGGTTGCTAGGGAATTCAATTTATCTCCATTAACACTGTGACAGTGCCTGCCATAAAGATGTTTCCTCACTTGAATATAATTGGAAACAAATAAGTAAAATTCTTGGGTGTTCCTCACCCCTGTGGCCAAACTGGACTTCCAGGGAAACAGAATGAACACCAGTGGAGTTTGGAGAGTGCAGCACCTGGTTCATGGCAGCAGTGATTTCTCCAACTTCAGAATTCTTGTCAGTTTTCACAGGTCAAAAATTTTTCTGATGGGCACAAGCAGGCCTTTACAGCTACAAAGTGTTCATTTGTTTGATTAGGAACTTTAAAACCTGTGCTTTTTTTCATTACTAGGGACTGTCCCCTGCCACTAATGATTCTCTTGCTGAAGGTCACTAGGTAGTGACAATAATTACTAGCAAAAGTAAATCATCAGCCTGCTTCCCTTTCAACATACAAAGAAACCAAGTAATTCTCAAGGACTCTGTGTGAAGACATTCTTATATTGAAATGTCACCTAATAATTTAAATGTAAGTGATAACATTTTGTTTGCTACATTGAGTCAAAAGCACTTGCCTTTTGACAATGATAAATTGATAATTCCTACACACAGAGAAAGTATCTCACACCTTAAACCAAACTATACTGAACATGTGGCAAATCTATGGATTTACAATATCAATAAGAGCGAAAATGTTATCATTTTCTCATCAGGTTTTCTCTATTTTTTGCACTTTAAAAATCTATTCTGACACACCAAAAGCCATATGGTAGCTGAATCCAATAAACTATTCAATCTTCTTTTTTTACTACAACACCATGACTCTGGGAAGAAAAGCCTGAGAAATCTAATTGAAATTGTCACTGGTTTTATTGAAGGGCAAAACCTCCTGTTTTTTCTGATGTCTAATAATGGCTTGCATCAGTCTGTATTTTTAATAAATTTTGGACTACAAAGAAAAACTCCCATGAATACTTCAGGAAGTACTGGAGCCAAAATTGAGCAAAACTTTTCTTTACATACATGCTTAAATTTCACCAGGCAAAGTGTCTTTTGCATTTCAGCTGATGAAAACAGCTGAAAACTTTTTTCAGATTTTTCCTCCTCCAAAACTTTGGATACTCTCTGAAATTCTTAAGAAAAATTTCTCAAGCTTTGCTGTAGCATTCACTGTCTGTGATTAAAAGTAGCTCTACTTTTGTTTGAGATTTCTGGTACCCATATATAATGTTTTATCTGCAGTCAATTTCAACTGTGAGAATACATCCTATGGAAAGAATGTGCAATGTAATACTACCAATTTTTAATTAGAATCATTAATATCTACAAGGATCATCGAAGTCTAAGTCCTGGTCCTGCACAAGACAACCCCAAGAATCACAGCACATGCCTGGGAGCACTGTCCAAACACTTCTTGAACTTTGTCAGCCTTGATGCTGTGACCTCTTCCCTGTGTAGCCTGTTCCAGTGCCCAGTTACCCTCAATTGCCTATTTACCATACAGCTTAAAACATGCTATACGCCTGATACAACTGTCATATTACCCAACAGCCTCATGGCAATTTGTATTTCCAGGGTTACGATTATGTTTTCAAAAGGATAAAGAAACTGGAAGCTCTCCTGCATGGTGTGGAGGAAGGGGAGAATTCCCCTCTGCACCACTTTCCTGAAATCAGAGTCCTGACTGTAAATACCCATGTTTTGAGGCACTACACCTGGTGTAACCTTATCCTCTCAACTCAAAACCCTCTCTTTGCCTTACAGATGTCTCAAGAACCCTCAGCCTTGCACGCAGCAGAAAACCACTCTTACTTTCCACCAAACAAGAGTTAGAGTAAATTAGGCCTTGTTGAAAAATATGTTAGGACATGGCCTTTAGTTATCCCCAAAGGACGAGAGACTAACAAGAGAGGATCACCTCAAGCTTAAGTGACCCATGCACAAATTAAAGTTAGGTAACAGTAAGCCTTTCAACGAGTGGAACAAGTGGCAGTGCAGCAGTGACCCAGTGCCATATCTGAGATGCTGGTAGAGTACAAAATATCCTGTAGGGTTCTGATGGAATCTGAAGAAAATCACTGGGATTTTGAAGCTGCAGATATTGTGGATGAGAAGCCAGCCATTCAGGCCCNAACACTTGTACTGGTGTCCCTAAAGCAACTGAAACTGAAATACTAGGAAACAGAATAACCACTTCAGTTACTGCCCCAGTTGCCAGGACTACACTGGATGTCCATATCAACTCCTGGATGCCAGCCAATGCTGTGTGGGAATGAATTAAACAAAGGAAAAAATGCAGATGGAAATATTTGGGTAACCCATCTGGGCCACCAAGGTCAAAAAAAGACATCATGACATACCAAATCTGTTTTGTTGTGCTTAGAGGACTGCTATGTGCTACATGTAGTGCCAGCATATGCCATCCACCCACAAACACTTCTGCTACCATGACTCTCACAACAGACTGCTGGAAAATGAGTGGTGAGGAACTTTGCAGTAGGGTAGGTGTACAAAAATACATGTGTAACAACCTATGGGCAAGGCACTAGATGGCAAGCACAAAAGACATAATCTTGACTCTGGTGCTCAACACCACTGAGAATGGTAAGTGAGGTGGCAAGTAACTAGACAATTGTAACTATGTGAATAATGCCACATTTGTAATGAGTAATTTTACTTGGGCAAATTCTCATATTAGTGGCATTAACAATCAGTTCAAATATTAAGATCTGGAGGATGTCTCAATGTGTGTATATAGTTTCAAAAACGGCAATGCATGGAACTAATCTGTATGGCTATTGATGGGCCTGTCAACAGAACAAAAAGTGGGGAAGTGTAGCAATTCACACAGGTTAGGTTCTGTTGACATACTGTTAACATATGGACTTTAGTTAACCCAACAGGATAAGGGAGTAACTTATTTTTAAGGATAGAAGGGAGTAAGCAACCTAATGATTGTTGTGTTGTCTTTGAGACAAGAAGTTTGCGAGCACCAAGCAATGGTGACAGTTTTTTTCAGTCTCACTGAATTTGCACAAATTTCAATGAGACAACCAAGAATTTGATTTTGTCTATCAAATCAGGTAACTGATGGTTATCAGATTACCATCAGGAGAAGACCTAAAGAACTTCAATCCCGGATAAGGTCTGTGCATAGCATGGCTAGAATCTAGACTAAGCCAATTTGTCTCCTGGACAATGCTATCCAACTTGCAGAGCAGAGAAGCAAAATAATTTGTAAAATTGCATTTATCTGTGATTAAGTTGTTTTTGTATCCGATTCCAGTTTTATCATTTGGTTTTAAACCACAAAAAGAGGATTCCACACTTCCCAGTGCATGCTCACCAATCCATCCAGCATTTAACCTTTTATCTCAGACCTGTCAGGATTATGCCTGTATCTCTCTGACGACAGCTGTAGTCTGTACATATTATGGCTTTGGTAGCAGTTGTCATTGCATATTAGGGGCCCAATAAAACTGGCTAGCAGGAAAACACAGGCTTTTCACATCAGTGCCTCTTAGAGATTTCTTATGCTCTATTTCATTCTGATTTTAGGCTTGCCCTCACAAGGGATGCTTCATTCAATTCCGAATCCCTTCCCTTCAAAGCCCTCCATTATCCTGGAAAGCTCAACCTCTACAGCTCTAAAGCTGGCTCTTTGGCTCCTTCCAAGCCTTATCCAAATCTCCATGTCTTTATTTGACTTGCCTCGTCACCCAGTTCTCCAGGTTTCTGCAGTCCTTCAGTACTCATTCTCATTCTTCCCACTGTGGCCTAATTTGACATGGTCTTTATCTGGCTACTCTTGTTCAGTCTATCCAAAAGTCCCTCTTCTGTTTTCTCTGGTTGACTGCATCTCTTTAGCTTGGCTGCTGCAGCCTAGTGAAACTCTCCATCCTTCTGCTTCTTCCCATCGGCTCTAACAACAGATCCAGATCTGACTTCTATTTAAAACAATAAATGTAGGCATAATTTAATCCAAATCTACCTATGTCTACTTTATTGTCTGCAAAAAAATGACTTTGATGAAGGAGGAGTAATTAAAAAGGAAAAATTAAAAAAGGAAAAGTAAGTTAAGCAATATACAAACAGTAGGTTTATATTTTCACAGGAGCTATCGAAGCACTCCTTTGCATTCTAGTTTTAGAAGAAACACAGTGCTTATAAAGTTATTGTAGCATACCTGTTCTGGTGGAAAAGAGGACAAGGACAAGCCTGTGCCACACAGAAAGCTGTGGCTGATAGAATCAAGTTGGCATTTTAATAGATAGCATTGAGAAATAATGCAAATTTCTTTTTGTTCATGGTGAATGCTTCAAATTTAAGGTTTCAATTCACATATGCTCGAACTGAAGTAAGGAAAGTTACTAACAGAGTTTCTTTGAGCTCCTTTCCTTCAAAGAATAAAGGAAAAAGTGAATTGAATGAAAAGCTGGTCTTTGAAAGAGCTGTGTTTCAGAAGAACCAGAAACTTTTGATCAATGTGTTAATCTGACCTATCAGTGATAGTTGCTCAGGAATACATAAAATTAATCTCTTGACTCAAAGTCTTTCTAAGTTGAAAATAGAGAATGGTAACTGTCCCCATGGAACTGCTTTTATTAACTATAATTAATAATTTTGATTGAGGATCTGGCAAGAAATGCCTGCTTTGAGAATGAATATTGCTTACTCGGTGACACGCAGAAGTACAAGTAGATTTGTCAATGCAGTATTTTATTCCAGGACAATTGAGTCATCCACCACATAGCCAATATATTTGCTAAGAGTTACACAAGTGGCCTTGGAAAAAAATGGAATATCTAGGCCTTATGCATCTCAATGAAGGAAGCAGATTGTCATAACAACTTTGAAAATGCCATTCTTTTTCAGTCACAATTAATTTTAGCCCAGCACAGGCACTTCACAGAACTGAAAACCAGAAATTCAACAATAAAACTGAAGGCGACCACTAAAAGGCGCGGGTTATGGACTCTCTGCCTCTAGCATGCTGCGACAGTCCTCACTCTGGGCATGAAAGAACAAAAGCCAGAGAAGACAGAAAATAAAGCCCATGAAAAAGTCTTATTCATTGTACATTGTGGAGAATTTGAATAGTGTATCTTCAAAGGTAAGCTGTCAATATTACAGGAGGGTCTCAACTAATTAACAACAATTAATGGATTTAAAGCACATACTCTAGTGCTTTGCTGAATTGAAGCCTAAACAATGGTAACAAAATAATCCTGTGTATGTACTGCTTGCTTTTCTTTGAGTGAATAATTTCTTCTGTATCATTCAGAGACCTTATCACAGTAAATAGTGCTTGGCTTTTGTGTGGCTCTCCCTAAGCACAAGGGCAGAGAGACCAGCCTGTGGCCTAAAGACCTTACAGACTAACACTTCCTCCATTTAAGAAGTAGACAGTCAAGAAGATCTTTTTTTGATGAAGTGTGGATCAGCATTAGTTTCTTTACATAGGAAGTTTATTTAATGTATATGTGTTACTTACAAAGCAGACAGCTTGCACAATTGCAAACATATAAGTAATGCTAAAATTCCTTAGGATAAAAAAAAAAAAGTAATTTCTCCTTTTCCTTTTTTATCATCTACTGTTTCATTGTCTTTCCTTCATCCATATCATCTCAGTCTAGAGCCAAATAATGTTCCTTAAGTGGAAATAGGAGATTCTGCCAAGAATTTCTCAATGTAAAATCCCCTTTCCATATTGTCAAGACTCATGGCAAATCATTTTTTCTCAGTTGGAGTGTTATCTGCTTTGACTGAGAAGTGAGTTTTGAAAAAAACAAGGTGTGAAAAAATGTCACTCTGTTACGTCCAGGCTGGTATCATCTGTCATATGTATTGCTATTATTTATTTAGCTGGACTGAGCAGCAGTTTGTTTTTATTTGATCTCTTTGACTTTTGACTTTGCTTCTCCAGAAGTCCTTTTGTCTCTCCTCTTTATCAGCTTTGTGCTGTGTGAATGTACTGTCAGCATCTGTGGATATCATGGTCAACCCTGTTTTTGTTTTGGCTCTTACAGGCTCAAAAAGGCAAGATGAAAAAAGGGAAAGGGGAAACACTTTCTGTTCCTGACTTGTAGAAAGGCAGGTCTTGAGAGTTTCATTAATTTTCAAGAATATTGTTAGATGGAAAGAATATTATTCTTTCTGAATAATGAATCTCTGCTTATTACAGAATACATTTCTTCAGAAGATCACAAAATATCTCTCAAACCAAATTAACATCATTACCTTATTTTCATGAAACCCTGATTATTGAAGAGATTTATCTGCAGTGATTCAGCAGGTCTGAGGAACTACAACTGAGACCAAGGTATTTTTGAAAGGTGAGCCTCACCACTGTTGCTGAGAATATAAATTCTTTAAAAGGTGTTCCAAATATTTTACTTTTTGAAAAATTACTCTTGGTTTCCTTATCATCACTGAGAGATCTTCACAGTAAGAGTGAAAGGCAAGGCAGGTGTACTGTACCCTGGACAAGCCCACTGCTCACTAGACCAAACACAAACTCTGCAGAAATGTCAGGGGGACTGTAGGAAAGGGGGTGTGGATAAGATTCCTGTTGCTAAATATAGGCTAGTCATGTTTATTTTCAAATGCATAATCTGTCTCTGTGAGATGGTCTCACAATGATGTGTAGTCCTTCCATTTTGGCTGTACTACAAAGGACTTCAGGTAGTGTTTGCCACCACTTTTCCATGAATTCTGTGCACTTGTACCACATGTATGTTTCTAGCTGAACCATTCCTTCACAAATTAACCTTTATTTTAAAATACCTTTTCTCAAAATTCTGATCAAGTTGATGTAAGTTATATGTTTTAGGATAGGTATAGAACCAAATGTTAAGTAACAGAAGAGAAAATAAACAAATAGGAATAGTCTATCATGTAATAATTTGCTCCCATTTGTACATGTATCAAGAAATTCAATGTATTGACTGTTGATTTCATAGGGAAATAGTGTCTTTTTTAGGTAAACAGTAATATTTGTCACATCATGTTCCTGGAGCAGGATGATTAATATTTGTACAAGGCAGATATTTTTTCATAGGTGGATATTATTATCTTAACACGTGCAAAAAAAAATTAAAAGTATTAAATTCTTTAGCAGAAGAAGTAGATCTTAAATGGCTTAAATCAGTTGATCATGAAACTCTGGGAAACAGAGCAAGCAAATGATGACAGACCTTGACACAAAACACAAGCTTAGTTCAATGTATAAATATGTGATTTGTGTGTGATATGTGATATTTTCTGGTAATAAGCAGTTGAAGACAATCAGGTAACAGGCTGTGCTGAAGCTATCCTAGGACTGCTAAGGTGTTTCAACCTATTCTCAATTACAGCAAAAAACTCCAGGACCAAACTAACATTGAAACTTTACCTTTTTTTTTTTTCCCACTAGTATAGAATTATCAACCTTACATTTCATGGCAAATGAAACAGTTGCTGTCCCACTATTGAACTGCAGTACTCTCAGATTCACAGAGAAAATGCACAAGATCATCAAATAAGATGTTCTGTTGTCTGCTAGCTTACTTCCTTGAAACTAAAATATGAAGTGCCTCTCGAAGGAATTCCTTTGGAATATGATGCTTAATTTTGTCTCCCAAATAAAACTGTTTTATTTTAATGCTGAATGTCTATGGAAACTATTCTTCCAGCTGTGGCATACTGAAATGTCTGTGGCTTAGAGACTTGCTCCAAGACCTTTATCAGCAACACTTTCACAAATGCACGTTCAGGAAAATATGGCAAAATATTGGTGTGAATCTTTTACACTGTCTTTGAGAACAATCAGCAAGTCATAGTCATGAATCTTTTCATATAAAAGCCTGTAGGTGAGTACACTATGTGTGTGTATGTATGTAGAAATTAAAATGAGTATAGGTAGATGCACACATACATAATAAAAAAGTACAGACTGCAGCTTCTGGACACCTACCACTGGCTTGTAGATAATAATAAACATGATTGACTCCTGCAAAATGTAACCCTAAAAAAATTGGATTTAAGTCTCCTGTCTGTTTGGACATAATATCAGAGTTTTAGATTTTAGTTTTCTTGAACTGAAGCCCTCCAAACCTCTAGGGTAAAAATATTAAGAATTATATATATGTATGTATGTATGCTGTATGCTGTATGTACGTTGTCCAAAGGCAATCACAATGGGATTATTAATAATATATTTAGTGTTGATTCCTTCAATGTAGTTTCAAGAGTTATCAGATTTAAAAGCAAAAAATATGCAGAGAAAGTATTACTGAACATCAAATACCTTTCACATCTTTCTGTGGGAGTAGTAGTTCAGAAGTCTGTCTTGCTTAATGAGGATTACCTAAATCTTATGAAATATTTAATTGCCATTCTATGTATTTTAGAATAGCAGTAACCAGTTCAAATCACATAGATAAAGTATGAGGAGAATTCTAGGAATCTTAATGGAGAAAATGTGTTCCTATATGTCACTGTCTGTCTTGCACCAGTGAAATCAAATAAAGGGAGAGATTTCAGTTTCTTCCTAGTTTCATAGCAACAGAAGACCAGACATGTTGATATCTACCATCAACAATATATTCAATTTTAAAAGACACTTAAACCATTTTTTAAGTTAAGTTCTTTAAGAATTTTTAAGCTACTTTCCTTGGGAAAGACAGTGTTGCTCCATCTCAGAGGCTTAGAAATTCTTTCCGTGAAGAAAAAATTATTCCTGTTCCATGCTGGAATTTGTGGCCATAAAATAAATGAGATTTCATCTCATAGCTATAACAGTTTGAAAAATGTTGCTGGAACGGGGTCAGATCCAATCTTTTCTGGCTACATGTGGGTAACTGATATTGATAGGAAGGAATTTTTTGCATGCAGATGCAGAGGAAAATAAACAAGGGACATGCAACTGGCATCACACTGCAAGCAAAATAAGTATGGATATCAAGCTGGAAGTTCAAAGGGGGGTTTCTATACAGGTATACGCAATTTACATTTCCATAGAACTGAAAAGAGAAATGCTCCTTACATTAAATATTCCTACACACCTCTTTGGAATGAAGAATAGATCCTTTCTTCCAGTAATGTAGTTGAAGTTCAAGGTTATTTCCCTACACTGAGAATGCATTCATATATCATAGCTCATATGCTTAGAAATACTTCAGAAATGGGTGAAACACATCAAATACATCAAAGCATTGGTTATGTGAGATTGTATTTCTAGACAGGGATATGAACCACTCTGTATTTTGGGCTACCTTGCAAAGAAGAAATCACCAAGAGTCTCTTCTCTGAACAAAATTACTTTAGACTGTGGTCACTCTGCTTCCTTTCACTTTGACAAAAACTCCCGTGTGTGTGGATTTGAGACACGATAACAAAAGCACACAGGGATGAAAATCTATTATGAAGGGAGCATGAATTCAGTCGACTTCCAGCCTTGAAACGATGAGGTTATTATAAATCATATCCTTGAAATACCAAGGTGAAAGAAAAACCTCCCGTGTCCTTACAGCTGCACTCACTTTCATCACTTAGACAGTGTATTATTCACATGCAGAAGAGGGCTAGTTATCAACAGTTGTTCCCAACTCCTATCCTATTCCACAGGCTATGAACACACAAGAGCAAATGTAAAGAATAAAATCATTGCAAGCGTCACTTAGGACTTAGTAGCATTAAAGAATTTCAGAGTCATGAGATAGCTCATTGAGTCTCATTATCCTCTCAGAATCTCTAGTGATATCCTGGAGTTTTAGATTTATTTATTATATTCTAGTGGTATGTTTTTTATAACAGTTCTGGAAGTTTTAATTTTCCTATCACCGTTTATTCCCACTCTTTTCCCTATACAAATTTATTTTCTAATTGCAAAGTCTCAGGATTTTTATCTTGTGCCCTGGATGGCCCAGGAAGGAATCCTTTTGGAACTCAGAAATTACATTACTACATGGAGTGGTAAAATTAGCCAAAGGGTTGCTGGTGCACTCTACAGAATGATGGTGCCCCAGCAGCCTTTCCTAACTCAGCATTGATATTCACCACTTGCCTCCCATTCCTCTTTTGCTTAAGTAGAAAAATTATTTCAGCGTTACTCTAATCCTGGACAGAACAAGACATTCTTTGGCAGGGGAAATAAACAAAATAGTCTTGAGTCTACTCTAACCAGATCAATTATCTGAATATGCTTTTTTCCGTAAAAAAAACCCAAAATTCATTCTTACAGGGTAATTTTTCTATTGTCTATTTAAGCTGCATGTTTAAAGGATCTTCCATCCTCTTCCTATGTGTTCTCAATATTCAAATGCATTAAACAGTTCTCTGCCTTTGCACAAAATTTCCCATGTTGCAGTCTTTGGATCACAGAGACAAAAAGCATTATGTGTCTCTTTAAATCTGTGTAGGAATTCTCAGTGTTTAGTACCATGCATGCTTTCTTACAATCATCTCCTTTAATCATACTAACAAAGTATTATTTTATTCTTCCAGAGAGAGCTCAAATGCATTTCAAAATTTATATTCATAAATGACAGTAACCTATAAAAAAGCTAAGTTTAACCCTTTAAAAAGATGTATACTTCAACAGATAGTTCTGCGACTGTCTCCCAGTTTAGATTTATATAATTTTATTGAAATAGTGAGATTACGGAAATAGTGCAACTGCAAACAAGAATGGTGTGGAAAAAAGTGGAATTGATTAGAAAATGAATAGTTTTGAGGCGGAGGATTATCTTACAAGAAAGTACTGTTCCAAAGAAAGAGACTGTAACTACAAGCTGTCATGATAATGTGTGATTTTAATTATATCACTAACATTGATAGATTAACAGATAATGAACAGAAATATCAACGACATCAATATCACTTCAAATGCAGGCTAAATATTTAATGTATAAATTGAAAAATCGATGTAAAAGTAAAATTTCCTCAGCTAAAGACAAAGTGTGTTAAATAGACCTGAATGACAGAGATTGGTTAACTACCTAATTGGAAGAACACACAAGTGAAACTAACCACATAAGTCAAAAAATAAATGAAAGAAAGGCTGTCACAGAGATTAAAGATTTATACAGCTGTTTCATCCATCTGGTGTTTAACCAAGCAAAGGCTGGTGGAGAGCATATGACTCAGATGCCAATATTGCAGGATAACTGACTGATTAAATGAATTTGTGCATCCATCAAAGACCATAAGACTTAAAATTAGACTTACCAAAAAAAGCGACACAAAATGTTTTGAGAGCACAGAATTTGCAGACGAGTTGGCACTGATTTTAAAGGCAGTTTTGGAAGACCACAGAACAAGATACCAGGATGGGGTTTGGAGCTACAGCATATATTAAGTGCATAATTATTGAAATCTATAGGCTTTGATGCATTGCCCAAAAATACTTCACATAAAGAAAATGGGTGTCTTTTGAAATTTAAAACTGAAGCATGCAGTGGTGAGTTAGACTTACAAATATGAAGCCATGGAGAAAATTTATTTGCACTGGATTTGAACATGTTATGCATAAAATTTCCAATGGCTTTTATTCAAGTGAAAAAAAAGTAAACTGATGTTAGTACTGCCACTTGTCAAATCAGCCTTGCAATCTGCTTAACTATGCACCCAAAATCTTAAGAAAAGCTGTTGACTTAATGGAGATGCTTTTCATATGGCCAAAGCATTCTGATATGGTGATAAGTGAGAAGAAAATCAGTTTCCCACTTTTAAACTTTTCAATGTAAAGTTCAGGTGATCTGCAGTGCATAGGTCAGCAACCAGTAGTTCTCTGTTTCAAGGTGAGCACTTTTAAGCATGTCTCATTCCCAGCAGTGCGTACAATGTTTCTTGGAAAAACAGACATTCAGTCCATCTTCTCACAGCAGTGAGATTGTTTTCACTTAGCTGTAGTAAATATCATGTGCATAAATGATCTTGAGATGTTTGCCTCTTTGTATTCTGCCCCATACATGTGCTAATGGGGAGCTTGGCACGCTGAAACATGCAGTGACTGGAACAACAGGCAAAACAACTTGATGAATGTGATGAAGGCAGAGATCTGGGAGGATCAAGGTTAGCATGTTGGATATCCTCCTAACAGAACTGTCTAAATTTGCCATGAGAGAAGATGCAGCAAAAAATTGTAGTTAGATATCCAAAAAAATATATGTAAATTTTTTCTGTTTTCTGTATAATGTCTGTAAATTTTCTCCCTATCTGTCATGCACTGGTATACTGCAGCAAAGACCATGCCAAACAAAATCTAAACATGCCATCTGAGACAACATTGGTTTAGGTCTTTCCCAAATGCCTTCTCTTTTCCTTTTCCTAATAACTATTTTCTTGGATTTGTCACAACTTTTAACATCACACAATAACAAAAGGCACAACTTACAAAATTTTAAACACGTTAAATATGCTACTAAGTGTGTTATTTATTAAATTAACTATGGACTATATAAAACACTGAGTGTATAAAACATGTCACCTTGTAGAAATTCTACAGCTCAGCTAATGTACAGGCAGGTCACTTGCAATAGTTTAATTGTGCTTGCTTTTACAGAGCCCTCAAAACACAAATCCTACAAGAATTTAGGGCAAAACCTTGAATCTCTCCTTTAACTTTGTAAAATAGACAGGGCATATGGGTACTGCTACCTCCAGGCTGTGTGAGCTAGAGTGATCTTCCTTCACTGATACATTGGCAGACTGGCCATTTAAGCCCAAGTCAATCACCTTCTGTAAAGAGACACAGGGAACTAGAGAAGGTGATCAATCTTACAGGCACCCAGTTTATTTTCATATTAATAGTACTTTAGAAGTGGTTATTTCTTTCTGGGGATGTTGAAGGAAATGTTGGAAGACTGACTGCCTCTAAGTGTAGATGTAAAAATTTTAGATATCTGCTTTAAGCTCCTTTGTCTTTTCTGTGGTTGTACTTGCCTGCTGCCTAATACCAAAGGTGTTGGACTGTTTCTTGTACCATCATGTCTTTGTATAGGGTCAGCACAAAGCCACCTGTGAGACATGATGTACAGACAATTCTTCCTCAGGTTTCTGTCTGCCTGTGTTAAACCCTCGTGCAGGTCATTGCATGATAATGGAGAGCAGCAGAGCAAGCTGTGTGCAGCCACTCACAAAGCAGGTTCCTGGCTATCAGACATGGTGAGTGTTAGAAATGCCTCGTGGACTTCCGACAAAAAATTGTGTTTTCACAGGTTTTTCACAATTCTGAAGACACAATTTTTATTTCTCCCCTTGTGGGGGAAGTGCTGCTGTTCACTAGGTGACATATCATAGAACAGAGTTGATGGATGAACCATGCTATGGGCAAGGAAGCCTTGAAGAGGAAATGGGGACACTTAGCTAGACATTTCACTGTTCCCCTTTTGTCTTAAATGAGCTTGAATTTTGTACCAATAAGCAAAAGGGATAACATGGATAGGGATTTAGCGTATTTCAAAGATTGAAGAAAATTTGCAACTGAGAAAAAAAAATTGAAACTATATAGATAAAACTGGTTATAAAGCTTTGGAATTAATAGGTTTACTTGCATTACTTCTCTGTGTATTCCTTTCCACAGTCCTGCTTTGTCCCAAAAGACAAGTAACAATATCCACCAATGGCATCATCTACTTCAGACACCTTTTTTCTGACAAGACAGATGGCAACGTTTCTGCAGAATATATCCAAAATACCCTATAGAGAGCACTTAGAGATAAACATGAAAAGATATTTAGAGCACAGGGTTCACAGGATACATTTGTAAACACACATACATATAAAAGTAAGATAATTACTGATTTTTCAGAAGTGTAAGGAAGATGGTCTACAGAGATATTGTTTTTTCTAATAAGCAGAGGTAAACCACAGAAGGCATGGTTTAATTGGGGAAATTTTTAATCAGATTTTGGAATGAAGAAGATACAAAAAAAATGTATGCAGACGGTTGTGGCCCTTTTGCTCTTCTCTGTGCCTGATAAGAAGGCAGTAAATTACACTTCAAATGACCCAGATTTTAGAATTCCTGAAGTGAATGTGTTGACAACATAATGGTAGAAATGGTTAGCTTGAGGAAAGTGGAAACCATAGTTAGAGAGCATGTGGAGAGTGCTGTAGGGTTGGTTTTGAGCAGATCTATCTTTATTTCCATAAGAAACATTAATCTCCTTAAGAAACAACACTTTTTGCAGTATTTTCAAGGATTTATTAATATAAGTCAAACTTTCATCAGTATCAAGAGCTTTCAAGAGAATGATTTCATGGCACTGATGACCACTCTCACTAGAGACCAACATCTCATACACAACACCTGCCTTTTTCATTCTAAAAAATTTGTCCAGCTGTTATCAGTGTGTCTTTGCTCCCAGGGAAAAAATGCAAAATGAGGGCACCTGGGAAAACTGCCTCATTCTTTCTATCCCGTTCAAGTTAAAATTAATCAAGGATGAAAAGTTTTAAAGGTGTTCTTTCTCCTTCCCACTGGGTTCAGACAGTCAGAAGAAAATTAAACAAAAGGAGGAAGATGATGAATCAGCCTCAGAATATGAATAATTTGGGGACCAAGGAGCTCCAGACAAAAGAAAACACAATTCTTGTTTTCACAGTTCATCTTTCATTTTTGAATACTCATCACCATCTACTGCCAAGATGCCAAGATTAAAATCTGTTTCTCCATTTGTCATTGCTTATTTCAAGTGAGTTCAAAGGGATCACTGGTCCCAGACTGAAAGTACATCACTCTCAGAGCATGAAAAACAACGTAAGAGTTTGCAGGGAAGATCAGCATAAAGTCATGAAAGTCATGAAGTCGTGTTTTTCTGACAGTAAAGAGCAAGGAAAGAGAGAAAAGGTGTCCTTTCCTCAGGGTCTTTTAAAGTGTCTTCTTTCTGTTTTATCTATTCTGGAATCCTTTCTTTCTCAGTTTAATCCCTTTCCTTTTCTATTAGAAATGTAGAAATATACTGCTTCAGCAAAGAATAATCAAACACTGAGGTAGTCAGAATCTGGATCTTATTTCTCTCATATTTCATGTACGATCTCACAAGGTCTCGTAGGCCATCTTTTCCATGGTTGTGCACTTGTGATAAGAGCTATCTTGTCTACTGTGTTTGCAAGGCTACACTTTCACTTTGCATTGCTACCAATAGATCCAGCCTACCACAGCACCCTACTTCTCTGGCATTCTGTATTCTAGGCTGTAGCAGTGGTGCCACCTTTCTTCTAGAAGATCTCAGGAAATCCTGACCCCATGTGTAATCTCTACACAGAAAAACTTCTTGTATTGTGGATATGATGACCTAAATATCAATTACTTGACACCATGAAGAGCAGAGAATTTTGCACCCAACTGGCATAGAAAAGCCCAGGAGCCCAGAAGTTTTCTATACAGACTGACCAGTGGCATGGAAGCAGAAGGAGGAAGGTGAATACAATGCACACACTTTCATAGAATCACAGAATCATAGGATGGGTTGGGTTGGAAGGGACCCTAAAGATCCTCTCATTTCAATCGCCCTGCCATGGGCAGGAACACCTTCCTCTAGACCAGGTTGCTTAAAGCCCCATCCAACCTGGGCTTGAACGCTTTCAAGGATGAGGAATCCACAGCCTCTTTGGGCAATCTGTTCCATCGCCTCGCCATCCTCACAGTAAAACACTCTTCCTACTATCTAACCTAAACCCACTCTCTTTCAGCTTAAAGCCACTTTCCCTTGTCCTATCACTACACGCCCTTGTAAAAAGTCTCTCTCCAGCTCTCTTGCAGACCCCCTTTAGGTACTGGAAGGTGCTGTAAGGTGTCCCCAGAGCCTTCTCTAGGCTGAACAACCCCAGCTCTCTCATCCTGTCCCCATAGAAGACGCTCTCCATTCCTCTCCTCATAATCATACCAAAATCTGTTTAATATTGAACTTACATCCTGAAATTCTTGCTCAGCAGTGAGGCTTTATAGGAAAGGGTATTTGTGTCTTAAATTGTATTAATAGCTACATCTTGCTTATTGTCTTTTTTACCATCATTAAAGAAGAATATAGTTTTGGTTTTTGCATCTTGGTTGGAGGCACAATTGCATAAATATACCTGTGTGTATACAGGGCAGATTCTAAGTATACATATATATTATAAATATGTAAGAATAAATGTAGGTGAACACATAGATTAATATTATCCTAACTATGGCAGATGTATACAGATGTTCACATATGCATGTTTATATCTGCACAATACAAAGTGGACTAATGCTTCCTATCCTACTCAAAGGACAATTATTGATATATATAAAATCACAACAGAAATACTTACAACAGAGTAAAAATCCAATGGCTTTCAGATTAATGCAGTTGCTGCTAGAAACATTTAAAATTGTCAATCATTGTTTTTGATGTGTTGTGCTGCTCTACCTGTAAAAACAAAAAGAAAAGGGTAAATTTTATTTTATTTAACAAATTTGAGCCTATACACCAAGCTACCCTGCAACTTTCCTTTAATTCTGTGTGTGTGAAAAATGCCAGTATTTTATTTTTATTTTGAAAGATACCAACCATTATTCTGTAAAATACATTAAACAAAAAGCAGCCGTTTCTCCTTATTTATTTTGTTTTTCTTTAAAAAGATGCTTTTCAGCCTGGAAAGCATTCTAACAATAAAAATATGAATTAAATACAAGTAATTTCAAGATGTTCTGGAACTATGGGGAACAAAAAAATGAACATTTATAATTAAAGACTACATCATAATGCTCCTGAAAAGAACTGATTGAAACATTTTTCATGTGATTTCACTGCTCTGAGGCCAAAACAGTTCACAGAATAACAGTATAACAGTTGAAAAGGATGTTTTAAACAGGAAAATTTTAGTCTGGATTCTCAACATAGAAATGACCAGAGCAAGAGACTCAGGTTTTTAGTACTTCAGTCATTGTAAGTTGAGGCTTTACCTTGACTCTGTCCATTTCAGAGAGAACTACCTGGTGATGCTCAGCCATAAAGGAAGGAGGCAAAAGCTCCCAGCCAGGATCATCAGAATTTACTTGACACTCTAATCACTTTGAAAACTCACAAGACGAAAGATTTTCAAGTTTCATATGTATTTTCCAGATGTTTTTGAAGTACAGGTTTGGATATCAGGATTGTCCAGCACAATTCTGTTTCCATAAAAATACTGCAAAGGTTCAACTCTGTAATGAAAAGAGGATCTAGAAAATAAAATATTTTCATGGAAAGTGTCTGGAAAATCAAATATCATGGAAAGGAACTGTTACCTTCTTTCAGCTTTGAAGCTAAAGGTGTTTTCATCTTTTAATTTTTAAAAGATAATTTGAAATTCTAATTCTCTTGTAATGAAGCATATTCCTTCACTCTCTCCATGCTTACTTATCAGGAAGAATTATGCCAAAATACAAATCTTCTTTCTGGAGTTCTACCAGGATTGCTGACTTTTCCTGAAATTTGATGTTCTGATTTTTTAGAATTTTTTTCTTGCTTCACCATATGGAAGTAAGAAATCAGGAATTCCTAATTCCGATAAGGAATAAGTGCTTAATTACCATTGTCTAGGAAATATTGCAATCCTGCTCTTTGAAACTGTCACAGGGTACCACAGATATATTCTTAATAAGAGGATCAGACCTATGTGCCTAAGTTGGAGACTATTACAAAAATAAAGAAATAAATGGCCCAAAAACCTGACAAATATAAATTAATACCAGGAGCAGCTACCTCTCCTTAAATCAAAAAACAAATAAAGGAAACTGAAAGAATAATGAAATGCACAAAAACTCATTCAAACCTTCATAAACCTAGGAATAAAATACACCTCCTCTTTATCTGAATTAAGAACTCCAAAGATTGTAAAATCTGTTGTGGAGAAACTCTCCTACGCTGAAAAAATGGTGTTTACATAAGGAAAGCAAGCATTTCCTCTTGAATTTATAAGCAGATGATCTGTATAGAGCTTTGTGACAAACCAGAAGACCATCCCACTCAATGAAGAGGTAAGGAATGCATTTTATGGTCTCATTTACCAAAGCATTTCAGTCACATCTTTGCTTAAAGGTGAAATTCTGTAAACACAAATTCCTGGGAAAAGATAGCTGAATCACAGTGTGGCAGGAAGAATGCATGGCCTAGCAATGTACCAAAGACAAGGGACTTTTTTCTGCAAAAAATGAGAATGGCACACCACGGACTCATTGGAAAGAGAAGTTATTGAAGGTAGGATTGCCTGTGTGCCGATGTTCCACAGCTGCCATCCGGCTGGCAGCTTCGGAGGCAAGCCAGTAATAACATCTAACTTGGACAGCTTGTGGATGCTTTGTGCTCAGCAGAAACATTAGAGCAAGATGGAATGTCCTGAGAACAGCAAGTGGACAAGCCAATGCCCCTGGAGATCACAAACCAAATCACATTTAAGCGGGTATTGATCTGGGGGAGATGACCCTGTCCGAAGAGGACTATCAGTGGAAATTAAAGAAATTGCTTCGCAGACAAACTTGACAGGTAGCCCAATTTTTAGGATTAAATGTTGGGTTATTACTAGTAATTCATCAAAAACTGTTCTGAGGTAGAAGCACTACTTTTCATATTAACTGTCATAATATTGAAGAAAAAGGGGGCAGAGGCCAGAAGTGCCCCCAACAGCCATATTTATGGATGTGGAATACCAGGAAACTTCCAGAGAGGTAGAACCAAACAGCTGGCTAGCTAAAACAAGCAGACTGGGACATGCATGTAGACAAAAACAAAGCTGGCAAGCAGGAGAACCATAATATAATTGCCTATTCTTTCCAAAGCTTTCAAGTGGGAAAAGTGAATCCTATTCGGGACTTCTGGCTTAATGGGCAGAAGTAGAGACTGGAGGGGAATTTCTTTGCCTTAAACCATGTTCAAAGAAGAAGCTGGCTCAATAGCAAGCAGTGCCAGCACAGGGGTGAGGACAGGCCAGGTGCAGAAGCCAATCTGGTCATTCAGATGGCTGAATTTGACCAAATCATCATTTAAAGTTGAGCAGGTCATCACCTTGTTTATCAGGAGACAGAAGAGCATATCCTCACACCCAGAGGCCCATGCACTACATTTACACTTTACTGGACATTGTCCAGCATATAAAAAGTGAATAAGTGCTGGTCTGTGGCCCAGGCAGATTTTTGTCTCTGCTAACATATTTGGGAATGTACAATATATCAGATCATCTTAGTAGGGAATTGGTGCTAAGGTTAGTACAATACTGAACAAAGGAACTTCATACTCACTCATTTATTTATTTATTTCTCTCTCTGTCTCCTCTCTCTCTCTCTCTCTTTTCCTCCACTGTCATCTTCCCTGCTCTTTCTTCATTTTTCGTACTCATTGAAGTGACATTTTATTACTTCAAAGGCATTTGCAAATATATGGCCTAAATGGTGACCCAAAACCAGAAATATTAGACAAATCCTGCATGGGCAGGAATGTCTTCAGTCACAAAATCTACTCCCTCTGGGCTTCAGTTTGGTCTCCTGAGACCTCTCCTCTTGGCTCTGTCAGTGTCATTATCTCTTCAGAGCAGTTTCTCTCTGACAGACCTTTTAGGCAAGGGCCAGGATTTTTAATTGCATTCTGAAATAAAGGATGCAGAGCTACACTGTATCTGTCTCTTTGTTTGATAGGCAGGCTGGATGTGCTGGCTTTTCTGTGCAGTTTGCATGCCCTTGCAGACCTTTCCTGCCAAAAAACTTAACAGCAGACTTTGCTTGATCATGAGGGCTCATAGGCACTGTTGCAGATTTTATACTATTTGTAGTTGCCTTATTTGGCTGGGAAAGCATGTATTAAATGCCTGTACTAATTACTGAAAGACAGTTGCAGCAGCTGATTTGTCAAACCTATGCAAATATTGCAGCCTGATGAGAATGAAATGTGTCTGAAAATCATTTAATTTGGGGAGAAAAAATAATATAGAATTTAAAATAATTGTCTTTTAACCATTAATGTCAATCATATTGGTAATAGCCATCTTCAGAACACTCTTTAGTGGAGAAGAATATTTTTAATTTATTTATCTAGCTTCCTAACAAATTGAAAGGTTTTCCACAAGATTTTGCCACACAGTATGCTGGCTGCACTACTAATTAAAAGCTGGTAGTTTCTAAATTAACCTGTGAGTACCTACAGGGATAGAAATTGCCTCCTTAACATTATTATTTACTGACAAAGCAGGTGACGACCTGCTTGTATCTCCAAAACAAACTCATTAGCTTGTCCTAATGGCTACTGCAGATAAACACTCTGATATTTCACTGTCATACTGCCTACAGAAGAATGAGCTGCTGAAATAAAAAAAAAGGAAAAAAAGAAAATGAAAGAAAATAAGCAAAAAAAAGTGCCACAGATTTCCAGTTAACTGGGCCTTCTAGTAGGGCCAGTGTGACTCATTCTTGGTCAATAGATGCATACCTGACAGCTGCCATTAATAACTATTAAAGTGCTGCTTGAGCTCCAGGGTGAGACATGCTTCAATGTTCTAAAAATAAGATATTATCATTCTGCAAGAGTAATAGTTTAGGCAGCAGTGGTTTCAACCCTCTTGGTCTGACTCTTCAAACTGACATCATTTAATCTAAATGTTCTGTCCTGCCAGGTCTCCTTTTGGGTGCACAGTATGATGAAAGAGCTCAGAAGTCATTAATACAAATGTTTCTATGGAAAGTATTGGTCAGGTCCATCTAG
This sequence comes from Dicaeum eximium, assembly GCA_013396995.1. Classification (NCBI taxonomy): domain Eukaryota; kingdom Metazoa; phylum Chordata; class Aves; order Passeriformes; family Dicaeidae; genus Dicaeum; species Dicaeum eximium. The sequence continues at coordinate 246,398 of VWZP01009260.1, forward strand.
AAGTGACTGTCTCATACATTACCTGCTGAGAAGACAAACATAAATCCTAGGCCAGCAAACCCATCAACACCACTCATGCTACCAAAAGACTGGATGACAGCACTAGTGCACTAGGAAACTGAGCACCACCACTAAACAGGAAGTAGATGAATTCGTCTTTTTCTGAAAGCTGCTGCATCCTCTGGTAAACAGAAATCACTTTAGAGAAATTTCAAAAACAATTTCTGAGAGTCCTCTTCAAGGTGTTTTTTTTTTTTTTTTTTTTTTTCACTGGAATTTACAAGTATAGATTGATGACTCTCTAAAAGACCTTGCTGCATTGTGTCCTTGGTTTGGTTTACGTAAGCTGATGCTGGGTACTATTTCTTTATAACTGATTTAATTTTAGAGACAGTCAAGCTTCCACTCTCCAATCAATTACAATGGCCATTTATATGTACAGAGAATTTGGCTTAGGACCTTTCGAGTCTAATGCATTTAGAACGAATTTTTTTTGCCAAAAGGTATGTACCTTTCCCATGATTCTGTTTAAAGCAAGGGTTTTTATTAGATGGGAAGATTAGAAGATTTCACAATGTTCTTCTCTGTCTTTAAAATGAACATCTTTCCCAGATATTGGGTTCTCTTCTATTTCTAGAGAGGGATATTTTTTTTTGTGTCAATCCCCATGTTAAAATATTTGAACAATGAACAGTGAGTGGTGCAGGAAATTAAGCCAGTTCACATCACTTCTAGTCATGGCTGAAATATTTCTTCCTGATTTGAAAAGAGGGGGGATATTGGAAAGTATTTTGTATCACTTATCTTCATCTAAAACTCCTCTAGTGAGGTTTTGAAGGCTCAATTAGTAAAACTATTTTCAAAGCCATTAACCCAAGTAACATGATTTGCTACTGATTATGTAACTGGAAAAAAATCTTATGACTTCTTGGCATAATGTTACCTCAGACACCAAATTATCCCCTTTTATTTAGCTTGCTTCCTCCTGTTGTTTCCATTTTGGTGCTAAAGACTTGCCTACACAGCACTCTGCAATGCTGTGTCATCACACCTGAAGGAGGTCAGCTCTGCAAGCACAGGATTCTCCAGGGTCTTGTGAATTGCTTTTAAACCAATGGAAAGAGGATCTGTTTGCAGAATTTTAACTTTTTCCCTTTGCTTCTGCTTAGTGTCTTGCATTAGTTGAAGAATTGTCATAGTTTTTCTGGTAGTCTCCACACCACAAGTTAAGAAATTCTGGGTCTTGAAGTCAAGGTACATCTGAAACAAAATACAGGCATCTGTACTTTGAGGTGCTGCATGGAGATTCAGCCACACAGGTACCTAGATCAGGGAGCTGGGGTGCCAAAGCTTCTTTCTAATATGTTGGTTGGGCTCTTATTCCCATGACTGAGAGAAGACAGGGAAGCCACAGCTCAGCCACACCCCGTGTGTGCATCTGAACTTAGGTTAGAATAACTCTTGAGACAGCTCAGTTATGCCCTGAGGTGTCCTGCCTTTTACTGTGGTACCTTCACGTAGCAGGATGAGGAAAGAAGTTTACACACTGTGTATAAATGACCACAGTGAAAAGATCAAACTGTCAGTCTGTCACTTATTCATCCAAGGTTCAGAAATCTTTGTCTTTAACAATTTTCAGCAGGTTGGGTGGGTGGGTTTTTTGGTTGCTTTGCTTTTTTGCTTTGTTTTTTTTCCCAGGTTTTATTGTTGTTGTTTTAAATTTGGTTTGGGTTTGGGTTTTTTTGTTTGGTTGGTTGGGTTTTAATTTAATTTTTTATTTTAGTTTAGGCTTGCATTCTTTCTGCTGGCTGAAATATGCATGACTTCTTTCCAAGACCAGCTACTTGGAATTGCTGATCAGTGATCTTTTTTTTGCTGCTGAGGCCAGGTTTTCTGCTGGGTCTGTGCCACTCTCTGCAGTAAAGCATTTGCCCTCCGTAGCCAGAGAGTCTTGTGGAGAAGCCATGGAGAATGGGAATCTTCAGTATATCTCTATACACACTACTGCTCACAAGGGAAGTTTCTAAGTTATGATTTTATTATTTTCTGTGCTTTAACATGACATGTGAACAGAGGTGGACTGTTCTTCTTGTCCCATGTGTGCAGGATGATATTGCCATCTTTATTACTTTGGAACTTTAGGGATTAAAGCTGTTTGGCATATAAGAAGAAGCAACAAGTGACTCTTTAATTAATCCCTGGTTATCACAACAGCTGATAGACACAGAGGGAACATTATGTTCTCATACAGAAAACGAAAACAAAAAAAATCTATCTCCTGCATACCGTGGAGACTAAAGAAGAGTTAAAACCACTGCGAAATGACTGCAGTGAAAGAAAGCTCTGATTGTTTCTAGTGCTGATTTACAGCCTTTGCAAGACTCTAATCAAGAATGAAATTAACAGTGCAACAATAAGACAATGTTCTTTGTATTTTTGGACATGCCTGGTCACTAGGGTGTATGTTATCTGCAAGCACAAAACAGACAGAAAACGCTGCTCAGCTATTTAGGCCACACATGCAGCAGAGAGCAGCCCAACGAGCTCTAGTAAGGGAAAATCTCATAATTTCCATGTTTGCCTTTCCAAGATCTGAACTACTAAGGAAGCACACTGTACAAATACCTTTGATTCTGGATAAGGGTTTATAAAGCATCATATTAAAATTTTGAGATACAATTAATTACTCACATGTCTGACGTATATGAAAAAAATGTTACAGTATGTGTGGTCTGAATTAGATGTTGGTGTACTTTGTATTTTATTTACTTACAATTAGATTGCTCATTTTTATGCTTTTTCTTATGAGTCCTCAAAAGGCCTATGTTTAATCTGAAGAAACATCAACCCCATTGTATGGAAGGAAATTAAACAAGGACTGTTAAACACAGCTCTCCTTGTATCTGTAATTCCCTCTACCTCACTAAACAAGTCATCAATAGCAAAATGTATTGTACTACACTTCCAAGCTCTGGTTGTCAGGGAAGGTGACAAGGTGACAATGACAGAACTCAGAGGGTTGGGAAGGAGAAGGAAGAGAGGAATTTATTTGCAGGATAGTGCTCTAAGATAAGAAGACAAAAGAATCCTGAACTTTTGAAGTTTTAACAGGCTCCGCTTTCAGTTTTGTTCAGGAGAAACACATGCCAGCATTTTTCTCCACTAAAAAACCAAAGACAGCAATTTGAAAATAGAAACATTGTACTGGAAAATATTAAGACAAAAATAATTTTTTTAAAGTCTTGTTTTTGATACATTCCTGATGGAATGATGAAGCTAGCTTCTCCATAAAAACCCCAAAACCCAAAAAAACAACCAAACAAAAATACCCACTTCTATTCATACAGAGTAGAAAAGTAAATTATGATGGACACAAAGACAAGTTAAAATGATAATCAGAAATAGGATCTGTCTGAGGGCAACTATTAGAATAGATAAATAAAGTGTGGGATAACAGTATTTCTGTTAATGCCAACTTCATGAACTTTAATAATAAAAACCTTGGAGAAGCTTTAATAGAAATATTTAGAGTTCCAGATGTAATTGAATGTATCATGTTCCATTGCAGGACAGTGTTGGGTAAACAGTACAAAGAAAAGTAAAGCCATTTAAATTTTTTTTTTTAATCAACTGAAAACTGAGGCTTGTGAGCACACTGATTCTAACATCAGTAAAGGTAGTTTAGCAGACCATTACTTCTAGAATAAGACAGTGTCCCCCCAGGGAACAGAGTAGTGATATGCAGTTTCTTTTTTGTATTTTTTGAAGAGTGTAATTTGATCTGTCTGGAAACCCAAATCTTTCTAATCAATTTTCCCCATTAAATTCTGTAATTTCACCACACTGGATTAAGAATAAGGATTATCAAGTCTCAGGCACAAAAAATTTCACTCTGAGAAATCTTTAAATAAAAGAACTTTCTTCTTAAATTGGAAAATTTTGTTTACTTTACAAAGTTAAAATCCCCTTCAATTTAAAAATCATCTCACTGTAAAATGAATGAACACTCTATTTCCTGTAAAATACTTTCATAATATTTTTTCAATAGATCACATTTTACCACAATCTGACATTTTTTCCTTCAAAACAAACAAAGAACCTTTTAGGTTTTTATGCTGCCTTAGCCCACTTCAACTTACCTTATTTTGTTTTTACTTCAATTATGTTAAAAATTGTCTCTTATAGACAGATGCTATAAAAATGCAGTTCCTGTGTAACTCTGTCAGTCTATCTCACTCCAGATTCTGCCCTGTCTGTTTCCAACCCTTTGTCTTCTTTCAGCCACACTTTGGCAGCATGAGAGTAGCAGAGAAGACAAGCACCTCACTGAAAACAAGGTGTTCTCAGGCCTTGCTGAGGACATTTCATGTGGAACCAAAGTATTTATGGAAGCCCTGAATACTGAGAAATTGTTTGTGTAAAGCTTGGGAGCTTCTGGGAAAGGCTGTGAGGACAGGCTGTCTCTACACTGTGGGATATGGGGGTTTCCAAGGTTCTGAGCTACATCCTGGCTCCCTGGTGGTGGCATGCCAGAGTCTGCCGTGCCATTCTTGTTTAGCTGGAGATGGTTAGAGGAAGTCAGGTGTCTTTCAGAAGTCAGACAGGTCTGTATACTTAGTAGAATATTGACACTTTTCCTGGCAGATAAGGGCATGGATTTTCAGACTCTGTTCTCCAGCCAGCCAAACCACCCAGGTCCTGTTAGTGCAGTGGGAAGTAACTCTTTTGGATGGGGAGAGAGGGATGCCTCAAGAATATCCAGCAGCAGCAGCAGCAACTGGTTTGGCACTAGTTTGTTTGATGCTAACTCAAAAATAAAGAAAGCACTGTTGAATATAAGGTACATGCAACCTTTTCAAAAGAGCGGCCTTAATACTGAACTTTCCAAATTAAGTAGAAAAGCTTCAAGTTGGCATGAGGACTGAGTCATACTGCATGCAAACAGGAAACAACAGGAGGCTGGTCCCTAAGAAACTGTCTCAAAATATCAGTTCAAATAAACAGCCTGACTAGGCAGTGGAGTCTAAAATTTCATTATGAAATCCTATTTTTCAACATTTTAAAACAACAAACATATGGGCTAAACAGTAGGTCATTACCTTAGTGAAAATTTAACTTCTGATATTTGCAAAATCTGCAGCCTGAAAAACATTCTCTTTTCTTTTCTGGTCCCAGAATGTTCTAGAAAAGTTCTAAAGATAACTTGACATTTACTTCTGTATTTGCGTATGACAGGATTTGGATTTCAAAATCAATGCAGAAAGAACCATATAGAGAGGTAAATTATCTACCAAGAAGTCTTGATGGTCTTTTTTCCCCAGATCCTGTGTTGATGACAATACACTATAAAAAACCTGTAAGACTTTATTTTTAGCTATATTGCTGAAAAATATTTAGATGAATATATTTCCACCAGGTGAACTCTGGCTTGAATATCACTAACTGGGTGTTATTCCAAGACAAGCAACTTACAGTACTTGCTCATAAAAAAAACCTCCATTCACTTCTTACCAAGGAAGAAGCCTTTTCCATCAGATAGTACCTAACAATGGGGTTAAGTTGTAAAGAAGGCTGCACAACACCTAGAAAATATATTCCAGCTTACTTGGAACATTTCACTGATACAAAAACAAAATGCATGAAAATCTGTAAGTGAACAATTAAGGGACAGGATCATTCCATTCATGTCATAATTTCCTTCTCCCGTGGCAAGAGAATTACCATGAGATGATTGGCAAAGTATCCTTTGAATAAGAAATTGATTTTATAGTTTTGTAATTTGTTATCTTGACCTTTACATGTGTTTTGCAAATTTTATTGGAGGCAGTGTTAAGGTTCAGCAGTTTATGTAAATTATATTGAGGTTAATGAGGCATGAAGGGTTATATGGCAGTGAAGAGCTGCCTGGATCCTTTAATGGTTCATCTCTAGGCTTTCTAGTGTTTGCAGTAACAAAATGGCACATTTCAGGGGAGGCTGAAAGAAATTTCATGGTGTGTCTGTTAACTGTGTACCTTTTAACATATGTTCTGTCTTTTTTAAAAGCATCCTTTAAATGAATAGTAAATTATATTTGTAATGAGGACAAGATAATCAACTGATGTTAATAAGGATTTCTCAGTTGAACTGAGATCGGAGAGGATTTTTTTTTCTCTCTAAAATCCTTTCTTCAATATGTCACAAATTTTATGTGTTTAAAATTCAGTTAAAATATTTTTACATGACAGTAGTGTTTCAGGTCACAGCTCTATCCAAACCCAGGTTTCCTCCCCAGTATATGGCCATATGTGCTCCTGTTTCCACTGTTTTGTAATGTTCCCTTTATTTGCCCCTTTTCAAGCTGTCTTGCTCCAATCTGGAAAAAGAAAATGCTTCCTGAGATCCAATGTTATTCAATGCTAAATCTGAGATCCACCTGGATTTTAAAGAAAATTAATCTGGGACAAATATTGAACTATGTCCTTTACTGGAGTCAGGGTTCCAGCCTGAGTTATCCCAGAGATTGACTCACTCTTATTTTGATTTTCCTAACCCCACTAGAAAATTTCAACACCAGCAGGAGCTGAGACAGACATTCCAGAAAACCATCTCCCTAGGAGTGTGAAAATCAGGCATTCAACAAAAGAAAAACTTCAAGCTTAGCTGTAAATTAATTATTACAACCACATAAGAAAAACATAAAACAAGATAATTATGACATTAAACCAGTTTTGATTATGCTGGTTTCAATACAATATCAAAGTGACTAAAAATAATAATTACCTGTGCAGTTGCATTAAAAAAAATCCAAAAAGAAGTCTCTAGTTTTGATGAAAGAGCTTATCCTTTTTGAACTAGCCATCACAACTTTGCAATAGGGTTTATTATTGTTACACATATTTTATTTTCACTGTGAGAGCTGACTTTTGCCAAAACCAGACCTGAGCCTGGACTCAAGACCATCTTCTCCTAATGTTTTAGTCATCTTGATGCCAACACATGTGCAGGTGCAACCTGCTGCTGAGCTCTGAAGCACCCTCATGGGAAAAGGATAAACACACCTGGAAAATCAGCACAGGGCCAAGACCTTTTTCCCACCCAGACAGCAAGATCTGTCCAGGTAAGGGATCTCTGCATTTCAGGGCTCAGATGATTTATGCTGGTCTCCTCAGAGATGCTGATGTGGATGATTTGTCTCTGAGCTACAAAATAATGGAAGAAAAATTATAAGACCTGGCGTTTGTCATGGGAAAACAAATTCTTGGGTCCATACTTAACTACCACGAGACACTTGGCCAACAGGAGGAACACAGGAGTTTTGCCATATAGGTTCTCACTGGTAACTAATTTAATGCACTGCACCTCTCAAAAGGAACTACTAAAACTGACCACCAAGATTTGCTGCCATTTTCAATACAGGTTCAATCAAACTTTTCCTTTAAAGAATGATAGGTCACTCCTTTGGAAGTAAATGCGATCTCTGGGTTTCCAAATAAAATAGTGGGTATGGCAAGTTTAGACAGTAGCAAACGAGTTGAAAATACTGCCTGGGCTGTACAGCAGTTTTGGCAGTGTAGCTCACTAGGGGCTGTTGGGGAAATGATATAAGTGGTGACAGGCAAAGTTCTGTCCAAAGAGGAAACTGCGAAGATGGCAAGAAAAAGTACCTTGCTGTCCATGCATTAGTGAGTGGCACTGAGATGGTGTTAGCCAAAAGGGAGTGGCGCTGGCTAGGAAAAATGGCCAGGAAAAATGGCCAGCTTTCTTGGTGAGCATGTTATTCCCAGCCAAAATCATGAGGATGCTGAAGAAGTATGAAGTGATAAAACAAAGCCAGAAAATTTGGTAAACATGATAGCAGATGACACTGACAGGATAAAAGCATGGTAATGGACACTGGGACCAGTAATTCTCAGTACTCACATTTGTTAGTGGTATGTAAATTAACAGTGACAATACAAGACAAAGACAGACATGACAATGGGCAGCTTAGTGAAATTATCTGCTTCAAATAAAAGGGCCTCTTCCTTTCTTTCAGGGCAAGGCAGAAGATCACAGGAGCTGTTTATGAAACATTGGTGCATTGGGGCACTGCTGGTTTAATCACCTCAGAGTCTCATTTGACATATGGTGTAGACATGTGACGAAATATGTGGAGGGAGGAGTTGCTCAGGGTATAGCTGTCTGCAGTAAGATTTGCAGTCAGTTGTAGTTTTTACCAGCTTGTTTCTTCCCACTGCCAGTTCCAGATCCCACAGCTCAACTAAGTCTTTCGCAGTGTCATCGTGGTGCTAACGTCTGTGAGATTCTGTGACTGCATTGAAACAATCACGCTGGTTTCCCATCACCTGGAGGAAATATTTGTAGCTAAAGGCACAGGCAAAGCTACGTCAACATCTGTAACAAATGATGAGTCACGGTCCTCTTGCAATATTTCTAGTATAACATGAAATAATAAAAACACAATAGAGTTCATGCTGTCATTCAAACGAGGTTCTGTAACAGATTCTGGGTACTTTTCCAGTATGAGGAGGTGTTTGTATGGAGGTCTAAGAAGCATACATTCAAATCTGTTGTTCATTGACACTGTTTTTCTCAAATTGCCTCTGCACACCACACATCTGTTAACATTTTGGGAACTCACTATCATGACCTGTTGCAGGAGGAAAAAAAAGGGGATAAAAATCCACAGTAGATCATACTGCCAATGTTGTTGGCTTCCATTCACTTGTTCAAAATTTCACATAATGCTTAAAGGTTTCCAGAAGGGAAAGGGGAAGGCAAAAATCGTTCTGTAGATTTTTTTTTAAATTTCAAAACTGTTCCTTCTCAAAATAAAGATGAAACATATTAATCTGAAGAAAATTATGTAAACAAGGAAGATTTAACAGGGTTTTGTTCATTAGGGAATGTTTAAACATTTTCAAAACATGCTATTTTAATTATCTGATATAAAACATCATTAAACTGTCTTTATAATATATATTAGATTATTGTAATGGTTTTAAGCCTAGCTGGAAATTAAGCACCACACAGTTGCTTGCTCAACCCCCCTGTTCTTCCCCATCTAACTCTGGTGGAATGGGGAAGAGAATAAAAGTAAAACTTGTGTGTTGAGATAAGAACAGTTTAATAATTGAAAAAACTAAAATACAGTAATAACAATAAAAAGGGGGAAAAAAAGTGATGCACAATGCAATTGCTCACCACCTGCTGACCCCCTGATCACCCTTGCTGAGCCCAGGCTGGCCAGGATACTTATATATAAAAAACTAGTCCTGTCACAGAGAAAAATAAAACTGCTATTTAAAAATGTAATTAAACAGGATGAATAGCAACCACAAAAGTTATTTTAAACTGGAGCAGTCATACAGGAGCCACCTGTATCTCTTACAGAAAGCTTTTATAAGGTGCCATTGCATTCTGAGGTCAAAACAAGTCCTTGCTAAAATTTCCTAAATAGATCTAGGAAGAAGATGCTGCCAACAGGCATCTTCAGGCATTCAGGTTTACATGACCACATAAAACTTGAGACACTGTGCTCAGAACCTGTTGTTCTCAGCTTCATCTTTCACTGTCCAGCTGCAGAAACATTGGCTCTTTCCCTGGCCTCTAATGCTCAGCCGTGTCTCTTGTGATGGCCCCGGCGCTGAGCGATGAAGATTTTGGTGGCAAAATACTTCAGGGCCTCATAAAGACTTCCCTGCTGGATGGGTAAACTGCCAAGAGTAAAAAGGCTCTGGAAGAACATACTTGGGCTTGCTGGATGAGCAGAGAGTAGAGGACCAAGTTGTGACTTGTGGCTTTCAAAGAATTAAAGCCTTAGTTCAAACATATGCAAGACTTGTTTCAATCATCACACACCAGTAACTGTGCTAGGGAGGGTTTGATACACCATATCACTGTGAACCCCACAAAATAGGGTCTTTCGCTTCTCAGCCAGGCTGGATAAGATACAAGCATCCTTACCATGGTGCTATGTACAGTATAAGTTAATTTATTTCAGCCTGAGAAAATAAAATGTTGTTAAATCTAGTAGAAATTAGTTTGTATGCTGCATATGAAAATACAGATTGTTCTAGATATTGTTCAGATTCATAACTCAGGCTGTTGAACAGAGATTGCTTCCCTTGAAAATGATGCTACACTGATCTGCTGCTATATGCTAAATGTCTGGGGGTAGGAGACACTTTTCAATCACTGTTCTGGTGCCAGATTTTTTTTAGTTTTCATTATTGGCACATTCAATTCACAGGATGATCTAAAAAAAGAGAAACTTGTGGAACTCCGCCAAAATTATGTTACTGGATTTGATTCCCCCTGATTATGATTAGGAATTGAAATTAATATTCATGCTGTATTTGTTTTTCCAACTTTTCACATTTAATGCATTTTAAATCAGCTATGTTGGCATCATCTGTGTGAAATAGTTGCACAAATGGCCAGGATTCTCCAGTCATCTTAGTCATGCAAAGCATAGTCTGTTTAAAGGGACAATGTTTTTCTGTTCCATTGGCAGAGCAAAGTTGTCCATCTCTTCTGGGATGTGAATGTGACTAGCAATGGAAAGAGGTTGTTAATTTTAAACTGTCTCATTCAGGAAACCTGAGATGTTGAGACATCCTCAGATTTTTTGCATTGCATCAGATGGCTTACAAGCAGCACATTCCTAATGACATATATTTAAAAAAGAAACTGCTTGAGACAACTTGTCAGAACTTTTAGTGCAAGTTGAAGCTAAGGCATAAATTAATGTAAAACATTTTCTAAAATCACAGAATCATTCTGATTGGAAGGAAAATCTCAAGATCATCTGGTGTAACCTTCTGCTCTAGCAGAGTTAGAGTAGGTTTCCCAGGTCTGTGTCCAAGCAGCTATTGAGTATCTCCAAAGATGGAAACTCCACAACTTCTCTGTGCTAACTCTTTCAGCGTTTGACAACTTCCACAATATGAAAAGTGCCTTCTTGTGTTCAGATATATGCATTTTTTACTTTGTACCCATTGTTTTTTGTCCCGTCACTGGGCACAAGTGAGGAAATCTTGGCTCCCTCATCTTCATTCCCTGCCATCAGGTATTTAAATGTGTTGATGGGATGCCCCTGAGCCTTCTCTTCTCCAGGCTGAAACAGTCCCAGCTCTATCACTCTCATATAAAAGATGCTCCAGTCCCAGAAGCACCTTTGTAGAAAACAGAAACACAGGACAAGAGGAAATGTCCTCAAGTTACTGCAGGAGCAGTTTGGATTAGACATTAGGATCCAGTCCTCCATAGAGAGGGTTGTAAAGCACTCAAAGAGACTGCCCAGAGAAGTGGTGTAGTCACCATTCCTGGCAGCATTTAGAAAACTTGAGGATATGGTTTATTGGTGAACATGGTGGTATCACTAGGTTGATGCTCAGACTTGATGCTCCTAAACATTTTTCCCAACCTTACCAACTCCGTGATTCTATGTCCCTTTGCTGGACTCAAGCCAGCAGGTCCATGTCTCTCTTCTGCTGGGGAGCTCAGAACCTGGCCCAGCACTTCAGGTGTTTGTCACCAGTGCTGAATAGAGGGAAAGGATCACATCCCTCCATGGTCTGATGACCCTTTTCCTCGGAGGATACTACTGGCTGCCTTTGCCATGAAGGCACAGTGCTGGCTCACAGTCCCCATTACTTTATATTAATATTATTATGGCTAGCCATTCAATTCACTGCTTCCATAGAGTAATAAATGGCCTGACTTAATTAAAAAGGATATAGAAATATTTAAAACATTTTTAAAGTGTGGATAAATGAGGTTTAAGTGAAAGAAAGCAATCTATCTCTTACCTAACCTAAATTTTTTAAATAAGAAATCATGCCAGAGCTGATAATATTGCTGAAATTTTTCTTAGAATTCAAAGAGTGTTCTCATAGTTTGCAGACACATCTCTAGGAAATAAAAGAATGGTCAGAAGGATAATAGCTTTTAAAATCCTACTTCAAAATTCATTATTTGTGAGATTAAATTCTTAGGGCTCATCTTGAGAAAACAGTAATTGAGACCTGCTATTAAACTCCTTTGTAACTGTTCCAAGCTTTTGTTTCTTAGGCAAAGTAAGGGAACCTCACATGAGCACCTACATTAATCTGATGTAGGTTAAAGAGCATGCAGCAGGTTAAGTCCTCTGAATATATAGCTTGAAACTGTACAATATAATAGAATTATCTTTACAACCCAGTGGTCCTCAAAATGTAGATCTTCTCAGTAACCACAAGGCTTCCCCTATTTCTCTCTCAGGGCCCTGATTCAGAAGAACTTGTAATAGTCCCCCACTTCATCATTTTGAGTCAAATTAATGTGTTAGACTAAAGAAAAATGTCAAATTCATATGAAGGTGCTTAACTTTGGAGGACACTGGAGCAACAGTGTCATTAACCGGGACAAACAACTCCAGAGTTATGGTGTTGGCATTTCTGACATTTCTCATTGATAATTTGAGAAATTTCTTCATTAATGTGAAAACATAAAATATGAGAAATTACAACATTCATACCCTGATCATGCACTCAGTCCTTCACAGAGACATTTAAACTATAAAAGTTCTCAAGTGTGAGAATTATATAAATTAGATGTAGGTAAGAATCCCAAGTAAAATGTGAAGCTAAGTTATAAACCCAAGTCATTAGAACTTTTCCACATAGATATATTTTTTGCCTTGAACGTCTGTCTGGTATCAATTTAAGACTGGGAATAATTCTTGAATAGCATAATCACAAACGTGGAACAAACATTTCCAGTCAGTCATATTTTCCCCTGCTTCTCAGTTTTGATAGTAAGGGTCTAAGAAACAACATAATTCCTTTCTCTTCATGAACCATCATCAAAATAAGACAATTTTTTTTTTATCTTTTCTTTGCTCACCTCCCTGTCTTTGTCTGAATTTAGCTGAATGAAAGAATCTAGGATTTTAATTTATACACAGGATATATTTCCTCAAGAGAAAGAAAAAGAAGTGGAAAGAAAAAATAAGAGAGAAAGAAATAATAAATATGGACCATTTGGGGCTCAGCCTACACTTTAGTGAAGGAGAAAGTGCATTGCCTGCACATTATCTGAAATACTCTCTAGGACACCCTAAGGTAACAGATCCTACAGGTGCTCCAGCCATGGAGTAGACCTATCAATCATGTGTACTAATCCACTTTAGAAAAATTCTCCACCAGATGGGAAGCATTATCATAAGTTCATTACTTTCAGATGCTGTGTTATGGAAGTTCACTGGTCAGCCTCCTTTAAACTCAGGAATGAGATTTCTCAAAGAGGGACTATGAAAGCATGCACAATATTGTCCAAAGTAGCTTTGCTCTGAGATCAAGAGCTGTCTCCACAGTCATAAGAGGTAAACCTGGAGACACTAAAATACTTTGTACTGTCATATCTGACTTCAGCAGATTCAAGATTAATTGTTCCCTGAATAGTCTCTGATTCCCTGGTTAGTAAGGTTATTGAGAACATTCAGCAGACAGCATTTATTGTTATGATGTCTCCCACTAAATATTCTAGTGTGACAGTAGACTTTTTCAGAAAACAAATCAATGCAACAGCTAAATTGCTTGACACTGAAAAGGAAAAAAAGGTCCTTTTTAACCTGCTTTCTTTGACTTCCTAATGCTAATTGGATAAAATTATGTATAGAGACGATCAAGCATAGGACTACCCTTAGACAACTGCAGATACACAGTAAACAGCTTTATTCAGTACGTATTTTCATCCTGTTTTCTTTCTTCTTATGTTCCTTCCATTCCTTATTCTGATTTCTGCAGGAGTGTGTCCTGTCTGATGAAATCCCAGATCCTCTCATTTGGATTGACTCATATGTAGAATCTTCAGGGTAGAAAAAGCTGGGGTCTTGGCTTTCCTCGTCTCTGCCTCTGTGGAGACAGAAAGATAGATAAATAAACTCAGAAGACACCTTTCCATGACTCAGTTAATGGGATTAGATTAATTGCTTAGTTTTCATCATCACTCAGAGATCATGACAAAGGGTGATTGTCCCTGGCTCCTTTCCTTCTGCTAGAGGAAAGGCAGGCTCCAGCATTTATTTCTTCCAGACTGGACTGGGATAGCACAGGGGACCAGCAACATATCTCTTGTGATGGATAACCATCCCCTTCATCATTCAGACACACGAACAACCCATGTTCACAGATTTAAAGATTAGGTGAAATGAAAACTTTGCTGCTGTAGGCTTCAGTATCTTTCTTGCTGGACTGGATGATGGTGTTGCTACTCTGGGTGGTGAGCCCATGGAGCAGGCTTTAATCCAGAAAGCATGGAGGACCAGGCTGTGAAGCTTGCCTTAATATATGATGTAGTTCAAATAGCTGAGGCAAAGAACAATTTTAAATTTGCTACAAGGAAACAGACATCAAGAGCCAGGAGATTCTTATTTTTTAGGTAAAGCAGTTCACAGCAAATGATCCCACCAGAAGTGTCTATTATGGTGTGATGGAGATCCCTAAACCATCTCCAAATGAACCAGTGCAACTCTAAGGAGAAAGTAGAGCTAAACAGGTATATTGGTTTGGAGTTCAAATGGAAGAGTTGTGCTAATGTGGTGTAGAGTCAAGGTGGTTATTAGCTACTGCCTCCACATCTCTCACCCAAGAGAGAATGTTAGGTGTTTTATTACACAGAAGTGCATGCTTGTCCTCAGGGAATTTCTGCTCTGCTGGGAGCATGCATATGAGTAATTCCTTTCTATTCAGTATAAATGGGCTGGAAAGAAGCTGCAGAAAACTGCAAGAGTTTAATTAGCTGGTTCAATGATATTTTCAAAATATTTTCCCCAAGGCACATGGTTCTGTATTGCTTGCTGAAGCCTTATCCTTGGCCCCTGAGTATTCTGCTAAAGTGCCATGGATTCAGTTTGATGCCATCTTGCAAGACAAGCATTAATGAGACTGGTGAGCACTTGGACACACACTTAGATGAAAGTCCCACTAAAGAAAAAGGGAGTTTTTCTTTTCATTTGGCTGGCTTTGGATAAAGCCTTTAGCATTGTCAAATGCTGTGAGCTATCTCACTTTAAAACAAAAAATTTTGAAAATATGTTAGACACAGTCAATAAACATATTGATAATGTTATAAATAAAAATTGGTTGTTATAAGCCATACTGGGATTCAAACAGCTAAACTTTATGAAAACAGTATAATGGTGAATAAATCTTCACTGACAAGTGTAATTTGAGGCAGCAAAAATGATAGTAGCTTTTCTTTCATCTCAAAGCAGTGGCTATCACCAGAGTTCTCCATTATCACTACTATATTTTATATAATAAGATACCTTTAAAATGGTTATTATATATGTTATTATACACACATATATATATATAATACTAACACTTCTGATAGTCAACAGATTATGCAAATGTAAGATATCACTCACTAGGAACATGCATAGTAGAAGCTTCTGTCCTGAGTTCTGGCTTGTGCTTTATATTTATTGGCTGAATATTTAATTTGCTTTCTATAATAGGAAGAATAAATTCTATTAAAAAAAAAAAAAAGGAAAGGAAACATAGCCTCAAAAACACTTGGGACAAAGAAAGAACCAGCCAAAAAATTGCCATATATTTCTACCTGCCATTACATTGAGCATATATTATTTGTGGACTGTGACTTGGACAGAGTGTGTATTCACAATGCTAAAGAGAGGCAGAAATTCTCACTTCCCCTTTGTGGCCATCTGGATATGAACAGGGTGCTAAAGGGGAAGCAGATTTTATAGATCTTTGAAATACCTCTCCTACACCCCAAAAGCCACAAACCAGAAGGCTAAAAGGATGCTGGTGGAGAGGGGATGAGAAGGCTGGGGTGGTGTTGGATTTGTCCTCCGCTAATGCACTGTCCAAGACAGCTGGACTACTTCAAGGGGTTTGTAATTTACTTTGGGATAGACTAATCAACCAGCTACATGCTCTCCACCTACAATGAGAGACATCTGCTGCAAAGGTTTCTGGCTGGTGCGTGCTGTACTCCATCTCATGATCAGGACTAAGCCTGTGCAAACACCTACATAAATATTATTAGAGTTACTATCAACCAATTTGTATCACAGTAACACCATCGATTTTCACTGGAAATATACTGGCTATATATCAGCTTAAGAACTGGCTTGCAAATTGAATTTCTTTGCTGAGGCATAAGTATTTAGGGACAGGCTTCAGGAGAACAAATGTGCAGAAGAAACATGTAAGAGAAATTTCATAAAGGCTTTATCAGCTTCTCAGTCTGAAAGACACCACTGTAGGGAACAATTTTACGAAGTTCAATTGCTGTCTGCAAGGCATACTGTTCTTGTGAACATCAGATAATAAACTCTTTTTCTTTCTTTTTTAAATTTAGAAATTGGCAACTCCTCCTCCAATTATATGCTTAGAAATGGTGTAACTCCAATGGAGCACAAACAATGTATTTAGCGCCCGAAACAGCAGAGAACTTTGGGGGAAAAAAAATTACACATCTTAGGTACCCCAGATGAGTCTGTTTGACTATAGTCATTAATTGCTGCATACATTTTCTCAAAGTTGGTGCAGGTACCTTACAAGGACAGCTAGGAACTACTTTTGCTGTACAATAGGACAACTGACACCAAAAATTCCCACTATTAAAACACATTCTGACTTTTTTGTTCTTGCTGCTTGCATTGAGATAGAATCCAATTTTATCAAGATGAATGGGAAGGATCCTACTGGTCTTGGTGCCTGTTGAATCAGATCTGTTAGGGCTGGGTCAATTCCAATTGACAATTTGCTTCTCCGTTACGCTTATGAAGTTTTGCTCCAGCAAACCTTGGGTCTCCTTGAGCACTTCATTCATTACCTCCAAGTATTCTGTTCACCTTCTCCAAGTGTGTCTTTTTAACATGAACTGTTTTCATGTTCATTTTCCTCTTGAGCACTGCAGATGGAACAGGGTACCACAGCTAGATGACGTATAGAGTCCCTGTTGATTCCAGATTGCTTACGGATTTCTGCTAGGTCCTGTGGCTTGTTTCATGAATCACACCAGCCTAATCTTTGATGCTATGAAAGAGCTCTGTGCCCTGGTGATGGCTTATGAATAAAACCAAAAGCAAGACCTAGTGAATGGGCTTGATATGGCAGAAGAGTATGACCTGTAAAAAAAAGTATATCTAATCCAGAATTAATTCACTTCAAGAAAGGATTTCTATTAGTTATACTGAATCATATTCCTATATTATTTAAAGAGTGTCTAACATAGCTTCCCTCAGGCATGCTGAAACCTCTTTACAAAGTGAACTTCAGCTAAACTTTAGCTGGAACTGACAAGGAAACAGACAGGTCAAGCATAGTATTCTTGGGCTTTCTTCTCACAGCAGTGTGTTGTGGGGTGACATCATTCTGATTTGCTACAGTGGATTTTTCTTAAGAAAAGGCAAAATAGAAAAGGATAGGGAGGCAAGAGGAAAGGATGCCTGAAAATGAGTGGCTATCTTAGGCCAGCCTTAGACTAGAGGTTGGTAGGAAAGGAATTAAAAGTAACAAGCATATAATTTTACTTTTCTTTGTATAACCCTTTCAGCTTCAGGTATTTGCTGACTGAGATGCTTCTTAATCCACACTTTCTTATTGTATCTTTGCATTTAATATAAAAAAAAAAAAGGAAGGCAGCAATGAGAGTGAAATAAAAGCAAAGGTGTTGCATGAATAATAGCTTAATGAAAATTAATAGCTTAATGAAAATTCACATGGCGCTCAGGAAACAGGGCTATGATAACCTTATTTTCGATTCTCATCTGACCTAATCAGAAAACTTTTAGGGCTAAAAAATTAAAGTCAGAGCAGTGTGCTGGAAAATCTTTTCAGACTGCTCTAGTAGAAGAGGTATGATATTCTGAATATGCAAAAACCTCTTCTTAGGTTATAAACGGTGTCTCTCTGTACTTCTTTTCATGCTTACCCTCCACCTCCTTCTTCTGGTTTTGGCTGGAGTAGAGTTAATTTTCTTCACAGTGGCAAGTGAGGTGGGGGGAAGGTATGGGTTTATGCTGAACACAAGGTTGATAATATAGAGATATTTTGGTTAATCCTGAGCAAACCTTGCACAGATTACAAGTTTTTTCTGCTCCTCATACCACCCCACCAGTGAGGAGGCTGGGGGTCCACAAGAAATTTTGAGGGAACACAGCCATATCTAAATGTAATGCTCTTTTGAAAAGGAGATGAAGGCAAACAGCACAGCTGAAGTCTTCAAAATTACAGCTTCCCCTGAACTTACACCTCAAGCCCAGAGGGATGCAGGGGGACCTCAGCATGGGACACTGCCCATTTCACATTGCTTCTGCAGCAGCTGTCTTCTCTGGAAGGTGCTCTGGCTGCATGATACACCTCCAGGGAGTGAAACATGGAGAGACAACTCTATAGCTGCGTATGGGGGGAAAGACAACACTATAGTCTGCACTGTGGAATAGCTCAGTGTTGTTTTAAAAAGGATCTGTGCCTGGAAAGCTGTTTGTTTCTCTGGGTTCTTGCGTTGGGTGCTGAATGAGGCTCCTTGACTCCAGTATCAGAAAGCTTATATGATTTATTAGAATGACTCCATTATTCAGAAGGTTTTAGGGCTAAGTTGCCCACGTTCAGAGTTACATGTTTCCTCCACCCTGTTTGGAGCAAGACTCTCCAATGCTTCCAAAGTCAGAGAGATTACAACCTCTACATCATTGGCTAGAAAGAGAAAACTACATCTCCTATATCAGGAGACAGGCAAAGGAATGCATCTGTTGTCCTTGAATCCACACACAGACACAGGTTTGTTTTTACAGAAATCTGCAGAGAAGTCAGCTTTCTCATGGAAGGAAAAATGTCCAGCAAGTTTCCATATAAGAAACTTATAAAATGGCTGTGACAGCTCAGACCAGAATTTTCTCCCATTT
Source organism: Dicaeum eximium (assembly GCA_013396995.1). Lineage (NCBI taxonomy): Eukaryota > Metazoa > Chordata > Aves > Passeriformes > Dicaeidae > Dicaeum > Dicaeum eximium. The sequence goes on from VWZP01009260.1 coordinate 265,305, forward strand.
GGGCTTCTTGAAGCTCATGTAAATCATAACCTAACCTCAGCATATAGTGTGGACATGTGGCAGCTTCCAGCACAAGCAGAAATGGTGGCTTCCTTGTGCCCAGGTGCAGCTCAGAGATGGTGCACACAGAGAATGAGTGCACTAGCGTGGCTACAAGATTTTGCAAAGGGGTGGGTTTTGCCTTGTGTGTCTATGACAGCATTAAGCCTTTCCTTTTATGTCCAAAGTAAAAACTAAATTTTATCTTGACTGTGCTAAAATTACACTTTAAATATGAAGCTACGTGCTGTAAAGTTTCATTAAAATGCATGCCAATATGCATTTGCTAAAGGAATGACACATTTGTCCAAAACATGAAGCAGGATTTCCCTTTAGTTAGATTTACACAAAGAAACTGATTATTTTCCTGCCATTTTCCCCCTTAAATGTTTTTTTTCTTTTTGCTAAGGGGACCACTTGTAAAATCCTCATTCGTATCAGAGAAGTAGTCCATTCTCTTATTTCCAGGAAGGCAACGCTATCTCTGAAACATCAGGTAATCAGGAGCTTGCAGCTTCTTTTGGAATTTGGCACAAATGAGAAAATCACTATATTATAAAAGAAGACATAATGAAATACCTCTTTATAACTGCTTATTATTCTGAGCAGAGCTTTCCTTTTCTTCTATGGCATTTGTACATTAAAAAACCCCACCAAAAAAAGAAAAAAAACCCAGTGAATTTTTATGTATTTATACGATACATTTGCAGGAAGCAGAGCAAACTATGAAAGCCGTGATATGAGTGTGGATTGAAAGGAAGTAGCACAGAAGGGTGACATTTATTAATTTACAGATGGTATTACTCTAGCTGCCTGAAACCATAGTGATCTGGTAACAGACATGGAACTCCAAATGCCTGAAGCAACCCCAGATGTCACAGCATACTCTCCAGGGAATATAATTTAATAATAATTTATATGGCAAATATAACACTTGTGAAATATGTCATTCAGCACCATCACTATGCACATTCCCTGGTGAGTAATTTAAGAACATATAATATCTCAGAGCTCTGAATCAGGAAAGAGATGATAATTAGATTCCTACTTTAAATCAGGTATAGGAAGAGGAAAGTTAATCAACTCAAAAATATAATTTAGCAGATTTAGATTCTCTAATGACACGTCTTATTAGAATTTGGGCATAATTTGGGACACATATAAAGTTGCTAATTATTATGAAAATATTTTCAAACATGCTGCCGGCTCAAAGGTGAAAAAAGTTTATGCAAATCTTGACAATAAATTTGTCAGATGCTCCATAGCTTGGTATAAGAATCTGTTCTGAGCAGCTATGGTCTTCATGTTAAAAACTGTAATTGGAAAATTTTCATTTGGGCCACCTGGCTCCTGAACTGAATCCCATGGCTACTGAAGAGGTCTATGGGGTTTTTTGAGAAGGAATCCATTCTCTTTCTAATTGTGTTCTTTTGGTGGTGGTCCCTATAGTTTAATCATCAGGAATTGCAGCCCTTTCCCTAGCAATAAGATTGAGGCAGAAATGTCTTCTCTTCCTAACACTTTTTAGTGTGCTCCAAGTCAGTGGACAGAACTGTATGACTGCAGAAGGGCTTAGAAAGCACTTTGTAAATCATCCTGAAGAAGAGCAAATACATTTAAGACAGGTCTTAAAAGGAAGACAATATTTTTCAAAGTGAATATTCTAACCACTAGATTAAAGCATGCACCCTACAGTGCATGTCTCAGCTTCTCCAGAGGAAGTATGTTTGTTTGGTGAGCAATAATAAGCTGAGGAAAATGCCTCAACACTCTAAAAAAGAAAAGGGCTTGATCTAAACTTGTGAAAGAGAAGTCTGAGCTATGCCCATGTTAATCCTGAATGCTGCTGCACACAGTAGTAAGAGAAGTGGCTTTGTGTTGTGATTCTGCCTCTAGAGGACTTTCAGACTCCCAGATCCTCATTTAGACAATATAGCATTAAGGCTTGTGCACTTGCTCAAGTACATGGAGGATCTACTGCTGCTGATTTTAAAAGGCCTTGGCTGTCCCTCACCTCAGATCTATCTCACTTTACTTTAGGCACCTAGAAGTTACGTCAACTAGTCCATCTCCTAGGCTTCCTCTGAAATCAATGGACAGAGCTGAGGGTTTTCAGGGGACAATTTATCCTTCTTTTCTAAACACTAAGGACACCATGAGTCACACATCTACAGGTTCTTGCCTTTCACCGTTGACTACAGAGAAAGTCAAGATGTTTAACTTTTCGTCAGTTAATGAGGTAAATTCCACCCACAGTGCCTGCATTAGGTAATGTGATTTAAAGAAAACTTATACAATCTGGGACCTTTGCATAGCCTTGTTTAAGGCAGAAGAGGAAAGGTTTTTACTGTACATCATTAAATCTCATCTCTATATTCTTCTTTTGTATCTAAGAAAAATGGAAGGCACTTAACAAAACAGTGCAAAGTCGAAATGTGCACTTTTGCCAAATACACAGCAGTATTTTTTCAAGGGTGTTGTTATAAAGTGAAAAGTTTGCACCATTATTCAGGTGTTTGCACCATCATGCCAGTGAGGTACCAATGGAAAAGCTCAATGCCATCCTTTTTCCCTGAGTTTTATATTGATGAATCAGTGTTCAAGTTAAGGGTCAAGGTGGTCTCCTTGCTCTTTGGAAAGTTAGATTACTGGCAAATACCAGAAGAGTGTCCCATTGTATAGCAAGTGAGTTGCAGAGACCAGCTAGGATTGCATTAATTCCAGTGAAGTTTCATAAACAGGCTTTCTTGGAAATAATCTTCAACACACTTCAAATGCTACTGAACTGAGTAACCAGGAGAAGATAAACTTCCAGAAAAACAGAAAATCCAGCTAAACAAAGACCAAGTCCAAATCTTAAAACACATGAAATGATCCCATGAATAAAAAATCTGTTGTCTTCACCTTGATCATGTAGAAATGCCAGTGTACCCTCTTAATGCTAATGCAAAGTATCTAAATGATTTATTGCAGACTGAAAGTTTTGTAGTTTGCTTCACAGACAACAGACCTTCAGACTATGTCCGTCCTTTGATAAAAACACCGTTTTCCAAGCTTTTATTCCCTGCTCTGCTTTAGCTTAGCTTTATTCCTTTACCCAGCTTGTAGATTGAGAGAGAGTTTGTATTGTATTTTGAGAAACCTAAAATTGTATTTTGAGAAACAGGAAAACCTCTGCTGGTGCAGTATTTCAAAGGATCTTCACTCACTTGCAAGATTGTTATTATAAAATAGGGCATAGCATGGCCATGACTGTTGCTGTCCCCTTCTGCAGACACAAGAAATAGACAAGTAACTCAGGAGTATTCGGTATACCAGGAAAATCTCTGCTGGACATGTAGACCAATTTTGTATGTGCTAAGTCAAATAATGTTCTTCTGAACAGTGAATGGAAGTCTAAACCTAAAGTTTGTCACGCCATCGTTTAAAGAATTGGGTTAAGTAGGGAATATGCAAGTGGTAAAACACGGCTTGCATCAATGCCATTAGGGAAATAGGTTGACACATGGGCAAAGAGAAATATCTCTGTGGGGTTCTGGAGATTGATCTCTTATGGAGGGATAGAGCAGTCTAGACTGAGCTTTTTAGTCTTTTAATTTAGATATTGTAGGTACATTTTATGTTTGTTACTGTGATTTGCCTTATAATGATACACTACTTTGCCATTAGGGCTATGCTCTGTTGGAAAAACTCTTTGATATATTCAAAACTACTAAGGATGAGAGCCCATTTGTGGTTGTCAGAATTTAGTTTTGTTCTTTCTTTGCGTCTAAGTGCTGAGATAATGATGTTTTTTCTGAGGCAGAGAAACCACAAGGTTAATTACATAAAAGTGGAAAATATTCAAAACAAAATTTGTTACCGTTTAGTTTGACAGTTTTAGACCTTAAATACTATTTACTTCCAATCTCAAAGTAACAATAATTTAATCAAATAATGTATGTTGTTAGAATATTTTGCTTCCTTCATATCTTTTTAAATCCCATTAACATATGTAGATTTTATCATAGCAAATTAAGTACCAAGCAATAGAAAGATTTAGAGACAATTTCTTCATCATTATCTACAGGATCATTATAAAAAAGAACATGAAGTTGGTTTCAAGTCTCGATTTTGCAAGTCAAACCATGAAGCAGATATATCTGAGACAAAAAATACCTAATATGCCCTTTCATTAAATCTCATCGCTATTGGACTCCGCGAGATGACTTGCTAATGTTTCTTTACAGTGTCAAATCTCTGTAAAAAGAAATAATTTGCTACTCAAATGTTCGATGCTTTTAGCTGAAGTGCGGGTTTGTTTTCATGCATAAGTACATATTTTGAAAAATCAGAATAAAATACTAACTCAGAATGTGTGTCTAGTATATATTTACATGTACAGTGTAATGCCTGCTAATATGTAAAGCATTAATTTTATCATAGCTTTAAATCAAGTCTAGTCTAAATGACAATTTTACCCATGAACCATATCTAAACCTAAGCTATTATTCTGGAACCTTCAACCAAAATCCCCAGCACTGGTGATTTCCTGTACAAGATGATGGTTCAACTACAGCATTTCTGGGAAGTACTTCAAAACAACCCCATTTGATCATAATTAATGTACTCCCAATGCACATTCAGTTTACCCTCATCCAAAAGGCCTCCCATGTGTATGCTACAAGACTGCTCATCAATCTGACAAAAAACCATCAATGGGAGGGAGATTCATTTCCAGAACTGCCCTTCTGACTCAGTGCAGGACCCACTAGTGGATGGCAATGTGGGCAGCCTCTACATGCCTAATACAAACTCATTCAGCTTCAACCTCTCTTTGATTTTAGGCTGGAATTTAGAGGTCTGAGGAAACGAAAAGTACTCTTCAGTCCCATTTTAAATTTTAGCCCTTCCCTTCTCCCCAAGCAGAACACTGTCACCTCTAATATTTGAGGATTAGAATAAAGCTACAAGTTTTCTACAGTTTTTCTGCTACAGATATGAGCATTTGAGAGTGACACTGGTCTGGGAAAACCACAGGGGTTTCAGCATTGGACTAGAAAATGGTTTAACTATCCTTCTTTTCAGAAGGCCTCCAATCCACAATCACTTTTGATATAACATTTTATTTAGTCACAAGATTTATCTGAACTAGAAATTAAGCTAAAACTAGTTCTTTATTTAACTCTTACTGTAATATGTGTGTTTTAGTCCACATATCTTGTTTTTATTTTATTTTATTTTATTTTATTTTATTTTATTTTATTTTATTTTATGGATATTATTTAATTAACATACATAACATTATTGCCTCTTGATTATGTTATATATGACTGATTTACTTAGTGCAACAAACAGATTTGCCTCAGCATTGATTTCCCACCTTTGTTCTACTGAAGAATATTTTTATTGTCAAAAAGGTGGAATGGAACCACAAATCCCTGAGATATGAGTGCAATCAATCTTGTTAACTACTGCTTTAGCCAGTGATCTTTATTAGGCACATATCTCCTACTGAATACTCACTGAACTGAAGACTCTGGTACCTGAACACTGATCTGCAACTGCTTTCATCACAAGGGGTTTGTGCTCAGCTTGTAGGTCCTGTTTTGTTTGGTTTATGACTAAAAGGTCGCCCTCAGGGAAAACAAAAAATCCACCAAACACTCAAGAATAATCCTGCAAAATGTTCCCTTGCACTCACACGTTCTCAGTTTACAGGATCTGAAGTTTTCCTTCAACTAACAATATTTAGCTCCAGAAAATGTTGAATTCTGGTGGGTTTACAGCCACAATCTGCAGTCTGAGTTACACTCTTCTGCTCTTTCCCAAATATAAGTATAGTTTAAAATTATTTACTCCTGCACTCGAGGAAAAAATCTCCATGATAGAACTACAATAACAAGTACAGTAGTAAAAAGAGCTAAATACACTCACTTCTAATATTTAGAAGAATTGTACCTCTGGCACAATGCCATTCCAGGGACATGAGGTCACAAAGAACCCAACAATAAACACAGATGAGAAGACACTGTCTTTTTCCCTGCTGTTAAGTCAGCTTGATTCCAGCCTTTTGGTTTTCTTCTTTCACCTCTGAGAAAAGATTGCACTGATTACACTTCTGCTTTGAAGAAGTCTTACACAAAAAAAAAAAAAAAAAAACCCAAACAAAAAACCCACAACAAACTCAAAAAACCACAAACAAACAAACAAACAAGAGTACATTTGGAGTTGTTTCTTAATTGCTTTTCCCTAAAGACATCTGCCTTCCTCTGACTTTACAAAGCTAAAACCAGTGGTGAAATTAAGAGAAGGAAAGACATGTATAGTTTTTCTGTGTGTTCTTTGCTTAGGCTTTGAATCAGACCTATTAATGAAAACTGAAACTGAACTTCCACCAAAATGAGGTGACTAATAAATTAGGAAATTGCAAGTTTTCCAGTAACCAGTTGTTACCAAACTTGTAAATCTGATTGGTGGGAAACATTAACTACAAGCAGTCCACTTTCTAACAGGCAAGAGGGTCCAAAGCAGCAGAGCAAGCAGCCTTAGAAAGAAGCCCTTACACATGTACAGGCCATCCTTTCATGCTGAAGGGAGTCCAATGCATGCTGCAGCACACTCACTTGTAAAGTTGGAGGTTCCCAAGTTCAAAGCTAACCTTCTGGAACTTGACTCATTTAAACGTGTGGAAAAATAGAATCCTGTTACTGTGATATTAAATATTTATGGGCACTTTCAAAGATTCAAAATTTTTAGTTGAGGCAAACACGACTCACCCTTTTGCCTGAGCTTTCTTAATAGTTTTCTGCTGCTTTAGCGTTATCATGTGTACAACATTTTACAGACAATCTCTTTGCACTCCTGAAGATAAATATACATAATATTCACAGGAAACATTCATAATACGGAAATATTTATTTCTTGTTCTGGTGTGCTTCAATTCTTTGCAAGATGTTGCTGATGTTTCTGGAAATTATTAGCAGCATTTCCTCCTTTGTGCTTCTTTCTGATAACAGCTGAGTCAATGGTCATACGCTTTGTTGAGACATGAACTGTTATGATTTCTCCATGACATTTATTTTCACTTTAAAAGACTATTTCTTCAGAAAGTTAAAGTCATCCCCTCCTGACTTGAAATATCCCAGAAGGCTTCTGCACAGAGATAAGAAATCTGAGTATTTCTGAAATACTGAGGGAGCCTTGCCAATTCTTACCCTCTGACTCTGTCACAAACATATTTAACTTTTGTTTAATCATAAATCTCTTGCTTGTAATTAATCCAGAAGGTTCTTCTTTCTCAGCCGAATCATTTATTAATTTTCCTAGTTTAATAATTCAATGCAGAAAAAAAACCTGGCAAAACAAAGTAACATATATGTATAATTCTGACTGGTTATGCATGACTTTAAAATATACCTTTAAACAATTTTTCATAAGGGTATGCAATCAGAGACAAGAAGCATCCTTTTAAGATAGTGAAGACTGAATCACAGTGCTTCAGATATTATAAAATTCATCCAGAGGGACTATCTATTATCTAACAAATGGCTGGTGCTGAAAACCTCTCCTGTATGGAACACTTGCCTAAATTTGTTCCAGGGCTTAACTGTCCTTTAAATTAGAAATTTATCTTATTTTAAATAATACTATTGTTTCTTACTCTGTTCCCCATGGATAATGAAGAACGGGTTGTTTCTCTTTTTGCAGCATCCATTTATAGCTTTGAAGACTACAGTATGTTCTACCTTAATCTTGTTCTGAACTGTGTAAGATTTTTGAGTCTTTTCCTTTGGAAAGTTGTGACACTTTAGATCATTCTCCTTTGAAGTATCTGTATGATGTTGTGATTATCTTGAATGACAGAACTGAAAATCAGACAAGTATACAGCTGAGACATGACCCTTATGGAAGGATTCAAATATCCAGTATGTGGCACTTCCATTTACACATCAAAATATATATTATTTATGCTTTTATTTCAGTCATGCTTTAGATTCCATTTCTTCTACTCTGCCTCCATCCTTTCCTTAAGGTTCTGGCTGCGGTCCCTGGAGTTGCTACAGGCTGCTGCAGTAGACCCACAATGGGAGTTATGGAAAAGTAGAAACTGCCCAAACATAACAGGCAGTTTTCCTTTAGGCTTCTCATCCAGTGATTAGTGTCTGGGGAAGAGGCCTTGAAGGTCATAGCTACACATTAACAATGAAGTTTCTTCTTCCAAGGATATAATCACAAAATATTTAACTGAGTTTTTTTAAGCTTTGTGTTACCAAAAATCATGTAAAAATACATTATATTGAAAAATTATATTAGCCTGCCCAATCTAGACACATCCTTACCCATGACATGAATGGAATGTCACCTTGAATAATTTTTCATATATCATAAAGAAAATAATTGTATTAATTGTTTGAATTTTTTCAGAAAAAGTTAAGGCCAGCATCATTATGGGTATCCAGTTTTTGGAATGTGGCTTAACTTTTCTTCTGCTGAGTCTCTGAGTCATTCTCTTTATAAAGCACCTGCAGACATTTCATCTTGTGTTAAATTGCAAACTATTTTCTGCAGTCCAGCGTGGAACTTTTTTAGTTTCTTCATATGCTTCTATAATTAGGTTAAATTTGGATGATTCATGATGTTAAATGATCCTCAAGGCCATGCTTCCAAATTCTTCAATAGTACCTCATTAAATGCAAACCAATAAAATGCAACAGCTTTTGTGCATAAACTATCTCAAGGTCTTCTGATACTTCCTGCTCATGCTAGCACAACACCGGCCTGGCTAGACAGCTCTATCTCCTCAGTTTTCATGTAACATACCAAAAAAACCTCTTTACCTACAAATAAAAAATTAAGAACACAAAAGAGACAGCAGAAGAGTGAAAACACACAAGCAGTGAGCATCAAAAAGACATGAGTTACAGAAAGTTGGGTTTGCATCCTCCACTGTTGGACAAGCTGCTGGGCTGGATTCATGTTTATATTACCTGTCTGTGTGCAAGATTCTATCAAAATCAGAAGTAAGGATTTGTCTATGGAGCCATGTGACATAGCCATGAACATCCAAGCTGTATTTTTTGACATTTGCAAAGGTATATTATAGAGCTCAATAGTCTGTAGGAAGTGCAGGAAGGCATTATCATCCACTGCCACCAGGAAAATCAAATACTTTCACACTACTGCATCCTCCAGCATAGTGCAAATCCATGATAAATCACAGCGTATCAGAAGGCACAACAGCTGGCTGAGGTGTAGCAGAAGAGACCAAGCTGCCTTCAAAAGGGTATGTGACCAAAGGGTTCTGTGCTCCAGAAAGTTCCTGTAGTATTGCTACAGGAATTGCTCTGTTTCTCTGTTTTGATTGAGGTGGTCTGGGGTTTGGATTCACACAGGTGAAAATCTCTAGAAAAGAGCCTGCAGCACCTCTTCCCCAAGATGTCCTCATCTGGCAGTGACATGACAAAGCAGAAAGGGGAGCAGGGACTGTGTGACAACCTCTCTGTGAACAAACCTTCCTCTGCTGCATATATGTGTATCACTCTTGTTCTTTTCACAGCATGGAAGACAAAACAAATTCTCATAGCCATGCCCCTGTAAATTCAGCTTTACCTCCTTTCAAAACATGGTCTGCATACTTTCCAGGGCCTGTATAGTGCTTGTAATCTGATGGCAGAATTTGTAAATATGCATTTTTTACTCACCATCTCACAGATAGAGCAATGCTGGTTTTTCCTGTGGGATGGGCTTATTTTAAAACGGCACATGAACACATACATTACTATGTGTACAGCCACCTTTCTGTGCCCTCTTCTGTGAATGAAGAAGAATCATGAACCCATCAGCCTGTAAATTTATTTTTCCCTTCCTGATGAGTTGCTTCCAAGGACATGGAATAGCCCTGGGGAAGTCCCTGGTCTTGTGAAGCCTTACAGGCTTTACACTGTTACAGAGACTCACCAAAAGAGTACCATATTCTCCATGTATTCCTAATTACAACTCATGATCATTGGAACACAAAAAAATCTCTATTATTTATTGCATTTTGTGTTGCAGTACTTGAAAGGAAAAAATTAAAAAGTTTTTCTTCAAGATACACAGCAGCTCTTCCACTTACCCTTTAATTTGTTAGGCAGGTGGCCCGAAATACAGATGCGGTAGAACCCCCACTCTTGGAATTATGAAAGAAAAGGAAAGAGATTCAGAAAATACCAGTTGCAGAATATCATTCTGGTTTTGTTTTCCCTCAGCTCAATATGGAGACCCAAATTTTCCCCCCGAGATAGCTGAGTACAATGGCAATGTGTCATGCACAGCAAACACTTGGTTAGTGCACGCACACCGATCACTGTGCTGACATGGGAGGTTGCCACTTGCACTTCAGTGAGCTGGCTGAGGTGTAATGTACCTTTCCAATAAACTAAATTACACTGCTGTACTAGTGATTCCAATGTAACTTCAGCCTCAAATGCACTCTTTTCTAAACCATCCACAAAACTGAAATTTGTGTGCTCTCTGCTGGCTCACTTTTCAATCGTGGAAATGTACTTTCCTTGCCTTGACAAATGTAAGCTGATCTTGCTGTTATCCATTTAGAACATGGCTGGAAATGGCACCTTTACAATCCACTCCACTGGCCATGCTTTCTCCTACTTTTTTACTTTCTCCTACCTGTCAGGAATATTTCCTTCTGGCTTCTGCTGCCATGTGGCACCTAAACCTACCTGATGTAGAAGAGGAAATAGAGTCTTTTATGTCAGTTAGGAGCAGATGGTCTCAGCCACATCTATGCATTCTTCTTGCTTTTTAGCATCTCGTAGGCAACTACTTTCCCAGGTAGAACCAGTGCCATGGGTTGAAGCTCTGCGATGGGGCTCCTCTCTGTTCTGGGACACATGACAGCTGTCACTAGAAGATAACAGTGACATGTGAGGAAGCAAAGGCCACCTCAGAGAGTTGCAGCACATCTCACTTCAGGTTTTGTGAGCTTGATTCACTGGGGGTACATCAGCATTTCCATGATTACTTTTAAAAGGTTATAAAATCAACTCAGAAACTTCTTAATGGTGACATGTGGTTATAGCCAGGAAGCAATTTTTTTTTTTCCCCAGTGAAGTTTTTCTTTTAGTATGTATTTTAAGTGACATAAAAGTAAGATCAATTACTATGCTATATTGGCCTTGGACACATTTTCAGATTTCTAATGGCTTTAAATTAAAATCACTTGTCTCTGGCAAGTGATTAATTGATTATATTTGAAAATTAAATCTGTCAAGATAATGAAGTTCAAAATTAACTGCTGAACATAAAGAATATTACTCTATGCAATTTTCATATTTAAAATTCTGGATGATAGTATAATTCCAGAACACGAACTAAGTTTCAAGGGAGCTATTTTTCTTAAATAAAAAAAAAAAAAATTAGGAATTTTCTACATTATTAAACCACCATCCAAGATGGTCTGATTAGAACACTGTTGAGTGTTAACCCTGGGAAGGCAGCTAAGCCACACAAAACCACTTACCCATTCCTCTACACCAGTATGGGGGAGACAATCTGAAGGGTAAAAGTGAGAAAACTTGTGGGTTGAGATAAGGACAGTTTGATAGGTAAAGCAAAGCCATGCACAAGCAAAGTAAAACAAGGAATTACTCCCCATACGCAGCTGGATGTTCACTCATTTTCAGGAAAGCCCGGCTCCATCCTGCATTAGCAGTGCCTTGGGAAGACAAAGACCATCAGTCTGAATTTTCCCTCTTCCTCCTCTTTCTCCCAGCTTTTATCACTGAGTACAGCATCATATGGCATGGGATACCCCTCTGATCAGTTGATGTCTCTTTTCTCATCAGTGTCCTCTCCCAGCCTCTTGTGCATTCCCAGCCTGCTGGCTGGTGAGATGGAGTGAGAAACAGAGAAACCCTTGATGCAGTGTAAGCACTGCTCAGCAACAGCAAAAACATCAATACTGTTTTGGTCATCAGTCCAAGATGTAATACCGTACATAAACTACTATGAATAAAATTGTCCTATCCAAAAGCCATACAAACATTAAAAGTTTCTGCAAATCTGAATAAAAATAAAAGGAGAATAAGGGAAAGGGAAGCCTGATGAGTAAGAAGTTTCCTTTCTCCTTCTTGTTGGGCATATACCCTAGCGTCTTCCATTGCAATATGGTGACTTTCACCTAAAAGAACTTGGATGCATACAAGTAGTTTTCATGTCTAGCAACAGAATACAAGTCAGTCATGATTTGTATGTGCATATCTCTCCTCACAGATTATCCAGCAGAGTGAAGGAAGTAATTAACAAAAAACTTCTAGATGACTTGCTAAGGCTGTCTGCTCCAGCTTCTCTGGTGGATGATAAGTCTAACTGAATATTCCCTTGTAATATTTTTCATCAAAATGCTTTCGTTCCTGGATTACTTTTAACTTATCTTTTTTATATAACTTAAAAAATAGAAACACATATTTCCTAGTGGATTTTCCTCTGTCTCTATTTAATGTACTACCATTTTATTTATTTGCTTCTGGATCTTTCCTGTTATCAGTCTTCCCCAACCTTACCCAAAATGACAGAAACCAGTGACTAAAGAGTAATACTGTTGGATATCTATGTGTCTTAGAAGAGATATATCTAGAGCTAACAGCCATCCTTTTCCTATTACTTACTAAACTGTGGTGAACACCTGAAATGCAGACATCTGAAATTCAGAAATTCAAATTGGGTCATGAGAGTTAGAAAATTTAAATAAAGCCTGACGTGTATCTGATTTGAATCTTTCCTATCCAGACAGAAAAAGAAACCGAGGGGCAATTATCTGAGAATGCCTTTATTGTTTTGATGTGGGACAAGACAATTTGGTGATTTTTATCTTACAATCAGTCTTAAGAAACCTCAAACAGAGGAGCATATTTACTTAGCTTGTTTTGAGTAAAAAGAAGGAGCCATTTATTTCTAAGCAGTCTCTACGGAGATCAAGGATAGACTAATTAACTTTAGCTTAATCTACAAATCATACTGACAGTCAGTATCCTACAGAAAAACACTTCCCCACTACAGCAGCAAATTGGTAAATAATCACCTCTCCATACTCCTTTCATTTGCCACTCTCTTCTCTATTTTTGGGTAGGGATGAAGATAAACTGTCTGTTTCCCAGCAGAAAAGAGACATGTCAGTCAGAACTGATTGGGGTACCGTACTTTTGGATACATAAGGAAGAAATGTGAAAAGAGCCTTTTTGTCTGTTTAGATAGTTACTGAGGCTCTGGATGTAATAAAGAGCGCCAGTGTGAGGGTGACTAACTGATGATGCTTTTCAATATAAGTTACAGAAACAATGCAGTATTGCTTCTGTACTTTTAAAATGAAAATCCTTCTCTTGTTGAAATCAACGGAAGTCACAGACTTAACATTCTGGTCAGATATCCTGCTCCCCTGAGTCATCTAGTAAGACTGCTAAACATTTCACATTATGAATTCTTTATTCAAAGACAAAACATATACTTGACAAGTATACATTTCAATATATTCCATTAATAAATATTTATAGACGTTTATAAAAAGTGCACATTATCTGCCGTATTTTTCAACATATTTAAAAGTATATATATTTCGCTATCTTACAAATACATTACCAAACGTTTTATTTCAGCCAGTCTCGAGATGCTCTTCCTGCAGAATAGATTCTTTTTGCAAGCAGATTCATAAGAAAATTCTTCTTTTTAATAACTCTGATCCTTTTCTTTCCATTATCAATTTCTTTATAACTATCATCCTCCCCTATTACCTATTAACTTGATATGTCAACCAAAGCTTTGAAAAATGCTCAAAGCTTAAAATTGCATCCAACATTTTTTGAACACAAAAATGTATTTATATTTGTGGAACTTACATAGTTGTGTAAGTGTCTAACAGCCTATACAACTCAAGATATATTGTGAAGTATGAAACAGGCCCATTGTTCTAAAAGCAGATATATCTGCAATAATTGATACTGAAAACATTACAAATCAGCTTCCATTTTAAATCCTGGACTTTTACTCACTCAGAACCCTCTGAAAAATGTTAATTCAAAGGAGACCAAAGGTGGTACCTGTTCATAAAACTTTGCTTTAATAAGATTTTGGGGTTGGGATTCAAGAGTACTCTAGACAGGAACTTGATACTCGAGATAAATCCTAACAAAGGATTCTTGTCTCACTGGAGCAGTAGTTATGAAGATTATGTCAAACACCCTTTGGCAACTATCAGAAAAATCCAAGACTTCCAGTTTTGTACTCCAAGTACTGTTTTTAATACTTTGTATATGTAAAGTTGATAGGACCATCTCTTAGCCAAGGTACAACAGGTATTCAGAGTAGTCTGGATACAATACAATTGTCATTTCATCTGTGCACCCTCAAGTTTCAGTAGACTCTATCTTGTTTGTCATAAATCAAAACATCCTTTGGTCCACAGTATTTCAGAGAAGGTCTTCATTATATTCTGAAGTATTTTTTATTTTCTTCCAAGTTCCATGCTTGGTCATTTCAGAATAGAATATTATTAAAATAATAGCCCATTTTCTGAAGGCACGTCTGTAGTACAAAATCAAAGGATGGCAAAGTGCAGGAAAAGCAAAAAAAAAAAAAAATGATTACAGACATTCATCCCAAGTGGTGGGTCAACACTTTTGTTAGCGTTGATGTTATGAAGAGAAATCTCCCCTAAATTTTTAATTTTCCCATTCGGGAATCTAAGTGCCCTTTTGCCATGCAATGAACCCCCTGACAGTCAGTGTATGAATCATCCTGGTAATGAATCTCACGCTCCTTGCTATGAGGAGGAATGAGAAGACAGATGGAAATGCACAGTGGAGGTTCAAATCCTTGACATGATTCTGGGCCGTTTCTCTAATGAGCCATGTAAGGGTTTACCTGTCACCTACCTCTGAAGGACTTGTGGACCCCATGGGTTCCCTCATATCTCACCCTTACCTCTAATGTCCAGAGCAAATGGAGGCTATTTACCCCCTCAGGCTCACACATGTCCTTATGAAATGCGTGAGAAGGATGTGGGATCAAAGGACACGCTTCTCGCCTCTTCAGATCTAAACCCTGTTGTGTGCTTGTTCCTTCATTGATTCAATCACTGCCTTCACACTGCTCTGATTAAGGATCTAATCTAATCTCTTTCTAAAGTGAGTTTCTTAGTCATGCCCAGTCAGTGAGCCATTGAGGTAGACTACTCCAATAAGGTGTTTGTTCATTTAAAGTAGAAGAAACATTTTCTTCTGGCTGAAAGAAGGATGTGTGAGGAATGTGTGTCTGCCAGCTTCAGTTCTGATTAGCCCAAGGGAAGCATACATGGTATGATACGGTCTGATGTGTTCTTCCGGTATGTGCAAATAATTCAATGTTCAGTTCAAAAAGAAGTAGCAGCAAAGAGATTGTTGTCTTTTGTATTAGGCACAGGCTTTTCAGGCTGAAATACCTCTTACTTGTGTCTCACCCTGACAGTAATTAAATGGGGACAATATTAACTGAACTTTTACTTCTTTTAATTCAGAGGCACAGAAAATCAGAAAGCATTCCCAGTTCTTATCCTAAGTGTCCTTTGACTAATTCCAAGCCAGCAGATCAGCCCTTTCAGTCAGTGTTTTGGTTTGAAAAGACAGGTGTCTGCCAGGAAGGCAGGAGCTTTCCCTGAAATGGAAAAGGTAAAACCCCTCCCTCCAAATCACCACAGTTTTGAAATTAAAAGGCTCCCAGGCAAAGATATGGCAATAGGAATAGCAGTTCTTTACTAGGAAAACAGAAAAATACAAATGTAACTAGCACAAACAAAAAGAACCCACTGATAGAGTCAGGATACGACCTGCCACCCTGGAGGTCATGGTGTTGATAGCAGTCCAGTTGAATGGTGGCTGCAGTCCTCCTGGAGTGGAAGATGTACTTCTGCTGAAGCAGTGATCCTGTAGGAAGGGTGTAGGTCCCCTCTGAAAGTCCAGTGGGGATTTAGATGGGCCTGGTCTTCCTCTGGGAATCCAGTGGAGAAGAGGCTGCTCCTCTGTGAATCCAGTGGAGAAGAGGCTGCCTCGGTGTCCCAAAGTCTCTGATTATATGCAGGTAGGAATCCTGCATGCAGGATTGCAGCCAATGCAGGTTGGCTCCTCCCCCTGGGTGGAGCATCTCACAATGGAATAATGTAATTTTATCAGTCATGCAGTGAGGCTCAATGGCCCATTAACAGAAGATATCTCCCCAGAGGTAGATATGTTTGTGGAAGAGATAAGAAAAACTGCCTAATTAACAGAAGATAACTGCCCCACTTTTAACAGATGGCAAATAGAATACCTTATCTTAACAATCCAGGACAGTCAGTCATCTGTAAACAGTTTACCAATACTGAGAAGTGGTAAGTCAGGAGGAAAAATATGTCTCCCATCAAAATGCTTTCCACTTCATCATTGTTAGGGTTTAAAAAAGGGGGCCTTGGGAAAAAAATTCATGTCTACAACTTTCAGTAGGGATATTTAGAGTATAATATGAGTTGCTTCTTTTTTTGCATATAATGGGTCAGATAGCCTACTTCTAATTTGATGTAGGTCTAGGATATGTTTAGAAATATTTTTTCAATGGGATAACATAGCAATTACTAATACCCAACTATCTGTAAAATATTCTACAGCAGTGCTGCACATTTTGTACATTTCCTTCATATTCTTTAGTGAGTCATTGAGTCAGAGCACTTTTCAAACTGCTTGTATCATGCTGAGGATACATGCAGAGAATTATATTCATCAGAAATGCTTTCTTGTGATCTATCTATATTATAATATTCTATGGGCACATGCATTGCTACATATATTACTGCATATGTTAATGCATAATAATAATACATAATAATACAATGCATTATTCAGTGCCTTGCTAGTTTGGAAGCTATACAATAATCTTCTGTGTTTACATGATGAGGACCAACAGGTGGACTCAGTATGTGGTTCCATGTTTCTTCTTGTGGGAGAAGAACCTCTGCAAAAAAACCATATTTTTAAATCAACACTTATATCTAGGTTGATATGAGATTCAAAAAAAATTTAAAGTAGTTTCTCTGCTGTATAGGTTAAGAGAGAAGATGTGGCAACAGAAAATGTTCCTCCTGAGTACTACCCAGCAAACAAGTAGAGGTATAAATTGAATGTGTTAGTACAAAAGAAGTGAAATGAGCTTTGACACACCCCCTTTCTGCTGAACTCTTTTGATATCATCACCTCATTCTCTTTCATTCCCATTCTATTTGTCTCTTTACACCTCACGCCATCTGACAGAAAGGATAGTAAATACCTTAAAGAAGGGACAGGAGTTTTTTAAAAAGCTATACATCTACCTCAATTCTGAATTGATATTCTTAGGCACTATCATAAACATTTAATAATAACATTTATCAAAGAATTGATGCAAAGGTGACCTATTTTAAAATAAATATTTCTCTAGCACATATTCACCCTGGGGATTTGTCCCCTTGTATCTCTTTGCTGATCCCTTAGCCTGATTTTCATATTATATATATTGTCTTTTTACTGCTGAAGCATTTAAGATCAAGGAAAAAGAAGTTCCACTACATTAGTTGGGTTTTCTTACTACAAAATTTATGATTATAGAAATACATGTAAGAGATTGCAATGTTTATTAGCTAGGAATAGAGATGAGCACATAATTATTTTTCCTGTCCTATATAACTAACATTCAAATAGCCTGTTACGCATATTCTCATAACGGTTTTATTTTATTTAATTTATTTTATTTTATTCAAAATTTCCCCTAGTTCTTCAATGATGTGTTTCATGTTTCCAAGATTTTTTGGAATCCTTGTAGTAGACTTGGCACTATTAGATTTGCAGTTGGTCTGGGTGATCTTGAATGGTTTTTTTCAACCAAAATGATTTTATGATTCTATAATTTCTTTAAGTTATTAAAACTTCTCTAATTTTTGGTTCTAGTGACATGCTGATAGTCTAGGTTAGCACACTGTCCTCACAGATATCTGTGTAGATAACTGATCTTTCATAGGCTTCTATAAAATCACTGAATCATATCCTTATTTAAAAACAACTCGCTGCTGTGAACAGAAATGATTGGGCTTTGAATCAAAACCAGTTTGCTCTTGATTCAAGTACATCCAATAATCCATTTGATTAATTCTTAGAAAGAACAAACTCAATAGGCTGTTAAGAGCTTGATTTCTTGCTGGGAATAAAACTTTCTTTAAAAGCCTGAACCTGGTACTTAGAAAAGAATGTGTCCATGACATTATGTTGTGCAAAGGCAGACTGAGGAGAAATATCTTCTGATCAGTTTGCAGTCCCTCTAACTGAAATCACCAAAGGATGGAAGCCAGATTACTTAAAAGTCCCTGGATATGGCACTTAGTCAAATTTAAAACTGAACTAATTGGAAAATACTAAGAGTAATGAAAAATCTATTATCTTCTGATTTGTTGTAAAAGCAAAGATTTAGTTTTGTGGTTTGATAAGGGCTTTACTATATAAACACTACACGTGAGAATATACTTGCTTTGAGAAACCATTTGAGAATCCCTTGACCACCAAGAGTGGTCATGAGTCTGAGGAGTGTCAAGTGTCAAGACTCTGAGAAGATGGACAGTGCAGCAGTTTTTTCTCAGATTTGGTGTTCAAATATGTTTTAACTTTAGAGAAATACAGAATATTAAAATGTTGCATGCAGTAGGACACAGACAGAGAAAATCCTTTTCCTTGGGGATGTCAGAGACAGGCAGCCAGAAATCAGCCTCCACATCCTTCCTGTATATCTTCTTTCCCTTCCACTCCACTCTCCTCTCTCCCCATCTGCTCCATCTGAAGTTGCCTCCATGTCTCAAGGATAATTTCCCGATATTCACTAGCAAGGAGAATGTTTTTAAAATAACATCCTTCCACACATATCATGATCCATCCTGCTTCAGAAGTACTCTTCCTTGACAACGAATTACTCTGGACCTTCACAGAACCAACACAACTGGGAGCAGAAATAGGGAACCTTTGAGGCAGGGGTCTAATACAGGAACAGGATATGTGGGCAGGGAATTTATTATAACAGTGGTGTTGGTACACTAAAGAGCCTGTTCTTGCTTATACTGGTCTAGTTTCCTGCTCAGGTGTCTAATCCACTCTACAATTAAAGTAATTTTTTAATTTATAAAGATAATAAGAAATTATAGTAGTGACTAGCCTGTATTTTACTGCTTTTATTAAAATTATTGCATAGAAACAGAATATGGAATTGGAAGCAATCAAGGAGAACAATGAAAGGATTGGTGTATAAAAAAGCAAATTCTTTCACAGCACTGCAAGACATACCTCTGGGGTCATCACCTGAGACAGTAACCTAAAAACTAGATCACTATGATAGAGACCTTGGTCTGTCTAACTTAAAAAACATACAGCCTCATTTATGATACTTTTCTATCAGTTGGAATCCTTTGTATGAATTAACCTGTTTTCAGGAGGAAGGCAGAAAACATAGGTTTATTTGTTCCAGGTTGCTATTGCACCCTAAAATTTATCAGGTGCTCATCTGCTTTTCACTGCCAGCAAGAGAAATAACTACAGCAAATAAATTAAAATTAAAAAGAAAAAAATGAGGAAATAAAACAGTGAAAAAAAAAAGTGGTCCGTATTAATGATCTACTTTCCTCTTCTTAATTAATTTTAATTTGTATATTCATAATGGAAATATGATGTTGCTAGACAGTCTACTTGATAATAATATTCCCTCAATACTTTTATTTATTTTTCTATTCTTAATCTTGTTGCTCTTGATAACTGCCTAACATCCAACATGCTGAATTGGCTGAGAGACAAAAGTCCCTGTAGCCTCAGATTCTGAAGCTGAGGACTAGGTCAAGTATTTTAATAAATACTGTGTCTAGATGAAATAATAGACATCAAAAAATTGATGTATATCCAAACTATGTTGATCTAAGGTTTCTGATAGTCTCTAATTAGGTAGACCACTCCTACACATATTCTTGAAACAGTCTTCTCAAGGTGCTAATTAATAAGCACAAATCTCTTCTGACATATGTAGAAGCATTTAAAAAATATGTTTCTAGCCTCCCATTAAACCTGAGTATTATACAGATATGTGGCCAATTGGTTTCACCCAAAAAAAAGACAATTTAGTGTAGATCTGAAAGAAGTGTTTTTCTATTTCATTATCAACAGATTGTTAGCAAAACCTGGGTTAGATTCTGATATACTTACTTGTGTAACAGGAACAATGCATCTAATTTATGCTGTATCTGAAAAAAAAACATTCTGAATTCAAACAAAACCCACTAGGGGAGAAAGGTATCTTTTATCAGAGTTAGAACATCAGATTCTGATATTTACTAAGGCTGAGATGATGACAGCTTGTTACTCTAAGCATGTTTGTACACATAGGCTCACACTTCACTGATGTACTGAATGAACAAACTCCTGGAAACGCTGGGCTCCATTCTGATCCCTGATTCACCAGCTGATGGCCAGAAGGAAGGGGAGTGCAGTATTCACACTGAGCCTTCAGGTGGGAGTCATACCTGCAATGCCTGGGCTGAGAAGGATGCAAACCTTTCTTCATAGTCATTCCAGTAAGTTCAGGTAGAGCCCAAAAGACCAGCATCAAATTATTTCCAGCATCAATGAGATACAAGATGGGTGCCACCAACAACTCACTGGTACTCCAAAGGGTGAGCATGCCACAAGCACAGGTCTATGATGCATGTGTGCAAGGCAAAGCTGTTCTGTACTTGCTAAGCCCAGTCCCAGTGCTGCCATGATAGCTGGCATCCCCTGGCAGAAGCTGATCTGTGGGTCATAATGTGTGCCTAGGCTTTGTCTACCTTTGTCTACCTTGGCTTTTGCTTTAATAATAACAATAAACATAATAACAGCATTAATTCACCATTAATAACAGTATAACAATAGTGAAAAATAGTAACATTCCCTATTCACACAAAAATGTCTCCACTGAATCAGACCAAAGGTTCTTTTACCCTGATGATGTCTCCTCACACTGGTCTGGGCAATGCTTGGAGCTGTGTAATCACTAGGACACATGCAGTAGATGTAAAGTTCACTAGGATCTACTCCAGCTTATTCCAGCTGGGAATTGGCCCACTATTGCTAAACAGCCCACTGCAGACCTCCATGCTCTCTGTGTGAGTTCTCACTGCCTACTGAGTGTGCTATTTACATCTGGATGTAAACATGCAATTTAATACTGCGTACAAATTTCAACAAAAAGCAACATCCAGAATTAATATGTTTCTGACAACTAGGCAGACTTTTAAAATTCTTTTTCTCATGCAACTTCTATCTTTGTTCTGTTTAGTTTGAGGATATGGTGCCTGTATAATAGACTGCCTTTACAGCAAGGAACAGCTTTGTCTTGTCCTAAGTTTACACATAAGTGTAAGATGTTGAGTATCATGCAAGTTTTTTAGAGGGCTCAAACGTCACATCTCTGCTCCCCAGCAAGCATTGCCCTTGTTTTACAAAAGCCAATGATGAGAATAATAATCATAATCTCAGCCAAGAGGATTAATTAGTGCAAGAAAGCACCACACACAAAGCTGTTTAGCACATTACTGCAGGCAGAAATGTTACCTCAGTCTATGCAAGGAAATACTTGCTCAAACAATTCACAGGTAATGTCCTAGATATCAGAAGAAGATGTTGCAGTACTGACATTTATTCTTATGTATGACTATGAATATTTCATGATCAAGCAGATTAAAACCTGTCTTAAGTAATTATTCTGAGCTGTTTACTACTAAATTCTCTGCTGTGTCAAAGCTGTGTTTTCCTTATTGTTTTGGTACAGAATATAATAAATATATTTAACTCAACCAAATCAGGACATATATAGCATGTGTTCAACTAAACTATTTAACATTGGTGTGAAAAAATTATAGTTGTGTGGAATTAATATAATGAATTGTTGTTGCTAACTATCAAAATAGCTGCAAACAAATTTTCCAGCAATTCTTTCATGCTCAGAAAAACAAGCTGAGTTTCAAAACAAGAAAAAAAATTAATTATTTGTGAAAGCCTTGTATAAGTTAACTCAAGCACCACCCCCTCCCCACCCTCCAATTCAGACACAGGTTTGTCCTAATGTCACCTCTGAATCATCTGTTCAATCTGCCCTTTCTCCATCATGCTGTGCTGAACTCATTGCTTCAGTCATATGAAATGGGAAGCTGGGAGAGAGAAATGTTTTTGTGCAATACCTCGGCCAGCTCCCTTTCAGAAACAGTAAAATACAAATTATACAAAAGGATGTATACACAAAAGTGACCTTATCCCTCTCTACAACTTCCTGAAGGGTGGTTGTAGCCAGGTGGGGGTTGGTCTCTTTCTCCAAGCAACCGACAGAACCAGAGGACACAGTCTCAAGCTGTGTCAGGGGAAATTTAGGTTAGATACTAGGAAAAAGTTTTTCAGAGAAAGAGTGATCAAGTACTGGAATGGCCTGCCCGGGGAGGTGGTGGAGTCACCATCCCTGGATGTGTTTAAAAAAAGACTGGATGTGGCACTGGGTGACATGGTTTAGTTGAAGTGTTAGGGCTGGGTTGAACTCCATGACCTTAAAGGTCTCTTCCAACCTTGTGATTCTGTGATTCTATGTCACCCACCTGATTATACAGAGAGGGACATAATCCTTTCAGGGAGCTAGGCTTACAAGTAAGAACCAAAGACTTGGTATTTGGAAGGAAAAAAATATATTTTTTACTCTAACGGTGCAGAGTCTTGATTCAACAAGCAGCCCAATACTCGCTATGTTCTTCATGTTATGCTGGCTTTTGAGTAACAGGTGAACTGGAGTCTCTGCACACACAATGTCCATTCGGGAGTGCTTTTGTGCACCTGCAGCATTTTCATGCTCATTTATAAAGAGCTGCTTTACCTTGTTGCATACTCCCAAGAAGAGCTAGTGGAACCTAGTGGGAGGCAGGCAGTGTTAGGGATAAAGGTGTGACAGTGTCTCCCAGCAGGATGTCTCCCAGGCCATTTAGCAGCTCTCCTGTAAGTAAAACAGATTAAAAAACCCACCACCATACCAACTGTGGCTATCCCCTAAATCCAAACATTTTAGGGAGTATATAGTTTGCATTTGTCCTTCATAGCTCTCAACATGACAAAGACCTAGTTATTGGTTTCAGGTAACTGGAAGACTTACACTTTATGGCAGCTTTAACTTCTTTTCCAGGAAATGGAAAAGAGTGATTCTTCCTCCCAGCTGGGGATTTAATGATTTTGACATTAACTTGGGTTCATTGCTTTCCTTCAAGTATTTCGCATTCTTTAGTTCTAGATAATTGTTCATCAGGGCAATTATAGAAAACAGAACAGCCTGGACCCCCAAAGTAGTGAAAACTCAATGTTTTAAATTAAATCCACACCAACTGTGAGGCCGCAGCTCCTTGAAAATTAAAATCACAGTTCTTTCTTTCATGTTGTTTTTATCAAATCAGCATTTAGGGACTGAAAGAATTTTTTATACTAGCATATTTCACTTTGGGGGTGGAATTGCCAACTGTTGAAGCAAGAGCTTCCTAACCCGAAGCAATTTCTTTTCAAAGTAGGATTAAAAAAAAATTCATTGATAGATTCTTATTCATGCCAAATGTGAGCATTTCATGATGTTGAGGAAACTCCTAGAGAACAAAAGCAAATGAGAGAGATGGGCTTATGGAATCTGCTTGCCATTCAGGTGAAAAAAACCGCACAAATCTGATATTATGATATTTTTCTTTTTTCTCACAAAATAAAGCAATAGGTTCTACACCACAGATGCAAAGATGATGCAGAATAACAAGTGATGATAACGCATGCAGGATAAGTACTAGGCACTAGTTCTCTAATGAAATATTATGGCTATTGATGAATGTTAGTGGGAAATCAGAAGAATTATTATAATTTTTTTTCTCTTTACTATCACATTATAAGAAAAACAGATCCTATTATATATGAAATTTCCTTCTGGACAAAGAATTCAATGTTAATAACAATTAATGGAGCAGAAAGATCTAAAATTCACTATGAAGAATAAATGATGGTACTAAGCAGCAACTGTTTATAGTAATTTACTTCTATGACTTCACACTGACTCAAATACAGGTAATTTCAATGTGCTATGACAGATAAATGAAAACAATGATGGTCCTTTATATACTCTGTGTCACATGGTGTTATTCTTGTGGCTGTCCTGTCAGGTACAGGAGCTGGACTTCGATGACCCATGTGGGTCCCTTCCTACTCAGGATATTCTATGATTCTGCATTTTCCACAACATAGTATTAGAATCTCTATGTCATCAAAAAAGTTATTAGCCTGCAGAAAATTCTATTTTTGTCTTAATCACTGTAAATAGAAATAAAATACCCATGGCAAATATGTCTGGTGTAGTGCAGGCTTTTTTTCTGACCTAAACAGCTGGCTGCAAGATATATATATATATATATATATAATCACAGAAACACATTTTTACTTCCACTCGACTAACCAAAACCTCTAAATGGATTGCCAGGGACATGGTTTCTACTCATAGTTTTGTTATTTGGAGGGCTGTTTGATGAGAATGGGTAGTGGTTTCTGACATATAATATTCTAGGCCAATAAGGAAAAAGACCAGCAGTTCCACAAAAAAAAAAAAAAAAAAACAAAAAAAAATGGGGTTCAAAATTA
>VWZP01009260.1:290073-594415 GCA_013396995.1 Dicaeum eximium
AAAAACAGAAAAATATGGAGTTCAGAATTAAAGTAAAATTTAAAATAATTTTGTATGTTTTAGAAAATGTACATTTACACACAAAGTACTTCTAGTTGTTTAATTTAAGACTCAGATACAGGCATCACTTACGGAGTTTATAGCTTAAAAATGAAAATAAACTGAATTTTTGTTATCTTTGTTCCAGAATGTTTGCTCCAAAGCATTCCAGAATCCTTTGGTACAGTGATCAGAAGTAGGTGTGCATGAACATCTCAGTGCACCATTTGACCATTGATTATCATATTGTTTATTGCTCTTCTAGATGACACTCCTTCTTTGTTAAATCAGATTTATCCTCCTGTCCCATGTGGGCTAGCTGGACCACTTTGTAAAACTTCAATGTTATTACTGAAAACAGAGTAAATAAGGAGAAAAATGGAATGCTGCATGCCAGTCCACTTGACAAGAGTGAGGAATGCAGACTTGCAGGGTTTAGCTGGCCCTGTTGCAGATTGCCCCTGTGAAGGGAGGAGCCTGGGGTCAGAGGACAGGTCTGTAGGGCACAGCAGGGAAAGCAGCCAATATTGCTTGAATGAGAAAAGTGCTGTAAGTTACTCTTCAGTATTTGTTGGTAGCAATGCTGTAAATGTGGTCTTCCAGTTGCCATGGTTACAAGCAGACTTTCATACAGACTGGCAACAAAAAAGTGCCCTCCAGTTATTTGTTGCCCGTTTCACACGTTCCCCACTTTTCATAATGATGTATTCCAATTGCCTAGCACTTCTCATAGAAATATTCATCACCGTCTGGAGCTCAGTTTTTCATTCTTCTTCAGTTTCCACTAATAATTCAGGACATTGAAGAACTGGAACAAATAGTAATGTTTTAACTTTTTTTTTTTTTTTTTTAAATACAGCAATTGCCTGGATGTTAACAGGTTAATTTTGTATAAAATTTCGGGCTTAAGACAGGATTTCAGCTATATGTGACTTTTCTTTTTCCTTTTACCCCTTATATATAAATAGCTTAATTAATCATTAGCAAATTAATCTTCTCATCTAGCTTTTCAGAACTGTTTATCAGCCTCTGTGCCTACTGCAGAGCACACAGACAAGACTGAAAACTAAAGTGAGAGCTACCTTAACTATTCCAGTTCACAAAATTTAAAAACTGCAAAAAACATATACTAGGAGTAGTAATTGAAACTTTGATTTTTCCTAGAGCCATTGTAATGATGTACCATATATACCATAGCTAGGGAAAGTACCTCAAGGTCTGTATCATAATTTTAAGCATATATAAGCTTTTTCACTACAACAGAGAAGTGGATTTTGCTCCCTCACTTGGTCCCTGGACTGAACATTTTCCCTGGACAGAAGAAACTCAGTGACTCTAGGATCGTTCTCTGTGGTGCTCTCATTGGTATAGATTGAGAAAGAAAAGGTACAGCCTGACAGTCAAGATTCAAACTTTTTATGAGCATTTCATTGCATTGAGTGACTAAAGCTCCAGAAACCACTCAGGCAACATCAGGTCAACTTCAAGACATGACCACCTCATGAGCAAACTGTGTGTCTCCTCATGAGTGTAACATGTCCCAGGAGAGAGTGACTGGGTAAGGTACTTCCCTCTGCTCCTTCAAATGCAATGCAGATTTGTCAAAAAGAGGCTTCTGGCACTGAGAGAGCCAGGCAGAGCTATTTGAAGTCCTCAGTGTGTATCTTCCCTGACAGCCCTTCAGTACCACTCAACATGCAATCTACTGTCCGTAATTGTCTCTCGACTTCAGTAGTTGAACATCTGTCTACTGGGGATAATTGCATTTTTAAAGTTAATCTGTATTTGCACAAGCTCTACAGGAGCTGTTTATCAAAGCTTATTAGATGCTTGAATTGCTGAGTCTGTCACATGGTTTTTATTTTTCTTTAATTATTAGAAATATAACAAGTAATTTCCTTAGCAGAAAGAAGTCTCCTCTGTATTATTATAATTTTATAAGAGATGCAATAGAAAATCTTGGTAATTTGAGAGTGTCCTTCTACACATTTTAAACACTTCCTTCACAGCGGGTTTTTGTTTTCATGAAACACAGTCTTTCCCACTCCATTCTTTCACGACACTCTTTCCACTGCAGATAATACTTGTTGGTGTTGAAAAGCACAGTATATTGAAGTTATTACACTCATCCCCTGGGCAGAGTTCAGGGTGAATCAGCAGATCACTTTTTGGGGGGAAACATGAGGAGCTCCATTCAATGCAGCATCCATTGCATATGCCAGGGCCTGTGGATAAACAGTGGCACAAGGCCAGAATAGGAAGGGGATTTTGACCCACTCCTTTGAGGACTAAACGACCACTACAGGGGGAAACAAGAAGCCAGGTCCTTCTACAAAGGTAGAATAACAAATTATCAGGAGGAAAACTGAGTTGTGAGGTTGCTGTCACAGTTCTCCAGTATATACTGGTAAATGAAAGGCTGCTGTCCCTTAATGAAGGATGTGCAGAGTGCCTTTCATTTACCACAAGTGTGTGAAATTACATATTTCACAGGATACATATGAATTTATCAGGAAACATCTTATATGATTGCAAGTTCACATTGGATTCAACTTGTTGATTGTGGTAGCTGGACCCACATTAAAATTTAATATTTCTTTCCCAAGGAAAATTGTTGTCAATGTGATGCTGTCCCTGTATTTCATGTGAGTTAATGCTTTTATCTTCTGATAGCTAAATGATTAACTCCTGTCATTGGTATGCTGCTTGTATGTGCTGGCTGACCTTTAAAATAACAACGAGAATTTTAAACCCACTCCTTATTAATACAACTCACACTTCAACTAGGAAATGAGCTGAAGCAATTTATACTTATGGCAGAAGGTGATACACGTGTTCCTGCTACAGAATTTCCAAAATTTTTCAGAGACATCTGAGTGGCTTTTTTGTATCATTTCCCTGCACATTTTTCCTGTCTTGGTGCTAATCAACACACCTTTCAGTGTGCAAGGAACAGCAGAAAGCAAAGGTAGATGGGAGCAGTAAAAGGATAAAAAAAAAAAAGGACAATGTTTAGTAACATCAATAATGGAGAAATTGCAGCTGCATCTGGGCAGCGGATATCAGATTTTACAAGAATTTGAAGTTTTTCTTTGTTTGGGAAATTAGGTGGTTGCATATCTAAAGAGCTGGGGGAAAAAAAAGCTGAAATGAGGGAAGGCTCAAAGACAATGTCACGAATTGCAAACAGAAGAAAATAACACGTCAGGTTTTGGATAACTTGGACACTTACCTTAACAACTTTCATTTTCAGTCAATCTTAAATAAAAATAAGGAAATGTTAGTACAATGGTTTTCTATTCATCATGAATAATAAACAGAATAATTTAAGATTCAGATATCTCAGGTTTGCAAATTAGTTCTCATGGTGAGTCAGAAGGCAGTGACCAAAGCAAAATTATCATGTGAACCGATGCAACAATGTTGTAAATCCTTCACGATGCTCATAAATCACAGGGATTATTGCTGTGCCTATTTCCCTGAACTTTTGTTCTTTCAAGTAATTTGATTCATCTCAGTCACCCTGCAGCTATTTCACCAGTAAAAAGTACCTGAGACTTCAGTTTTTTTTTAATTCTGTGTCTGTGCATGGGAGTTGCACACACATACACGTGTGTGTGTATGTAGAGATTGCTTACAGCAATCCCCACTCAGTCACTTGGCATTTCCAAGTTTAGACAACCACAGGCCAA
This sequence comes from Dicaeum eximium, assembly GCA_013396995.1. NCBI lineage: Eukaryota > Metazoa > Chordata > Aves > Passeriformes > Dicaeidae > Dicaeum > Dicaeum eximium. The sequence goes on from VWZP01009260.1 coordinate 293,805, forward strand.
AGAAAAGACAACTCCATGATCAAAAACTGGAAATCCTTGCTCAATACAAGCAAGGAGCAATACAAGCAATGTCAACAAGTCATTCACACAGAGAAAAAAGGGGTTTGTGTCCCCCCATACATCACCAGTCACTACTAATCAAATCTAATCTCATTCCAGCTTCTTTCCCTGTGATTGGTAATCTGTGAGCAAGAAATTCAATGCTCCAAAGAGAGCACAGCAGGGGTAGGAATGCAGAGTGACATGTAAGGGTTTAAAAGAAGGGAAAAGGAATTAATCCTGGGGTCAATTTGTCAAATCTGAAAGTATGCAATCTAAAAAGTGTGTTTTATGGATAAGTAGCTATTTGAGACCAAGCTTTCCAATGCAGATGAACATTTTGAATATATAAAAAAGAAACAGAACACAAAGTGTGGCAACTCAAAACTAAGCATATTTACTGTTCTTTGAATTTGGATTTCAGTATTTTGAAAATATTTATCTTCTAATAAGTGACTAGGGAGGAAAATTTTTCTTCAAATACCACTGCTTCCACTGCTATCAATAATGAGGATTTTTTAATGTAGATAATGATTATGTAAATCTTTGTTACAAATATTTCCAAGGAAAAAGGTATTGAGTTTTCTCTTTGGTTTTGAATGCTGATCCCAAAATGTAACTATATACAACTTTCCTTTTCTTTCTCCTCAATTTTTCCCTTCTGACCTCATATGAGAACAAGATAGAGAAAAGATATCAAGATCTGATAAAGAAATACTGCGTGGTAAACCACCAGCCATCCAACCTGAAAAATTAAGTCATCTGAAATGGAAGGTTATTTACTTGGGATCTCTGTTTAAAAAGAAGAAAATTCATAAGTCTTCCCTTCTTCCACTTCCTGCACTAGAAAAACCTTGATTTCTAAAACAATTTTTTTTTCTGGTTTTCTTAACCCTTCTTTCCTTTGGACATTATAAATCTTCACAAATTTGTCACAAATTTGTCACAAACATTTTCATTAAAACAAGTAATCACAGTAGGATGTCGTGTGGTGTTTGATATTCATCCATGATCAGTGGAACCAGCGTGTGCCTTTTCGGTGATTTCAATGAGCCCTCCATCAAAGCCCCCGTCTGAATTGCAACTGCTTTCATTTATACTCTTTGTGATAAAAATTAAGCTATACTTACATCTTAATAATGGTATGAATAAAAGAGATTACAAAATCCTGCAGAGGCAGTCTGTCAGTTTTAGAGATCCTTTGGTGGCTACATTAGTTACACCTTTGCTTCTGATCTGACAGCATGCTTAAACAGTCATGGCTTATCCACACTCAGTGCAAGTAACCCAAGGTAAGACCTTAAGTCTTTGGAAAAATCCAGATGGGAACAGCACTCCCAAAAGCTAAAACAAATAAATCAAACACTTTTTAAAATAGTGTTGAGATACACTTGAGAATTGAATTTGTTAGTTCTCAAAAAATCAATTCCAAAGTCTTTATGAAAAATTCATCTGCTTTAATTAGTTATGTAACTTCTTCATTATATCCCTGTGTATCAGAACAACATGAAAGGAACAGGAGCAAGGAGCTCACAGAATAATAAGAGGTGCTGGGACTGCAATACACTTTTGAATAATTTGGCAGGTCTCTTTGCTTGGTAATGACAAACACAGGAACAGACATTATCCAGCCAGCTGCAGCAATACGGCAAGTTACTTTATGAAGGTAAGTTTCATATGAGCAAAATCAGAGCAACAACCCAGAGTATTATTTTAAACCACTAATCCAGGGACAAGGAAATGCTTTAAACAAATTCATATTTTTGCATTTTTTCAAATAATCACTGCTTTCAGGAAGAAATTTCAAAATCCTTGTACTTAATTGGAAAAAATTTACCTATCACATCCTTCTTTGGTAGGATTTCTTATATCCTTCACCATTTCAGTGTTTCTTCTCTCCCTTGTTTTGGTTTGGGTTTTTTTTTTTTTTTAGTTTTTTGGTGTTTGGTTTTTTTGGGGTTTTTTTGTTGGTTTTTTTTTGTTTGTTTGTTTGTTTTTTTGAGGGGGGGCGGTTTCTTGGTTTCCTTTTTGCTTTTTCTCTGGAAAGAAAGGAACAATCTAGGCCTGAGTAGTGCAGATGAAAGACAGACACATGGGTGTGGGGGGATCCATTTTCACTGCTCTTTTTCACAGTAAGGCTGTTGTGCCCTTATGGCCAATATTTCATATTGATGGGAGGTGTACCAGGGTACAGATGACTTTACAGCAGAAATGAAGCAGGGGTTGTGCTGGCAGCATTGAAAAGGGGAATGGACAGTCTACACTGAAGCAGTAAGCATGGTGATCACAGAAGCAGGAATAGCACCAATCCCCACCACCTCTAAATATCATTAATTCAAACTGTGAGTGCCACAGGGAATTGCTGCCTGCCTATGTTCTTGGTGCCTACCAGATGTGTAATGAGCACACTCCTCATAGGCCCTACCTACTCAGCTCTGCTCAGTCTTTGGAAATACCAATATACAGAGTCTCATCCTTTCTGTGCAGACTTTTGGGTTATATGGTTTAAGTAATAACTAATGCCCATGACCCTGAAAATAACCAGACTCTGCCCACTAGGGAGCTTCTGTGTGACTAATTTATTTTCTACTCAGCATACCAAACAAAATGTGAAGGATATAATTTAGAGAAATCTGCTGTGGGTTTTTTATGCCAGTGATGTTTTGTGCTTTAAAAAAATTTTATTAATAATCATGAAAAAATTAGAGAATTGCAAATTTAAAAAAATCTGTGAAAATGAGCAGCATTATATGGCATACATTTTGAAATGAAACACTCATAGAAAGTATTTCCTTCATTTCGCCTTCTGAACCAAAACTTCATGCCAGTTTTGGCCAGCCTCACTAAATTGCAAAATTATCCTAGTTCTGCCCTTTTTGTTTCTCTTGTAAACCTGCAATTCATTCAAATGTTTGGCTCAGCTGCAACTCTGGTTTAATTTCACAGAACCAGGAGAAGAAACATAAATGTGCATAGGTTGTAGTTTAATCAGTTTTAGAAAAGGACATTTCTGTGTAAGGTCCTTGTTCTCACTGCCAGATGCTGGAAGAAAGGTTACACAGAAGTAACAACGAGTCAATAGGGAAGAGATAGGACTATCTGTACCTGGGATTTTACATACATAGCAAAAAAGCTGTGTTCTTTTTCAGATATTATAATTGTTACGCAGAGTTTTTTAAATATATGTAAAGGAAATTTTGAGGCAGACATTACTGTTTGGTTTGTAATTGCACGTATTGTTTAAGAACAATACCAATTTTCATCACTCTCACCCAGTAACATCATGGTATTGAAAACAGACCCACAAAGCAAGCACATGGGATAGATTGTAATAGATTGCAGGGCCCTCAGTCTAAATAAGGCAGTGGAATTTAGGCAACATTTTTCATTCAAGTCAAACAATTGTCATGTTTATTGAATGCAGAAATTACTTAAAATTCTTCCTAGAAATCTGAAGGGGTTCTTGCACTCAGAAATTTCAGATGACAGTACCATTTTTCTTAAATCTCCCAGGCCCTTTGTAATAACTTATTTTCGCTCTGAAAAGAAAAATAGCTCTTTCTGGCTAGAGTTACTCTTCACATTGCTGATAAATTGCAAACTGATTTGACAATTACTCTGAATTAAAGATAGACATGTCAAACAGATCACTTAGAAGCTGATCAAGAGCAAGTTAAAGTGTCAGGATGTAAAATAGAATTAATTAAAACTAGGAAATTGCTGTAGATTTTTTTCCTGTGAATAATTGTGACTCTGATTAAACAAAGACTCACAAGAATAAAAAAAACCTCAGTACATAAAATAGTTTGTATCTCCATTTTTAAAAAACAACACTCTATTATTTAGAGGGCTAAGAATACTTTTCAAACAAATGATTTGATGCACCAGTTCGTCATTGTGCATCTCTCTACTTGAATCCTTGCTTACCTTGAAAATTCTCGGAAGCCCTCCAACTGGCAATCTGTCAAAGTCAGGAGCTAGCCCACCATCCTTGCAGGATCTAGGGAAGATAACAGTTATTCTCCTGACTTAACAGCTTTGTTCAGGCTCTGGCTCTTGCTCCTTGATTGGCTTAAGGAGTTCTTTTGTCCTGGGATGGGGTTTGAAAGTTGCCACCTTGGTAGAGTGTTTTTATTGAAACTCTTGGAAGCTGAGCATCAACAAGGTACAGAAACTTAATTATTCTTTCTAAGCCAAAGCTGGTCCCCATGGAGACCCTTTTGCTGCAACAGCTTTAGCAACATATATTAGCTGGATAAATACAGCTAATGGAGCAGTCTACTGCTTTGTGAAGGATCTGTATTCAAATTAAGTTGTTTTAAGTAATTGCTTATATAAATGTATAGTAGCACACACGTATTTTTCTATACGTTAATCATATTGATATAATATGATTAAATATTCAGACATTTCTTTGCACTGTTTGTTGGCTCAGGTGTAAGGATTCAGTTTTGGGAATTAACTTGATCTAAGCCATATTCATAAAAGTTTTGTTTATAATTTAGAAGATTCCGCATGGTGTTAGAAAAGGATTAAAAATTGGAAGGAGACACAGAGTTATCACAATTGAGACATCATGGTTAACCTCTGTTGATATCTGTTTTCATGTTGTTGGTTACTGAAGGAAAAAGTTGACCCTTACTTCAAGACCATTAATATACAGTTATAGTGTAATTAAGCCCAAAGACAGTTTTGGTAGGCTAACAAAAGCTCCCCAGAACTTTTTCTGTCTTAAGGATAAGCATTTCAGCCGCAGCAGATGCAAAAGGTTTTCTCAGGATGGCATTCTGGCACGAGAGCCACACCTTTCCCATCCAGCACGAGGAGATGGTACAGGAGACGTGTAGCTAAGTAAATATAGCTCAGTTGGTCCTTCAGAACATAATTAATGTATGATGGAGAAGCAGACAGAATGTGCAGCATACGACCTTTGTGCTACTCACGATGCCTCTTTCACAGTTCAATTTATAGCAATGCAATGCAGCACAGAATGAAAATAGAGTTTGCCATTTGTTTGAATAGAAGGGATGTTTTCAATCCATGAACCAACAGTTTCTTAACAATTTCTTAACAACAACTTCCAATTTGACAGGAAGCACTAAAAAAAAAGATTACAAACCTTTGTTGGGTAAAACTTACATTGAACTTAAGATTTATGGATAATCTTTCATTTATTTCTGTAAACAGCCATTGAACTGTGTTTCTGTGTGCAGTATTTTAAAAAACATATCAGCATTTACTCGTACAAGCATTGGTGCCTGTTTGTCTGGTTCTCCTGATGACCCTTTTAGGACAGAGTCAGGGAGCATAAATGCTGTGATTTAGGTGACAAAGTCCCCTAATTAAGATTGACCTGACTCATTCCACCAGCTGCAACAGAGACCTATTGATCAGTCCAAAGCATGAAATAAGTTCTCAGAGGATCCACTAGATAATTTCTAGTATGAATGGACATGACATATTACCACCAAAACTGCAGAAGAATAACAATACTTTGAAACTTGTTGTCTTCACATACCTACACTGCAGAAAAAGAAAAGCTGCTTATGCTCCAGAAGTAACCTTCATGAAATCAGTAATTTTTGCTCTCATCACAGAACTTTTGGTGAGCATAATGCATTTCACCATGGCAGACTACTGCTTTGCAAGTCAGTTCATCATACTTCTAATGGTGTTGTATTTGATTTATAATATTTGTCTAGCATAAGTAAATCTGGCAGAAGGCAATTAAAATAAAGTTCTCTGAGTTTACAAGGGTTTCAAGCCTAGAGAAAGCTTAATTAAAGTCAATCATGGAAAAAAGCACTTAGCCCTGCAGCCCTACACATTTGTCAGACATCTGAATCATGGGAAAGGTTAATTAGAGTCAAATGAGGAAAAAGTAAACACTAAAAGTGCTTTCTGGGGTTCATTAAGTTTAAATAAATCAAAATATGAAATATTCAACTTCGTAACAATTATCCACACACATCTCTCTCTGCTTTTCTACAATCACACATTTTCCAAACTTCCTGAATTAGCATACTTGGAAAGCCTGACAGTTACACCAGGCCTCCGTGGCTGCATTTTTACCGTGAAAGAAGTAGATTAAACCTTTTTGCTCTGTTACATTGAGAGTAAAGCAACATGTGTATACATATTCATTTCAAAAGCAGAATATTGTTGACAGGCTTTTTATTGTTTCTTAGCCCCTCTTCTCTGTATCTCTTTACTCTGTAGGATGAAGCACAGGAAGCAAACTTTAGGAATCCTACTGTAACTTTCTAAAGTAAACCTTCTAAGTGAGGGCAAGTTGAGGCCTTGGATCAACAAAAATCCCAAAAATTACTGCCTGTTGATTCAGCCTAAAAAATGAGAAATAAGTGTATCTTCCTGAATGAAGAATATGAAAGCTTGTGATCTCATGCTTGCACAAGTCTTTGGGAACAGAAGATCCTGAAAACAAAACCCACGTGAGACAGGGAATTAATGCACTCTGCTCTTGAGGAGGAAAGGAGTTTATGAAATTGAGAGCACCGGTAAAAGAAAAAGACTTGTTTTGGAAGACATTTATTAGAGAAATATACCCACTGTATGTCTTGAAGGAGGCAGGAGTGTCCAAATTTCTGGGTTTCTGAAGCATGTGTCTCAAGGCTTTTAAGTCCCTGTTGTCCACAGGAAATTAGTATCTCATCACAGCATTCCTTAACATGTCAGCTCTTTGTCTCCCTTGCACAAACTAGATTTTGATTGAAATAAAATATTTCAGAATTATCCTACCTACCAGTTGGCTGACAGCTCCAGCTGCAGTGACAGGCAAGCAAAGCACGTAGGTAGCACTTGGAGCACAATTTACTGTAAAGCAAATAATTTTCATTTGTATTCATCACGTCAACAAACATTCTGTGAAACACTAGGTAGCCTGTCTTCTTCTTTCCTCTTCATTTCTTGATAACCCCTTATTTTGTTCTTCCTTTGCAGTGCTTGCAGTGAGTACAAATCAGTCAGGACACCTTCATAAAAAACACCAAAAATAAGTTTTTGTCTCACTTACACAGGTCCAAGCATCACCCATTTTTAGAGAATTTGGCAGACCCACAGATACAAATGCTACAAATGTGTCTACAAGAAAGCAGAAGAAGAAAGATGAAGGGGCTGCCCTTCATGTAGTAGAGGACCTCAGCCTCCTTTGCCTTTCACCGAGAGAGAGAGATTTGTTGTCCATCACCACAGGGTTGCCATCTGCACAGAGCAGTACAAGGTCCTGAAGGTTTTGTCTCACAAATTATAAAGCTGGAAGGCTCCATTGCTGTCTCCCCCTGCACAGTGCAATGGGAACTAGAGCGCTCCATGGAGACACTCATTGGACCTTGACCACACTACTTTTGCTGATGAAGAACTTACCACAGCTTCAATTAAACAGTTGAAATGCTCAAATACCATCATTCTTAGCAAAAAACTAGTTCAACTTTTTCTACATTAATAACTGTATGATCCACGTTTCACCCTTATCTGGTAGACTGACAGTAGCTGATAAAATATTCCAGATGCCAGCATGAACAAATGCAGCCTTCCATTGATTCATAGCTGGTTGCTACATCCAAATATAGTAATCACAGCTAGAAAGGTGAAGAGAAGATTAAAATGAGGAGCCAAATATGTGACCAGCGAACTTGAAAATCAGCCTTATTGGGATTGTGATGTTGTTGATGTAGTTGGTTATATTCTGTGCCTTAAACAAGTTGAGATGCTTCATCAATCTGGTTGTGATACAGGATGCAAGTGTTGGACAAGAGGCCTTTAGCAATATTGTCATTATTGTTATTGCACAGATCAGTGTCCAGCAGTAGAAATAAAAAAATACAACTCTATGATAATGCGGAAAGTCTCATCAAAAAACAGATTTGGGTTTTACAGGCTATATTTTTTAAAATGCACTTGTTATGCAACCTCACAGAGACTTTTGGATTCAGGACAGCCTGTCTGCATAGCTGTTCTTTCTAACTGTCAATAAATCCAAATTCCATCCTCTTCTTTTTGAACTATGAAATCTCATCCCATTTTTGTCTCTTCATTCCATTTCTTTTTTGTGATCTGACTTCAGAATCCTTTCTATTATCTCAATACTCTTCTTATAATGCTTAAGTTTTAACATAATTATGTTAATCAGAACTTACACTTTTCAATTAACTACTTACAGAGGGTCAGAAAAAAACTTCCTGCTGGTTTTGTTTATTTGCTTTGTCATCCTCCTCTGAAGCATCAGTGGCTGGCATCGTAAAAATGGAGCATTTAGTCCACTACTCTGAAGAAAATTTGTGTCATTGGTGTGTCTGCTGGGATACTCAAATCTGACCAGTTGGACAGCATTTTCTCTCCTTGTCATGGTGATGGAGCATAAGGTTAATTTATTCCATTTCTTGGCTTTCTGGTGCACTAAAAGATACATCTCATCCATAGGAATCATCTTGGTTTAATTTATCTCATAGATAAATGAGATAATTGGTTTAATTCATTTCATAGAATCATATAATTATAAAATCATAGGATTGTTTGGGTTGGAAGGGACTCAAAGATCATATATTTCCAGCTCCCCTACCAGGGGTACAGGTGCCACTCACTAGATCAGGTTCCTCAGAGCCCCATCCAATCTGGCCTTGTAGACTTTACTGGGATGGGGCAGCCTGCCCACTTCTCTGGGCAAGCTGTTCCAGCACCTCATCACCCCTGAGTAATGAATTTCTTCCTAACATCTAATCTAAACCTGTCCTCCTTTCATTTAAAATAATTTCCCCTTGCTCTGTCACTATTTGCCCATATAAAAAATCCTTCTCTCTCCTTTTTATAAGCCCCCTCAGGGTACTGAAATGTGATGTCCCCCAGAACCTTCTCTTTTCCAGGCTGAATAACTCCAGCTCTCTCAGCCTGTCTTTGTAGGAGAGGTGCTCCAGCTCTCTGATAACTTTTTGGCCCTCATCTGGACTCTCTCCAACAGGGCCATGCCATTCTTGTGCTGAGGACCCCAGAGCTGGATGCAGCACTCCAGGTGGGGCCTCACCAGAGCAGAGCAGAGGGGCAGAATCACCTCCCTTGACCTGCTGGCCACGCTGCTTCTGATGCAGCCCAGGGCATGATTGGTTTTCTGAGTTGCAAACTTTCACTGTTGACTCAGGTCCAAGGTTTTATCCTCAAGAACCCCTAAAGCCCTTCTCCACAGGGCTGCTCTCAGTGAGTTCTTCTCTCAGTCTGAACTCATGTCTAGGATTGTCCCAGCCAAGGTACAACACCTTGCACTCGGACGTGTTGAGCTTCATGAGCTTCTCCTGGCCCTTCTCCCTAAGTCTGTCCAGGTCCCTCTGGATGGCATCCCCTCCTTCAGACGTGGCAACTGCACCACTCACCTTCCTTCCCACTGCAGACACATTGCTCAGAAACTGGGCTCATCTATTCACTAACACACACCTTCTGAAGACTGAATTATCTGGCTTAGCTAGAAAAAGGCTTTGGGCTTTGTTTAAGGAAATTGGCCAACTTGAATCTCTTCTGATTCATAGATCAAATAATCTGAGTTAATTGCACCTGGTGGACCTAAGTTCAGTGTATATCTCCAACTTTCTCCTTCTGTATGCAAATTGAATACCTCACACCATTCTCTATAGAACATGGTTTTCAGCCTTTTGTTTATTCTTACAGCGTTTATCTTCATCTCCTGCAACTTTTTAACAACCCTGTTGAATCACTGACACCAAATTTGGCACAGTATCTTTATAATGTTTTCACTTCTTTCTGTATCTGCAAGTTAATGTCTTTACTGGTAGTTTACAGTCTAAGTGCTACTGAGAAAAAAAAAAATTCATTAAGCATTTTCTAACTGGCAGATGCCATGGAAGGGAAGGCTTATACAACCTTCATCAGGGAGAAAATCACAGTTCATTATCCACTAGAAGTACATGAAAACACCCAGCATAGAGAGGTAATAAACTTGAAGAGAAAAAAAAGGAAGAAATTGAGAGTAGAGCTCTCCCTGACAGGAACACTCTTACCAACAAAAAACTAGGGACAATTAGTGTGTTTAATACAGAGAGGAAAACTTGGTGTTTATATTTTAATGAAAGCACTAGGTAAAGTCTGGTAAATAACATGTGTATAATGAAAGACCTCACAAAAAGGGACCATAACCGAGTGATTTTTGGGAAGTGTTAATGCATAAAATGCAGCAAGTTGAGAGTTATGGATATGTGATAAGTGACAGATGATAATGTGATGGTAAGACTTGCCATGGTTACAAAGTGGTTCAGGCAGTCCAAAGGAAAGGATCTTTTTTGTCTATAATGACAGGTTTTAGTCTGTAATCAAACTTAACAGAAGATTAATATTGTTGCAATTCTGAGTAGTCCTGAAGGTAAACTGAATGAAGGAAAGAGGATGGTATAACATGATAATTCGATTGGTTGATAGCTAATTTTCTCTTTTCCCAAAGGTCTAAAAATGCGACAAGTCAATTCCTTCTGGGCAGTATGATTCCTGTAGCATCTCTGAAATTCTGCAACCAGATTACTTCCAGTCTTTCTGAGTAACACTTCTGTGTTTTGGGACATTTTCATTCCTGTGAGCAACACTTCCAGCAAATGCTGGTATCAGAAAGAATACAGCGCAGCTTTATGGCGCTTTGGTTCTCCAGCACTGGGTGTTTACAGAGACCTAACTGCGGTGGCTAATTTAACTTTCTGTTAAAAGCCTGCACAAGAGTATAATAATATCTTTGCAGAATAATTAAAAAGCCAGCTGTACCTGCCAGCACACAGAAGAGCATGACACTGTCCAGAAGACACAGGGACTCCAGTATCTCCCAAGCTGAAGCCATACCTGTAACATTCACTTGTTTGTATAGCTTTGGGAAGACAAACTACTCTTTCTGTCTTTCAACGGCATTCACCTGAAACAATTCACACCAGGAAAAAGTTACACAGTCCAGCACTACTCCAGTGTATTATTTTAGGTAAGAAAGTTCAAAATAATGGTTTTTGTTTGCACCTCCTCTGTCCCTGCTTGGTGCCCACTGCAGTCACACAGTAGAACTGCAGCAGGCTGGGAGAAGGGAATACTTGTGCTGCTGCTACAAATAGTAACAAGGAGGGACAGATGGAACAAATTATATTGAGTTTGCATATCTGTGTAATGTCAGGTATTGAAATCAACAGGGAGCTTGTTCCATGGTTGTAAACATGGCTCTTTGAACCTTCTTTGGCAGTTCTCGTTTCTGAGAGTGAAGCATGACCATGCCCTGCAGCACTTCAGATCTTGATCTCATTCCACTGCTAAATAAGCTCATCAGAACTACCTTTGTGTGCCTGTGCTCCAGCCCAGCGCTCTGTTTGGGGAGTGTCTCCATGCAAATGGACTCAAAGTGCTGGTCCAGAAGTACAGAGGAACAGAATTTAAACAGGAAGTTCTTGCTGACCTAATGATTCAACTCACTCTAGGGCAGCCCCTACAACAGTCAACATGGATAAAAACACTTTTCATACTAACTGCATTTAGCACGTGCAGTCTTTCTTCATGAAGTGTGCCATCTGAACAGTCCTCCATAGCAATGGCAAAAGACCATCAGAAAGGACTTATTTTATTCTACAAACCTATTTGCAATTACAACATTGGCCCAAAGACAACACATCTTCATTTTTTTTTCTTCCACCACGAAAGTAATATTCAGTCAGGCAAAAAAGTATCTTTTTCCTTCTGTTTTTCCTTTCCAGTGATGATTAAAGCCAAAGAAATAGGCTTTCCACTTGAATTCAGAACTTTAATAAATGTGATGAAATATTTAAAAAGATTTGGCTATCAAATAACAGTTCAATGATCTTCATGTCTGATTTCTTTCTAACCACTGCAAAATGTGCTACCATAGTAGCATTCAAGGATTAAATATGAGAAGACTACTGTTTGTATATATATGGATATAAATGCATCAATAATTATATAAACTCTTAGCTGAAAAATTAATAATATCTACTCTCTAAAGTCCATTATATATAAACAAAGGTACAAGTAACTGTTTTTTATAGCAGTTTAGGGATGCTGGTGTCATATAAATCATAAAAGCAAAGACTTAAAAGTTTGTTTCCAAAGACATATTAAAATATTATCTCAGTGTAAAATTAGAAAAATACATCAGGATCAGAAAATTCAGTAATCTGCTTTCTTAGATGTGTCACTTTGTTTTAGATGCCAATGCATTTATTTCCTAGAGGAAAGAGAATGCATGTTGGTAATAGATAAATATTGAAAGAGAATGTAGTGTCACACCAGTTCTTGAGAGGAAAATTACTAAGAATCAGCTGGTTGTGTCAGTCTTCTTTCCTCTTGTTTTCACCCATTAATTAAATTAAATTTTAATAGTATCAATCAAGACAGCTGAACTGGGCTGGTATGCACCAGCTTAAATTCAAATTGTTTTGTAGTCTTCCATTCTTTCATGAGTAATTGCTTCATTTGCTGCAGGAATACCTTAATGCCCAAGAAAATTTTAAGAGTTTTTGTTTTAAAAACTGCTACAAACAGGGAGGAATTTCTATGAAGCAAAAAATTCCATGGCCTGTTATCATGGGAATCAGAAATCATGTCCAGATTTTGAAAGGGTTCTCAGAACAAAAAGATTGAGCTACTACCTACTGAGTACACAGGATTTTATGAAAATTCACCATATATTTCAGCAGCCTCATGGATACCATTGGCATTGGAAAAATACACCTGAGAATGTACATTCCTTTCAACACGTCTATGCAGTGTTCTAAACACTAATTTATTGAAGGTAACATATCCCAAATTAAAGAAAACCAGATTCAAATTGACTCGCCTATCTAAAGACAAATACTATCTTAACAAGAGCCTCTTGTTTATGAAAATTCCAATCCACGTTCACTTGTCAGCCCTAAGAGTATCCATGCCTTTGCTGGTGGCTGGATTCCCTAAGGTGGTGCTATCCCCAGACACCCTGTCCTCCTCTTTCATGCAGAATGATTCTGCTGAGGTCAATGCCAGAAAATACTTTGATCTGGTACTATAAATAGCAGCCATGCATAAGAAAAAAAAAAAAAACCTGCTATAAAAATAATTTGTGCCCAAACTTTAAATTAAGAAGTCATAGGTTTTTAAGAGGCCACACACCAGGCTGAAGGAGAACCAAGCTCTCCATTCTCTCTCTCTTCATTTGCCACAATACCTAGGCTCTGAACCTCACAGGAGAAAGAATTTGCATGTCACCTCTCCAGGTGTTTCACTCTGCAAGATTTCTAAACACTGAAAAGAAAACAGAGTTGCCTTACAAGGGCAAAGTGAAGAATATAACTGTGCTTGTGCAGACTGCTGGACTCTTGTTGAAACCCTGCAGTCCTGAGCCCAGTCCCAGATACAAGTCTCAGGAAAAGGTTTGTTGGAAGGAATCCTCTAGAACAGCTGCTGTCCCTGACAGATGTGCCAACACAGCAACCAGAGAGTCAGTTTCCATAGTGATTGCAAACTTTGCTCATGTTCTTCTCTGTCCATGCCAATAAGCAGGCACTGACTTGCTCTGTATCAATGCTACATGCATATAAGCCTTCCACAAGCAGCAGTCTATGGATATAAGCACAGGAGCTGAAATGACACCTGTGACACACCTCATCTGTGTCTAGTCTCCTCAGGGAAGAAAAAAAATTATTTTCTCTCATCTCTTTCTCAATATATTGCTATTTTAAGAGCCATAGTTTTACTGGCTTTTTATTATTTCAGACTTCTAAGGATACCCAACACTTTCAACAATTGCAAAATAAGGTGAAATTCGTGTTAAGTGGCATGAACAGCAGCAATAGAAAAATATGTTGAAAATTGCAATACCATTGTGCATTTAGATAATTATATTGCAGTTGATCCAAAGCTGCTTCTACAATATGTTGCAAGCTACTGCAAGACCTTACAGTATTCATTGCCCATGTGTGGTTAGTCCAGTGCACATTTATTTTTCTATAATGCTCTCTAAATGTTCTCAGATGTGTCTTGATCGTTAGACCCGCTCTCTCTTTCCTCTTTATCCTTAATCTCCCTTCACCCTTTTTCTCTTCCTCTTTAATTTATAAACACATGCTTATGTGTGTGCTATTTCAAAGAACTGTATCAAATTATTAAAGTCAGGGTCATGCATTTCAACAGGATTCTTTGGAGTTGAAAGAATGAGCCACAGTGAATACTCTTCTCACCATAATGTGTAGCATAGGTGTCAGAGTGCTATAAAATATGACAAGTGATGTTAGGAGATGGCAAAATGCAGACATGTTGTAAATAATAATGGAGATTGTTTGCAAAATGTTCATAATCTGAAACCGAAAATACCTGTGGTGTTGCCTAATTCTATTTGAACTTATTAGAAACATGGATGGTTTCCTAGTGCTTGAGTATTTGAGGACAATTTGTAGCTTTAACAATCAGCTTTGTTTTGAAGAAAATCATGGCCTCTTTTATTTTGCTCCTGTTGATCTGTGTTTGCTAACTGTATCAAGACTCATTAGATTTCTGTTCCATTTCAATTTCAGAGACAGGCTTTTGAATTTCAGGAAGGTTTAAGCAGGAGATAGATTATCAGATTCTGGTGTTTGAGGTGTGAAGTATGGAAAATCAAGAACTTCTGATGTTCCCAGTTTACGTGTGAGTAAGGTGACATGCAGGCAATTACTGCCCATCAGCAATGTACCAAGAGTTTCTCCGTAGGTATTTGAAAGGAAAGTAGCTTCTCACAGTGCCAACATCTCCTTCAAACCCCAGCCTCCGTGGAAAACACAAAAAGTCCTCTTCTACTTACTTCTTGATCACTTCTGAAGGATGGTGGTAGGAACAGTGTGCCCTTAACTTTGCCCACTTCCTGGTGTTACCGGGAATGTACAATCTGTGTACCAAAATATCCTCAGGACACCCCACAGGAAGCCATTTGGGAAATCCAGTGGGATAATTGGATGACCCTGGAGGTTTTCTGCAGGTTGTTCTTGAGAGGTCACTTTCCAGTTCTCTGCCTGGGCAGGTGGTGAATCTGATTTTGACAGGTACTAAACCGCACTGAGGAAGAAGATACTGAAAGGGACTGGAAATCAACAAAGTCAGAAAGAAGCTGAGAAAAGTGTTCACAGCCATGAGCCACAGAAACCTCAATTTCCTTTAATCCTTCTTCCAATGTCTAGTTGAAGTACAGGTATTTGCACTTGCAAAGTGCAAAGTTTTGCTACAACTTGGGAAGTCACTCTTTGGAAGTAAAAGTGGAAGAAAAAACAGACCTGAACAGATTTGCGGATGATAAAATAACTCCGAGCCCTGCTCTGGGGCTCTGAAAAAGACCCCCAAAATTGCAGTCTTAAGGTGAGAAGTAAAGTGTTTTCCAGAGTAAAGGAGAAAAATAATGTTTTAGTGTAACTTTTTTGTAAAACTTCATTTATGACAGACCTTATTCACTTCCTAGAAAAAATTTCTCCATCTGCAACAGGTAGGTAGAGAGACTGTGAAGATAGAAAGGGGCATTAAAAGCCTATCTTATGCAAGAGAATGGAAGTGCTTAACTTTTTTCACCTAAAAAAATGAAGGCTGAGAGGAGATACTATTGCAGTCAATAAATATTTCAGGAGGTAAATATTAAGGAGAGAGAAGAGGTCAGTGTTAACACAAAATTATATGACTGTGAATTGGCTATGAATTATTATCTTACTAGAAGCAAGAGATGGTACAAAGTAAAATATAAACCAGAGAATATGTCTTTGTTGATCTGGGCAATATTTTTTTCATTAAATGAAAAGATCATAACAAGCTCTGTCACAGCTTTGTGTGTTATTATGTGAGAGAGCCCTGCTGCTATATAAGACTTTCTTTTGCAATCTTTCAAAAAGCAGTTTTTGACCCTTTATCTCTGCCTCTAGTGTCAACCTGGTGAATGAAACGTGTTCCATTGAAATTAAATTCTGATTAGAAATCAGTAACCTCATCCAGGATTCAAGTTCAGTAAGGATTTCTACATAGGAATTACCATCTGCTGTAATTATCATTACCAATAGTCTAGACTGGAAGTCCTCTGTATAACAAAGTGTCTTCTAACCTGTAATCAAGAAGAGTAGGAGTCATCTCAATTTCATTATTTAATTGAATAATCATATTTTGGTTCACAGACTAGTGCTATTTTGTTCAACTGTCATTCCTTTCAGTACAAAATTTCTTCAGAGTATCCTTACTTTTTCTCATTGTAATAAAAATTCCACATGTATTATGCCAATGTACCACCAGTGTCAAATGAAGACATTTACTTATTCATAAAAATATTTCATATATATATGTTGCATAGCTGGCTACTTCCTTTTGCACTACAGATTAGTATTGCTGGTATTTCCTGCTTTGGCTGATGTTAAGGACAAAGCCAAGAATAAATTAATCCGTGGAGCTATTTTACCAATTAATCACATGAGAACTTATTCAGTTTCATTAATGATTTACTTACTCACTTGAAAACTTTCCTTTTACAATAGTAATATAAAAGGCCAAACCTAAAACATTAATTCATAAGGGCATTTACAATTTTTTTTCAGCCAGTAGCCACTTAAAAAAAAAAAAAAAAAGAGTAAGAGGGCCCACCCAAAACAATTAAAACCCCCCACTCAAATCCACAAACTGTGCCCTACTTACTCCTTCCAAATCTTACAATTCAGCTGGAAAAGGATCGTTTTGCCTTCTCCATGCCTATGACTTGGGATGCACCTGTAAGCAATGTGATGGAAAACACCCTCAGGATAGTAATCTCATTTTAGTAACCAGAAACATCCTTCCTCATCCTCAGGCTGTTCACTAGCTTGCACACAGAACAGCTTTTAACTAAATAAGTCAGATGTATTTTTTACTTTAAAACGGAGTTGATATTCTGGCATTGCAGGACTCCAGGAGTGAGCTGTAGCATACATACAGCTGAAATATTCCTCTATCCAAAGCACATGCAGATAGTGCCAGATGTTACTGTGAGGTGGATGTATTAATGAAAACTGTTGTGTTGTTATTTGGCGGCAAACTTGCGCTTGACAGTCTGGAAATTCTTCCAAATTCCAGACATGGGTTAATTGGCATACTAACACTGAAGAATTCTTTTTTACCTGTAAAACTGCCTGTCTGGTTCAGCTGCCTCAGGCTTGCAAAAGCTGGCACAAAAACCAGTGTACACAGCTACCATAGCCTTCATTCAGTCCAACATACTAACAATTCCTCAGTCTCACTGAAAGAAGATTTTGTAAAAATTTTTGCAAATAAGGAAATAGGAGCATTGATAAATAGATGCAGTTTTCCCTGCAGTCCTGGACTTCCATGCTGTTCTGAAGAATCTCTGAATTGTAAGTGTAACATTAGTGGATTCAGATTCCTCAAATTTGCCATATTCTACCCATAAAGATTTCAGTATGCAAATTCTCCCAGTTAAAATGAAGAAGAAGAATATCACAGCGCTATTGCTAGGTATAATAACACATGTACAAAGGCAAAATTATGTATATCAATATTTAGTCATTGAAAATACTGAACATATAAAAATAGTAAGACTGTTAAATCAGAAGCTTGAAAGGCAATTTAATGAATGGAAATTAATAATAAACACAGGATTAAATTACATTATCATTATTTGATAGGAATTGGTTCAGAAGCCAGGAAGACTGGTAACATCTCCTAGGCTTGAGAAAAAAAGCTTTAATTTTCAATATTTTAAAATACATAACAGGACTAAGCATAAATTGCTAGGACTATGCATAAATTTGCTTCTGAAAACACTACTAAAGGAATAGTTCATTATTATTTTTAAATGCAATAATAATTTACATCTGAGTATCATTCAGAAATAATGATAGTAAGAAAACCAACATTGAAGTGGTCCTATGAAAATATCCTCAGTAATCATAGAGGAATATGCAAGAATATCCATTGTCTGGTGCTATACTGTTATTAGATGTGGTTTTTCAAACAGAACAGTCAACTGCTCTGACAATGCCTGCTCTTTTTCTCCCTTTTTTTCCATGATAAAAAGCTCCACCCAAAATCAGGAGACAATTTTCAGCCTTATTTTTGCCTTTACCACAGGCGTAGTCTGCCTCCTTAGGATCACACTAAAGAGCTCTTATTTCATCCCCTAATGCAGACTTAGCAACCTCTTGGTCAGGATTGCCAAACTCTCAGTAATGATGCCCTCGGCTCCTTCCAGCCGGATGATGTTGGAAGAGATCACTTACATTCCAACAATTTAGGAAAACAAACTGTACATCACAATTTAGGAAAACAAACCTGGCAGTACAGCACTAGCATGCTAAGGCTCCATGTGCAATTGGCTGCTGCTCACTTTTGCACAGGAGTAATACTGGTGGCAAACATCGGCGCCCCACTTCAGTTTTGGAGACAGGAAGGAGCTGAAGAGGTGGGACGTGTAATGCTGTGGGAAATTGTCCTCCTTTTTGTGACTTGAGGCAGCTCAGAAACACAGCTTGATCACTCCCATCCACCCAATGAATGAACATTGCAACCATAGCCTGTTGCACTCCCAAAAAGTAGCTCTAAACAGGCAACTTTGCCTACTCACTGTCTAAGACGTAGTAGGTGAATGGAGCTCTGAGACGGCAAAAAAGTAAATGGCTTGCTGAACAAAAAACAGAAGATGGATACTCTCCAAAACAAATAGATCATACCAATGAGTTCCAACATTTTCTGGATCAAAATCCAAAATTTGGCAGGTTTCCCTACTACAAATGCCTCTAAAAGCATTGCAAAAATTCCTATGCTATGGAAGTTCTAGTAAAACAAAATTGACATTCTTTATTGGTGTCGGCTTTTCCTTTTTATTTTCTTATTTCCCCCCATATGCAGCCTCACACTTTTAAAAGTTACTTTAAATATTTATTACCACAATTATTGTTGTTTATTTAAACTTTCAAAAAGACAAACAGTCATCATGATTTTTTGTCATGTATATGGCAAAATTTTCCCAGTGCTGACTATCATGCCAGTAACATCTGCCATGACTACCATGTTGTTCTTTTCTGGAAAGATGAGTTGCAGAACATCCTGTAGACTGGATAAAGACAAGACAGGCTTCTGCTAATGTAATACTCAATCCTTTTTCTTTGAAAATCCTTAGGGAAGATGTAAATAGTAGCAAGAAGCTCTATTATCTTGGAACGAGACCCTTTAACTAGTAGATTTGCCACCAACCTAAAGAACAATGGTTAAACAAAAGTGTTTGCAAAGTCAACAGCTAAAAAAGGTCAGGCTTTTACAAGATAATTTTGAAAGGCTGTGAGGCATTTGTGAAATGTTTAAAATTTATATGTTGCTCAGCAGGCTGCAGAGTAGAAGAGGACATAAATAGTTTAAAAGAAGACTTCTGGTCCTCTAAGAGGTGAGACAGAAGTCTTTTATTTATTCCTCAGAAAAAAAGCTTTGTAACTATGATGAATGCTAGATGAGACAGCATGATTCAAGGAGTAAAGAGTCTGACAGGACAGGAAAAATTAATCTAGGCTTTTTACAGCACTAGAGTGCTCTTTCTGCACCGTCTGGAAAGATACTCAGGCTTGTAAACCAAATTGCACTTTTTTGCACGACATTCATGTTCACCAAAGCAGTAGAGAACTAGGCTCTTTCTGATAACCCCAAAGTTTGCTGCAACTTTTTCAAAGAATAAAAGCTTTTGCAGTAAGCTAGAAAAGGTGTTTTAGGTCACTATGATGTGTCTGAGTGGTCTTTCTCACCCCCTCTGCACTGTCTCTTCCAGTTTTTACCTGGCAGGCCACTGTCTCCCCAAGGAAGAGCACTGAAAAATCCACATATTTGTCTTGGCCATAAGAAGTGTACATCAGGCTGTAAAGAGATCAGCTTCAGTGATGAGCATAATGACCCCATTATTCCTCATCCTCCCTTCAGTCTGTCACTTTTTATGTTACCTACAACTGTGTTAATGTTACTCAAACTTTGCATTATAAATACACTGAAAGCACTGAGTTATTTCACATAAATCTCTACATCTTATCATCATATGTCACACTAAAATTTATGAGTGGAGCCAAGCAGAGTGAACAGACTCTTCATAAAAATACATTAATTTATCTGAGGGAAAGAAATGGCATCATATTATCATTAATATATTATATTTACTTATTAATAGTGTCTGAAACATGAACAAACTGAGTTCCATTACAAAAAACACTGTGTAAACTCACAGTATCTGAGATCCACAATCAGTTGTCAGTAGCCAGATCTCTCACTGTTATAAACAAAAGGAAAATAAATTTGCAAAAACCACCTGAAATTGGTAGCAAATGAATCCAAGGATAACATAAGAAACATAAGAATCTTAGTATTGTACTTATTCAGTAACCTGATCTCAGTAGAAGAGTGTTTTGAGATATGAATAAGCTGTTCACATTGTACAATTACAGTGTTTAATTTCCCAGAGGAGTAAAGCTGTATGAGGCTCTGTTGTGTGTACCTTAGTCCGTATAGAGACAGTTTCTACACGAGATCATTAGTTCTGCATAAACTTTGTTATAGTTGCACCTAAAGCTCTTTAAAATCCTTCATGCTTGAAAGATTAATTAAGTTGGATGGCCCTGGAAATGTAATTCTTTTTAAATGCCTCCCTAAGGCCTCTAAGTCTTCTTAAACCAAGACTTTCCTTCTGTTATTTTTCAAGCCACAGAAACTTCATTTTCCCACTTACCACTTCAATCTAAAGAAATATCATATATTTGTCTTTTGTTCTTCTCCATTCAGAGATAGGTAGAGAGCCCTTGGGACTTACAGGACCATTATGTTTTCTTTGGCTTGGAAAGAGATTTCATGAAAACCTTTAATTTCTGCCTTGTAAGGTAGGAAGCAATGTTCTTCACCACCAAGATTCGATTTGCAGTATTGTGGTCATCCTTAACAGCACAAACTTTTTCACCAGTGATACTTACAGACTGCTGTTTAAAGGTCCCCAGCTCTCTTTTTCTCACAGACACAGCTTCATTGCAGAAAAGAGACCTGCTAAATTAAATATTGTTTACCTGATTTTGAGTTCCAATTGTCTCTATATTTTCTTTGCCAAAGTGTGTAAGGCACTGATTGCTGCTAAATCCTTTTCATAGAGCTTAGTTTGTGTCCCAAATATTAAAAAAATAAAACAGCAGCAAACAAAGCATCTGGAGAATACCTATAAATTAGGCAAATTCAATTTTCACAATGCCATAGGAAAGAGGTGTTTAACGAGTGAGGTACTGCACTTTAAGAGTTAATCCACTTAAGTCTGTTATAAATAGTGAAGGCTTCTTTTCCACTCCACACCTATCTTTCAGAAGTGCTTGTCTTCATGATTTTTCTTAAGAATTTTATATATATATATATATATATATATATACATATAACATATATTTATATATATATAAACAAAAAAAAATTCTTATCTACATTTTCAAGCACACAATCTTGCTTTGTCTCAATTACTCCAAACTTTTATTGTATGCAAAATGAAACGAGGTATCTGGCATTAGGTCTCTGCCACCAGAAAATGTCAGGCTGCATAAGACAGGGTGGTAATGTTAATAGCTGGAGATATCAGAGCAATAAAGACTCTGGACTAGTTCACAATAAGGTAGATTACTGGCTGCACTTATTAAAATGTTCATTTGTTGTTTAATGAAATCTTTAAGTCATATTTTACCTACTTTACCATCTTATTAAAAATGAAGAGATATATGCATGGCCATGAATTTATGCATTACCAGAAACAGAATAGGAGATAAATTCAGGTAAAAGTGTGTGGGTATAAACCTTAATCATACTTATGTCTCTCTGTCCAGGATCTGTCTCCCAAAAGCTGGGAGTCTGAAATAGGAACTAATCCAAAGACTGAAGGGTACTACTGCTTCTTAAATGTCTTCATCAAACTACTTCTGATGCCTTTAAACTGAACAAAATCAAAACAGTCTTCTGGAGGATTTGAATGTACTTATTCAAGGACAGAAGTAGAGATGTAACACTGCTACAAAGAGGAGGAATCCCCTCTGGGAAAGACTTGGCAGATAGACCTATTTGGTGTGGTGGGTCCCCATCTGTTAGGCTGGTAGTGATGAAGTGGTAGTCAGGTAACTGTGGTGAATCCTTTGACAAGTTACCCAGGAGAGCCCAAAGTCCTGCAATTAATGGCGCTGAATGCATTTTTGCAAAAGCTGGGAGCAAGGAAGAGAATTGCTAGATGTCACAATTTCCCATTGACTTGACATTTGTAAAAGAGGAATAGAACAAGAATAAAGACAGAAAAACTGGCAGCTTCAGGCCAGGTAGGTGGGGAAATGCAGTTTAGATTCAACAATGGAAATCAATATATGTGAGCATAATGAACGTCCCCTGCTCCAGCACTTGCTTGTGAACTTGAGAATATTGCTAAGGGAAAGACTCCGGAGTCGGTGGGAAGCAGGTGGTGGCAAGGGGATGTTCTGCTCCAGAACAATTAGGTTTGCATCACCAGAATAAATAATCCCAGAGCAGCAATCTTGCCTACGCTCCCTAACATAAAAGACACCAATCTGTGAAAGACAGCACTGCAGCAACCAGTTTGAGGAGAACCTTGCTACTAATTTTCCTAGGATATCCTTAATTTTTGCACAGTTGCACCAAGGCTCCAGCTGCCCATCCCAGCCCTGCAGGCAGGGTGGTGGTGGCTGCCTGGCTCCTGATGCTGTGCACCCTGCCAGAAGGCTGGGTGGCTGCTGGCCAGATCACTGCAGGCAGCTCGTCAGGCAGAAATGGCAATGGGGATAAATGCATTCTCCTCCAACACAGGGATCACACATTTTGCTCATTACAATGCCACAGACACTGCCCCCTCCAAAAGCTGATAAACTGCAAGTTCAACTGATCCATCTTATGTCCATCCTGCTATATCAAACTCATCCCCTTTGTTACTTGGGTCTGTTTCTTATGCATACACTTATATCTTGCTTACAGAAACACTTTTTGCAGAAAGTTCCTGATGTAAAGGGGAATCAATGCAGATGGCAGCAACATGGTCTTATTAAATTTTATAACCTGGAAAGGTATGAAGCAGCAGTAAATGTGATTTGGGCCAGCTATGTATTATATAGGTTTTTAGTTAATCTTGACCTGACAAGCATTCAAATATGGATCTCAAGGGATAAACCCTTAAAAAAAAAAATTGCCCTTAAACTGTATTATGCCATTCATGAAACAGCATGAACTCTGTAATAAACTGTATCATGCAACTCAGGAAACTCATGATACTGTAAAAGCCAGTTCAACACCCTCAACAATAGGAGTGTCTGCAGTGACATAGTAATTTATTGCATTTTAATATGTAAATAACTGTTGAGTAAAAAAAATTAAATGTAATTTGACAAAGCAAAAAAATTTATGCACCAAACTCAATTTAATTTAATTTTTCTGTATTACCCTTTTGTCATAGTATATGGTTCATATATTTATTGTGATTGAAGCTCCACAAAATTGTTTTAATTGATGTGAACACTTAATCTGCTCCTTTGGTTATATCTGTGATAGAATTGCTTCTACCTAGTTACTTTTGACAATGGCAAAAAAAAAAAAAAAAAAAAGAAGCAAAGAAAATAGAGTTGAAGAGAAACCTAACACTCGACTGTATTTTTGAAGTCTTGCTAATAAGTAGAAAAAAAGAACTCTGTTCATTTTCTGGAGGTCCTTTTTTCTGGGAGAAACAAATTCTCCCCTTGAAGCTTCATTGCTTATATTTAAAAAGAAGGAATAAAATAGATACTCCATAAGCCACAAACAAATGTGAGTGAGATTGCCTGAACTCCCTGAACTTCTGCCTATTTCCTGAAGGGAAAGGGTTTTATCTATCTTTGTAAATGTTTATATTTGGATGTCTGTGGGTTAGAAATGCTAGACCTCTCCAAGATATAAGAGAATACATGGAGGCTTTTTCCTCTTGGCATCCTCTGTGAAATCAACTTTGTTAGGGAAAGTAATCCAGTGACAGCAATAGTCCATGACAGTTTGATTAATACTCAATTCTTGATATTTCCACAATATTTCTGGTTCTCTATATTTTACTCACTAGTCTGTGTTGTCTGGGGACCATCAGAAATCTTTCTGATGTTGTTTAGCATCTACTTTTGCATTTGTACTTCTTAGTGCTACATGAGAGAATAAATAAGCAAATAAATAAATAATACTGCCATTTGCCTAGTCATCTCAACAATGCACTCTAAGATGAATGGTTAGAATGAAATAAAGCTGTCTCATCAAATGTGTTTTTTATACATCTTTCAGGTAATTACAAAAGCTAAATACGAGCCCCAGTGCTCAAGGACTCTGTGATATGTGACTCTGAGACCATAAGACAACAAATGATTTAATGTGAAATATAAATACTGAGAACCACAGGACTCACTTTAGCCATTAGAAAATTAACATTATTTGATACTATTCACAGTGCAAAAGGCTAAACTTCTCATCCTGCTACAGGCAGTATCATCTCTGGTGCATTCTGAGAACATCTTTATAAGCAGAGTTATACACCTGGAGAAATGTGAGGTGTTGTCTCAAACTGCAATGTTCTTTAATTCTTTTTCCTCTTCTGTTTCTGTCTTATTTAGATTTATCAAGATATTCCCAACTCAGCTGCCTCTGCCTCACTATTACTGTGATCGTGTTATTATAAAATAGAGAGGCTGCTAACCATTTAGATCTTTGCTATCAAAGCCAAAATACTAAACCTCCCCTCCCCACCCCACCAGTTCCCTCCTAACTCCCAAACCAAAATAAGCCCACAAAAAACAGGCAAAAGCAATTTGTTATATGCTTGAGTTAGGTATCCCAGTAAGATTGTTTGCTCTGTAAGGGAATTTTGCTTTCTTGAGGTAATTAGGTCCCAAGTTGATTTGCTCTGTTCTCTTTTATAGAATGTATTGCATTATTACCACTTTGAAGACAGAAAAGCCCTGCACAAAAGGCACCTTTCTCTGGTGAATGAATAAACTTGTATTTTTTGGGATAGAGACGATGAAGAGAGCTTGCATTGACAGCACCAGAAATTGCATTATAACTTAGAAATTGATAGGCTCTAACACCTCACCCTCGTTAGGAGGAACTCTGATTTTGCACCCCTATTTTTTATTACAGAATAATGTCTTTCCATCAGAACAGGGAAGAATTAAACAAGACCAAAGCAAAATGAGACACCCATTTAGGAAGGAGTCTCCACATCCTCTTTAGATGGGGATAGTTCTTCACAACTAACTGCAGTACACCAGTGTGATTGTTTAGATCTCAGTGGAGCAGAGGCCTTGTCCCTGTGGCAGTGATGCCTCAGAGGAAGGAGAGAGGTTTGACATACCCTTCTTCCTAGTGTCCTCATTGTCTGGATGAAGGCAGCCCCTAATCAAGATGTACATTGCACTTCAGGAGCACCACACTCTTCAGGAGAGGAGGAGGCAGAGGAGCTCCCACTGGTGGTCTGAGTCACGCTGCTTTTCCAGCCTGGAGGTGCCTAAGTATGTGTTCTAGTGATGAACAGGTAGGGGAACAACTGAGTCAGTGAAAATGAGGCTCCTTTTCTCTCTTTTGCTCAAAAGGGATTTTAATACCAGAAAACAATTTACAGTTCTAATGTGGATTCACATCATACCTCTTTGAGCAGTTTATTGTAGTGATGAATATCTGTAATGAGAAAAATCTGATGAATGAATCCCATTATGTGAAAGAAGAGGAAGGGAAATCTTCCTGGATTCTCCAACCATCCTGATCACAGCAGACATAGAAAGGTGGCTCTCCTTAGAAAGGCGGACCTCCCAAGACACATGGAGATATAATAAGAACAGAACAGAATTAAAATAGAATTAGAATCATAGAATCATTTAGGTTGGAAAAGACCTCTAAGATCGTTGAGTCCAACCATTAACCCAGCACTGCCAAGTCCACCACTAAACCATGTCCCTAAGTGCCACATCTACATGTCTTTTAAATACCTCCAAGGTTGGCTACTCAACCACTTTCCTGGGCAAGCCTTACTGTGAAGAAATTTTTCCTAATGCCAATCTAAATTGTGCAATTTGAGGCCATTTTCTGAACCTTACCTCTTGCTACTTGGGAGAAGAGGCCAACCTCCACCTTACCATAGCCTTCTTTTAGGTGGTTATAGAGAGCAATAAAGACCCTCTTCAGCCCCCTTTTTTTCCAGACTAAGCACCCCTCAGCCCCCTCAACTGCTCCACATAAGACCTGCGCTTTAGACTTCACCGGCTCTGTTGCCTTCTCTGGACACGCTCCAGTGTCTCAATGTCTTTTTCCAAAGCTGTACACAGCACTCGCTGTCTGGCCTCAACAGTGCTGGGTACAGAGGGAAAATCACTGCCCTAGTCCTGCTGGCCAGGATGCCACTAGCCTTCATGGCCATCTGGGCACACACTGCCTCACGTTCAGCTGCTGTGAGCCAGCACTCCCAGGTCCTTTTACCCCAGGCAGACTCCCAGCCACGCTGCCCAAGGCTGTAGCACTGCAGAGGGTGCAGGGTCCGGGATTTTGCTCTGTTGAACCTCATCTAATCAGCCTCAGTTCATCAATCCAGCCTGTTATTTTTGACTAATGTGGGAGACTCGATATGCTGGAACTGAAACAGGACCTGGCTTTGTAACCAGCCCAGAGAACAAGGTATTTTAGTTAATCTTCATTATCTTTATGGAGAGGTTGAGTAACATTTCATCATTTTGGCCCAGAAGTCAAGTCAGCTTCCAGATTCCATTCATACACATTTCTACCTCTTTCTTGTATCTTGCTGTCCCTTAAATGATTATTTATTGGCACAAAAGGGTGTAGACTTAAATTGGTTAGGTAACAATTGAATTTTCCTCCTAAGAAATTTTAAGTACAAACGAAGAACAGAAAATCATTAGAGAGCAAACTGACTTTCACCAAGGTGAATTAGATGTGTTATGCCCACAGATTCACCAAGCAGAGTGGCATAAATTTCGAGTTTTCTCTTCCCTTTGGTGCGAACAAATAAGACCAAGCAAAATCCTCAGGTAAAAAGCTCATTCAATTGCTCAGGTAAAAAGCTCATTCATTGCAAGAACTTTGCAAATTAGATAAAACCTTCCTCAAACCTGTGTGGAAAGCTTTTTTATCTTCTTTCTGTACCTATTTGGGCATTTGAGAAGTAGGGACTATGAATTACTTGGTGCTTAAAAGATTTCCTGTGTTGTTTTCCCCTTCCAGTCTTTTGAGACTGTTTCACAAGACCTTTTGCGTGACGAGATGTTGCAGGTAAATATTCTCCAAGGTGTCTGTACCTGGGCAAGTTCCTGGTGCTAATTAGACCCGTGTGCCTTGTTGCTGCTGTTGTGGAGCACACACATGCTGCAGCCCTTGTGAAGTCAAGCTGCAGTGCTCACAGGATTAATCACATCTAACATTCACCAGTCCAGGACAGAAATTATTGCAACAAATGCCAATTAATATGCAAATGAGGCCTCTCTTGCTTCAAGCATCATCCTGTAATTACTCAGCTGTTTCTCAAGTGTGATTTATTGAATCAGCAATTTATGAAGATGGAATGGCATAACTTAATTTACTTGTGTAGCTTCATTAATGTTTAAGGGGTAGAAATATGCATTGTGTCACTACTCACAAATAGTATTTGTTAGCACTAGAAGTTGATATGGGTCATTTAATTTGTCTATGCAAATTCACTTACACTGTAATCAACAGCTCCTCAACAAGCTTGTCTCTCAAATGTTTCCTGCAGCATTCCTGCTCATGGCTTGAGCATCTAAGCTTAAAGACAGGCTCTGAGAAAACAGCAACAGCTGGTGCTAAACAAAAATTAAATAGTTAGATTAATTGAGTAATACCAATATTCAGTAAGTAGTGAGGAACTGACTTCATTCCTTGTTATTGAGTCACTGCTGAATGCAAAGTTAAATGAAAACTGTATGTATTTTAGGGGTTGGAACAACATATGTAACCATCAAAATAAATGTGTGCTGTAATTTAATTCATGACTAATAATATGTTAGGAATCTGAGTGCTGAAGACAATAATTGATAATGTTTATCACTAAAAGAGGCATAATATGTACAGCTTTAATTATTTTATTTCCTTTGCTTTGCACTGCTGAATATCTCAGCTATAGGAATGGTGGGGAATGCAAATTAAACTGAACAGTCATATTCTAGAAACATTTGTATTTTATATCACAGATATTGTATTTTCATGAGATTATTCTGTATTTGAATCACATTTCAGTGTTCTTATTTCTGCTCCAGGTCTCTGCAAAAATTTTTTTTTTCACTGTTTCTCTGTTTACCACTTTCTTCAACTTCTTTGTAAGATAATTTTGGCAATATTGTCTTGGTTTTTTGTGGTGAGGGTTTGGCGAGTATGTCTGTAAATTAAACTCTTCAGGCAAAGTGAAGGACGGCCTCAGAGTATTCTCTTGTGGTATTGATAACCCCTTTGCACAGGAAAGTCAGATCTTCTAGAGGAAATACATGGGTGTGTTGTGTTTTTCTGCCCAAAATTTTTGGAACAAAAGCCTTCATGTTTTTCTGAAAGTGACAATTACTATCAAGTACTTCTTCATTCCAAGAACTCAGCCTTTGATTTACATAATACCAGATATAGCTCTGGAGGTTATTCAACGGAAAAAAAGAAAAGATGGAATCAGACCTTAATTTAGTTATGAACATTTAAAACATATTTTAAGAAGGTATAAAGAAAAGTAAGCATGGTAATTAATCCCTGTTCTTGCTAAAGATACTATGGAGTTTTAAAAAGACACTTGAAATCCAGAGAACTAAGTAACAACCAACATTTCAGATCCCAGATCAGGGGAATGATTATTCTTTCCTTTCTTGTAAAGTCTTTTAAACCTTTGACTTTGTACTGGCAGTAGAAACACTCATTATTACATATGACAAAGAACTCTTTCTTTCAAAACATCTTGTTAAGTCACCAGCTGAGTTTGATACCAAGTTTTAGAGTGTAGGAATAATGACAGCCAACTGCTCAGCCATGTGCAGTGGGTGCTATCCCCATGAGAAAGGTCAGGGGAAGATGACAGGATGCCAGTTAATAATACACATCTGAAGCAATGATCCTCACAGGACCATCAAAACCACAATGGTCTGTGGACAATCATGTTTTGTCTTTTAAACTGAGCACTGGCACTCAGGTTTGTATCATCACAAAAGAATAATTCGAGATGGCACCAGAAAGAGAGGTCTTCTGTTTTGCTTCTTTTAATTACTGCCCAAGGAGAAAATGGCCTTTACTGATGTCTTAAACAATAATTGTTCTGGTTTTCATAAAGGGTGACAGTGGAAAATGAGGGACAAGGAATTTGCTCAGAATTATTTTCCCTTAGAAAGACTTTTTCCTTTATTGGACTGAACGTGGAACTCTGACAACCACAACTATATGTATCTCTTCATTACATGATGCTTTGTAGTAGCACTACAATATTTTTATTGTCAGCACTGAGGAAGAAGGTGGGAAGTAGAAGAGAAATAGAGATGTGCTGGGGAAGCTAGGCAATTGTGTAATGAGCCACAGAGTCTCAGGGATGTATGAAGAGTTAATTTGAGATTGAAACTAAGATACAAAATCCCCCAATATGTTCTTAAAAACCTACACTCCCCTCTCTTCTTTATTCCTCCTTCCCATCACTCCTCTGAGCATTTTCTTCTGTCCCTTCCTGAAGACTAGGACAGTGTTAGATCAGATCTTAGATATCAAGGAATGCAGATCCTTATCAGGCTTCTTGGTCCCATACATCTCACCACATTCTCTATTTGTTACATGTGTGACACTTTACCAAACACAGTGCCAGCAAGAGTGAAAGGTCTGGCCTACCTGAGCTTGAGTCAGTTAAGAAGCAATGCTGCTTGAAAATTTACCAGACCAGATGCTAAAAGTAGAGAGGTGCCAGCTGAGCCATTGTAATTCCCTTCACAAGGGGTCAGTGGGCAGGAGAGGTTTGGCAATAAGTGAGGTTCCCCTGGGAGCCCCAGGAGCTATAGGACAACAGCCCTAGGATCTGTAGGACAACAGCCATAGAGCCAACATTGCTCTATGTTGCTGTGCATAGTGTCACCATCTAATAATTTTGTCATCCTGAAGTACAGTGGACAATTCAAATTGTGATATTCCTAGAATTCTTACAATACCATTGTGTATTATTATGCTGTTTCTAGCTTTGGCACTGGCCTGCCTGGAGGAAATTACGCAATCTTTATGCTTCATTTTCCTCCATCAGGAAGCTAATATAATTGTAGAATTACATTACATTACAGTGCTATGGGGACATAATATGTCAAATCTTGAAGCAGAACACCTGCCTCTGAGCAGAATAGTGCTGCATATCATAATCTCTTTCTCTTAGTATTTACTGCCTCAGACATATTGCCCCTCCCATATAGCTTCTCTGCTACAGGACATACAAAGCTAGCTGGGATGTCTCTTGATGTAAGTCTGATGACCTACAGTCATCAGACTTCCAACAGCGTTCATGAAATCACAGAATATTCTGAGCTGGAAGAGACCCACAGGGATCATGGACTACAACTCTTAAGTGAATGGCTCATACAGGGATCTAGCCTGTGACCATGGATGACAATGTTAGAGCCAACCTTTAACTGGCTGAGCTAATTTTGATTTCCAAGTAGATCGAATTGAGTGTTCATTCATGCAGAGGAGCTGGTTGGGCATTTAGAGTCACAAGACTGTGCTCATGAACAACAGAAGGCTTCCAGATCTGGAATTCTCTCTTTCCAGGTCAGTGCACTCACACAAAACCACACAAAACCCACAGCAGTGTTGTGTTACAATCAAAAAAAGTTTATTGAAGATAAACAGATAACAACTAACCTATGACCATAGGATATTGATATCCATTGCTGAAATTATAACATCCAGGTCAACACAGTTTCTGCTTGCGTTGTAGTCTCACCTCCCTCTCCTTTAAACCTCCATCTCAGCTTTTTCACAAACTGAATTACTGCTAGCCCAAATGTGCTACCTTTACCTACACAGAAAGATAGTGAGTTCATCTCATCACCTTCACAATATGGGTGAGATGTTAAACTTCTTTAAGCTTCCTCATCAGAATGCCAACAACCCAATGCTGGACAGTACCAATTTTACCATAATGGCTCTAAATGTCCTACAAGTAAAACTGAGAAGTCCTTGACTTCCAGTCTTCTATAAAATATAGCAGATGTACCACAGGTATAAGGGCAGCTATCTCTTTAGGAAACCAGTGGTAAAAGAATTTGTCTTCCACCATAATACCTATGGGCTGCTTATCCTTATGGAATCATCTGAATGGGTCTCCAGCTATCCTAAAGAAGTGGGCTGTCACTTGGGACTACCTCAAATACAGAAAAATCTGTTTGTTGACAGCTGAAAACTTTACTTAGAAGACTCCTTTTGCATTGTATTGGGTTTGCATGGCCAGGTTTTGGTAGCAGGGGGGCTACAGAAGTGGCTTCTGCAAGAAGCTACTCAAAGTTTATTCCATGTCCACCAGGGCCCATGTCCAAGGCAGCTCCGAGATGCACGTGCCACTGGCCAAGGCTGGGACAATCAGAAATGGTGGCAACACCTCTGTGATAACATATTTAAGAAAGAAATAAAAAGGTTATTGTGCAGATGAAAATCTGGCCAGAGCAGGGTAAGAATATGTGAGAGGAACAACTCTGCAGACACCAAGGGGGGAGCTGTTCCAGGTAACAGAACCGAGGGTCCCCTGTAGCCTGTGGTGCAGACCATTGAGAGGCAGCTGTGCCCTTGCAGCCCATGGAGGAGCTCAGGGATGCAGAGAAGCATCTGCCTGTGGAGGAGATCCACCCCGGAGCAGGTGGATGCTGGAGAGGAGGCCCTGAACCCATGGGAAAGCCATGCTGGAGAACCTCCTATCAGGGACCTGTGGACCAGTGAAGAGAGCCCATGCTGGAGCAGGTTTCCTGGAGGACTAGTGACCCCATAGGGGACCCACATTGGAGCAGGCTGTGCCTGAAGGGCTGCACTCCGTGTAAGAGTGATCCCATGTTCCAGCAGTCTGTGGAGGACGGTTACTTGTGGAATGGACTCACAATGGAGGAGTTCATGGAGGACTGTCTCCTTTGGGAGGGACCTCACACTGGAGCAGGGAAAGAACTCCTCTTCCCTTGCTGATTTTACCAGTAGTACATTCAACTAATGTCCCCAGTTTGAGTCTGTTTTGCCTATGATGGTATTTCATGTGTGATATCTCCTAGCCCTTATCTCAAGCCATGAACCATTCATTATGTTTTCTCCCCACTGTAGAGTTGTGGACAGAAGTGATAGAGAGGCTTTGGTGGGTGCCTGGTGTCCAGCCAGCATATACCCACTACATGCATGGACCCAGCTCTGATTTTGGTCACAGACAGTAAAAATCTAAAGACATGTCACTGGTGTTACTCTAGGGATATTGCCTCATGCTTCCTTGCAACCAAGAAGTATTTTGGTTTTGTGTTCTGTTTGCTCAGATATCTCATCTCATTCTGCTATCAGTAGGCAGGAAGAATTAGTGAAGAAAAAGAAGAACTGTGAATTCATCATTCCTCAGGGAAACACTTTTAGTTTTATTTTAGATATTATTCAGATCTGTCATGGGATCAATGCCCTATACAGATGGACTGTGCTAGTATGATACTGAGCATTTCTTGAAAAATGTCTGGAAAAGAGAGCTCTTAAATCCTCCAAATTAGACTCAGATATGTAGCCTGCCACAAATGGCAAATTAAGAAAAAAAGTGTAATACAACATCCAGCTAATGAGAACTCTAGAGTTGTGAGTACAACCAATTTAAACCAAGGGGTCAATGGCAGTCACAGCTTTAATAATTCTAGAGACATTTAATACTGCACAGGGATAGAAAACATCTTCAGGAACTTGTCTTTTATCATAAAGAAAACCGAAACCCTAGCATAACTCCAAGAAACAGTGAAAGCCAAAGAAAAAGCCTACTTTTCTCAGTAACAAGGAAAAGTAATGAGAACCCATTCCACTTCTAAAACTAATATAATGGGGACATTTGACAACTTCACTTCAGAAACAGGGAATTACAGAAAAGTGTGCTACATTACTTCATCACACATAAACCAGGGCCAAAATTATAACCTAGAACAAAAATTAGAGAAGAACATTCTTCGTAAACAGTCTCAGAAATGAGTCCTTGTCTTTCCAAGATCAGCTTTGAGGAATGAAAGCAGAACACAAAAAAGAAAAAGCAGAAACTGGAATCTTCCACATGCCCTACACCTTGTACATCCCTTGCAGGTATGTGGAGTACCTGGAAGATGCTATCACTTTGAATCAGCATCTTGCAACTCTACTAGGCTGAATACTAAGCTGTGCAATAGGGGATCAAGTTCTCAGAGGAACCTTCTCTCAAGAAGGTCTCTTGCCAGATCCAGAATTATTAGTACATTGTTAGTTACTATATAAGTACTAATCACAAGATGCCAAATACATAAGGAAAGGAAACTGAAACTGAAACCATTGATGGATGCTTTCCCATTTTACCCATTCTCTTTTTTCTCATTATCATATTTCAAACTGTATAAATTTTTGATTGCTGTGATATAAATAAAACACAGCTTTATTCCAGAGATAATTCTAGTGCTGTCTTCAAGTTCCCCCCTTCAGAGATCTAGTAGCATATCTGAAAGATAACAGAGAATTGTAGAAGTTGAAATCTTAAACTTTAGTTTCACTTGAACATAAGATTCAAAACAAACAGCAGGATTAAAGAAAAAAAAATGCCATCTGTCTCCTTAAACATCCAAGTATTCCCTTTTGCTTATATCAAATCCTGGCTGTTTGGAATTACGCAGCAAAAGTGAA
Source organism: Dicaeum eximium (assembly GCA_013396995.1). Lineage (NCBI taxonomy): Eukaryota > Metazoa > Chordata > Aves > Passeriformes > Dicaeidae > Dicaeum > Dicaeum eximium. The sequence continues at coordinate 327,753 of VWZP01009260.1, forward strand.
GTGCCTTCAGATTTTTTGTTAAGTTTTGACAGCCTGCTATCTCCAGGTGAACATATTTCACAAAAGCAAAACCCCGAGTTATTATCCAGCCACTGAGTACAAATAGTTTACATAAAATTAATATAACATATAATAATTATAATATAATTAATATATTACTCTATTTTGTGCAGGTTTTTTTCCCCTGGTTTATTATTCTGTCTAAAGTTGGTCCTTAAATCAACTCTGTTTAATTTGTTTCCTGTCTTCATTAGCTGTCTAGAGTTTTTACAGTGTGTGAAATTTTTCTGGAGTTATAAATTTAGTTACATATTTGCTTGAGACAAAATTGCCCTTCTGCTTTCTGGGGGAAAGAAATATAAGTTTCTAGTTTAACTAGCCTGAGATTTTTTTACTGTTGTTAATCAAACTGAGTGCATGGTTTCCTACAGAGTTAAACTGAGTCAGTCCACCTGAGCTTTGCCCTCACAAAAAAGCCTCTCTATTTATGTGAATCACAGAAGCAGTGACGTAAAGGCCTTTTCTTTGTCATTCTACACAGTTTTCAGAATATCCTGTTGTGAGCTCAAAATGAGCTGTTTCAAACAAAATCACAATTTAATCTCTATTATACCATTGTTATAAAATGGTCAAAGAAGTATTACACACTTACTTAAAAACTGACTAACATAATTTTCTTTCTCTGCCAAATGTTCCATGATTAAAGCAAACATTTAAAACTAGATGTCGTTTCAAGATTAATTTGTGAAAGAACAAGAAATTTATTTTTCAACTAAAAATATTTCAGTTAGGACAATGTTAGAAATCTATCCCCTCACAATTAAATTTTTTAGTTCATTGCTCTGTACTAAGCTACTGTAATCCAAGAATCAAGAGAATTTAACCTTCAAGAAAGTCACTTACATGTTTCTACATTTTTGATACACAACCTTAAGCAGAAGAAAGTAAAGCTTGTTGGTGTTAGCTACCACTCTTCAGGACACTTCAGGAACATTCCTTCTGCTAATCCAGACTTTCTGCAATTTTTACTTGTACAATATGGCACCAGATGAGGATATTCAGAATATTAAGTACATCTTTAGTTACATAATATTGTAGATATGAGTGACTCATATTTGACCCAAGGCCAGTATTTATATTTTATATTTGACAGGAAGAGGATTGTTAGCAGAGGGGGATGAATCTAAATCCAGTAGGAAAAAGAGTGGCATGGTTCTTTTGTTATTGTAGCCATGGTCCTTTTGAAGCTTACCCCAACAATTGTTAAAATTAAGGTTAATCCATGTTGTCCTGGTGTTTGATGCACCAAAGCACCATATTTGCATTTTTCATTATAACCATACTATTTATCCTATTCACTTCTGTATGCTTATTTCAAGTACACTCAGTCATCTGCTTTTGAAAGCCCTCTGTAGACTTCCTAGAAAATCCCTCCATTACACACTTCCCTTAATTGAGTAATTGTTACCTATCAGTATAAGATTCTAAAGAATGAGTTAGAGATAAAATCAGAATGGAAAACTATGTTCCCATAACACAGAAAAATTCCTTTGAGCTCAAGACATCCCTTTGACAGATATGGTTACTGCTCCTCACAGCCTACACAGAGATATTACCTGAAAACATCTTATATATTGCCAGGACAAAACATGACACAAGACAAAATCACCATGCCTCTCTTCTTTCCCTGCAACCAAGCATCTCTTTCTCCTCCTGCAACCCAAAAGCATGATTCCTCAGGGGATGTCCTTTCTTTGGGACTGGGCTGTGTGAGGAACTTGCAGAGGGGAGAGGATTGTGATCACCCCAACATGCAAACTCTTAAAAAATCTTTTCAGGTTTACCCAGAATGAGCCTAGATGTGATCACAGCTACCATCTTTTCCTCAGGAAGAGGGAAAAAGGAAGAGGAGGTTGATACCTGCCTGGGGCTTGTTCCAGCAAGGAGTGGGGGGGTTGCTACTTCAGGCACCAGCCCTGTAAGCCCAAATGTGACAAAATGGGCTGACAGTGCCCCTTCTTTGTCTCTTGCTTTCTCTTCCTCACATACATTATGTGTGCTTGCAAATAAGACCCTAAGAGTTGACAGTCTGGCATTTACAATGATCACTGACAGAGCTTATTCATTCCTGTGTATGTCACATACCCTTGTAACAGGTCATAAAAATACCACATTTAAATTTTATAAAACTTTAGGCAGGGTCCAGCCCTGTTCCTCCAAGAGTTAAATATTAATTAAATGAGACTTTTTACTTGATGTGTCATCATTGCTGATAAGGAAAAATGAAAAATAATCATTAAAGTTAAAAATGTATTTAATTTTTGAGTATTTCAAGTATTTTCCATTTTTTTTATATTCAAGTATTTAGAATCTTAAAAGTGCATTTCCTTGTTTAAATCTGTTATAAACATTTAAAACTACTGATATATGTTGACATCTGACCATTTTATCCTTATTTCTGTGATAAATGATAAAATGTATTTAAAGTATAATTTTATGTAATGAGTGGGGTTCGTTGAGATGCTTTAAATGGTAATCTATCTTAAACATTCTGAGAAAATACAGACCAGATACTTGAAGGACAAAACTGAATTGATATTTTTGCTGGCAACTTTGCAGGAAGAGAGAAACTCCAGCCTCTTTCACTTTTATGTATAGGTTTTCATATTTACTATGCAAACAGTGCAAGCATATGGGCAGATAAAGGAGTTCTCAGAAAGGAATTTTCATACAAATCAAAAAGGGAAATTATTGATATTTGTAACCAAAAGCCATTCTCTGCTGACATTTCCACTGTAACTGTGATCTGCTCTGATGTTTTCTTCCTGTGTTATTCTCCTTGTTGTGCTAATATTGAGTGTCAGAGGGGAACTGGTATGGCTTTGGCTGTGTAAAAAGAGGGCACCAGAACTTATATAATGTTCTTCTCTCTCCCCCACAACATATCATGAAGGATGTAAGATTTGTGAGAAGCAAAGAGCCTGAAGCATCCTTTATGTAAAATTAATTGAAAGAAAGGTCCAGTAGAGAAAAAACCCTGCCATTATCTCTTAGTAAAAAGATGCAGATATTAACAATTTAGAGCAAGTGATTACACTAAGAACTTCATGATTATCCTGTGCTTAATAAATCATCTTTCATCTCCCTGTACGATATGGCACCGGTACATATTGCAGCAAATTATAAGACACATGAATGCAGATGAAAACCACAGTACAAGAGACGGATGAGTTTCTTGAGGTTTCCACACCAATGTGTTTGTGATTACAGCACAGGCATGCATTAGTATAAAGCCCACAAGTCCTCCTTCAGTGTTCATTCCTGATCTCTCACACCTTGCTTTTCTCCCTGCTGAGTTATTTCACATCCAGTCTGGGCAAGCCTCTGGCTTTTATGCAGTCACACACTGAGATGGTGGGACTGCTGTCTGATTTGGGTTGGAGAAGGCTGAGCTGGACACAGATGTTTGGTAGTTGCAGTATTCTGTTCCTGCTCCTCCTATTAATCCTACAGTCTTATTTTTCACCACAGACATGGTTCTTATCCTGCGTATTTCTTCCTGTGATCACCTGTGTTGCTGAAAACTGGGATCAGAGATGAATTGAGGAAGCTGGGGCCTGACAAACTGCTGTCAATGTCAGCTGTACACATATGGTTCATCATGCTAGACTACCCTTTCTGCAACTAGCATCCTTCCCAGATTCCAGTGACACCTTCCCAGTGAATCTCCTTACCACTCCTTCTGCTTCACTCTTCCTTCACAAGCTCATTCCACTTTAGCAGCCACAGTGGGTTTTTTTCCTGGTGCAAGTTTAAAACTTCTTCTCTCTGAATTCCAGGTCATGATTCTACCCCTCTTACCTATCATTCCTGTATTCATATATTGACTACACATATAGTCATGACATTCACATATCTAGCCTAAACCCTAGTAGTTATCAAGGTTTTCTCCTACTAGGGAAAATTATTTTTAAATGTTTGTGAATATTCTAAGTCAAGCACCACAGGAACCACTGGCATCCAGTGATAACTTCTCAGGTTTGGAAGTGTTTTGCCTGAACAGTGTTGGGATACTTTGATTTTATGGGTGGTTGCTAAAATAATAATATTGGCTGGCACTGACTGAGATATGAATCTACAGTCAATTAAATATGTGGTTTTAATTTTAAACACAACTTGCATATTCTCATCTGTTTTAGAAAATGTATGAGAAATTAATAACTAACTTGTGAATTCAAACAAAAATGATAGTACAGCAGCATCCTTTCTGTACACATAACAGCCAAGAAGAGCAAAGTACTTTACAAAATTAATGACAGAATATGTAAAATTTCTAACCTCCCTACAGTGTATAGGTGGTGAAAATTATTACCAAAATAAGTCAGAAAATTCTACATAAAGTTTATGTATTGTAGGCACACAAGTCATTGACCAAATTCACATATTTTGCCTCAGCTATTGGTTCAGGGAGGAACTTCGTGCCTGTTGTGTAAGGAAGACATCTGAATAGGACAGTAAAACAAATAAAGCTCTCCCTTTACAAAAGATCATTGCTTCTTACACAGATACTTATTAAGTCATTAAGTGGATTCCCTTTTTCATCTGGTTTGGGGTTTTTTTTGCAAGGATTCAGCATTCTGACGTTTTGAAATACACTGACAAGATAATTGTAAATCCTAAGCCTGAAAGAGAATACTGAATGTGAGCCCAGCTTTAAATCACTGTATATCCTAGGCTGCTAACAAACTCTATAGCATCATGACAAGTATAGATGAAACATGCAACATCTAATTCATCGCTTCAGTACTTACAATAAATATGCCTGTAATTTTAAACTGTTTGTAGCAAACACATAATGTGACAAATAATGCTATAAACTTCTACCTCCTGGGAGGATACAGATTTCAGACAAAGTTTGCAAAGAAAATCCGTGTATTAAAACATATTTTGTAGAAAATACACTAATCACATAACAAAAAAGAAAATAATAAAGGTGTCCTGGTGTTTGGTGATGTTATTTCTGAATACCTGGATATTGTAAAAGAACCCAACATGGGGTTGCATGTCTGTTTAGGGCCTCAGTGAAGTCAGTGGGGTTGTTCATGTACCCTAAGGTCCATGCAAAATCCTAGAGCTATGCAAATTGCAGAATTCATGTTTATGGATTAGTCTCCGGAAGAAACTGAAATGTTATGATTAATGGCTCAAACATTGTTAAAATCACCGAAAGACTTTTGTCCACTGTAGCAAACTGAGCAAAGAAGCACCTGCTCATCAGTGACCACCAAAGCACACCCCTCCCTCAGTATGGCTCCTGAGGGGAGCTGGCCTGTGAGTTAACCCACCTGACGGGAACTTGGGATACAGTTAAATAAAGATGGCTCTGTTGTCCAAATATCTCAGGTCTAAGGAGAAGTAAACAAGCCTGGGGGGGAGTAGAACATCTCTGCAAAGGAAGCCATTCTCAGCAGATGTGTTGAAAATCAGCTCTAGCTGGGGGGAGGCCATAGCCCACAGACCTCAGGAGGTGAGTGTTTGAGAGTGTAATGGCAAACCTCTGCCCTGAGGGGGGACTGTCACCACCTGGAGGCTGCAAGCCAGGGACTGAGGTCGATGGAAGCAAATTCTGCAGGGTGGGCTGATGATTTTTATCATGGTAATTGTCCTTCCTTACACAACTCACTCAGGAGTAAAACTCCCTCTCTTTCCCACCACCAGGAAGGTTGGATGGGGCATAACTGGCTCAACAGTGCTGACATCAGAGGCAGCTGTCTTAGAAGGTGTCCAAAGCCACCAAAGACCCCCAAAGTGACTCATTTCTGAGCCCTTCTGCCAAAGGACTGAAAGATGTGCACGTACACACACACACACACACACACACACACACACACACACACAGACACACAGACACACAGACACACAGACACACCCCAGGTTTCAGAAAGTTCCCACCTGACCCTTAGCACATTTTAACCCATCAGACTTCGTGTTTTGTGGGTTTTTTCCCCCACCACAGACAGATCTAGATGACAATCATAATTTCAACCCATGGTCACCTAAACTGCAACAATCAAGCCTCATGTAGACCCATGGGTGGTGATCCATGTATCATTCTACACTTATCCTTTCTTTTTCTTTCTTTCTTTTTCTTATCCATTTTCTTAAGCAATATCTTTATGCTTTCGTATTGCCGTATTACTATATATAATAACAAAAATGGCTGCATACCTGCTTTGCATTGCAACCAAATTGCTCTGAAATGAACCCTACATATGCATATTCACAAACACCCATAATTCAGAGTCGTTTCACTCTAATCTGCCTCAAGGGATCTATTAACAAGAACCTGGGTTGCTCTTGTCTTCATGGGGGTGGGTTGTAACAGTCTCCACTTTCACATATTACTGACAGTGTTATGTTTTACAAGAAGACATGAAACATCTGTTTGGGTGCCATTAGGTGTCCTTTCACAGATGAGTAAGTTTATCTGCATGAATAGTAAAATGACATGTAGAAAAAAACCCAAGAAATGAAATGTCATGAATAATTGCATTTTAGTTTATTCATTTCAACTTAGAGCTAGAATACAGTAATATGCAGATGTTTTCTGCTATTATCTGGGTTTTGGAATGGAAATAAAATTCTCTTTTATATCTTTCTGGTGTTCCTTATTTTATGTGTTTGAAATTATCCCAGTAATTAAATGAAATGGATTAAATTAAACAATGAAGTTAAGGGACAGGAGATGCAATAGAGTGAGGTCTCCTTAAGGAAACACAGTGAGGAAGGATTCATTGATGGCCCTTTTTCTTTTTTCTTTTTTTTCTTTTTTTTTTTTTTGCCTGGCTTTACTCAAGCTGACAGGAGACCCTGGGATCAAAGGCAATACTAAATATTAATGAATGCAGAAGCGTCAGAAAAGGAGGTGAGAGAAACTGATTGTCAGAAGCTGAAGACAGAAATGAATTCAGAAGGGAGTTGAAGACAACAGGAGAATAGCTTTTTTTCAAGAAAGAAAAGGAAACAGGGAGTGGGCCAGAACTTGCAAATAAGAGCAAATGTTAAGACAGTTGTGAATATATACATTTTTAAATCATTTTTCTATGTGTAAAATCTATTTTTGAATGAATAAAAAATTATAGGAAGATGTTGACAATGGTGTGCATAAACACAGTGAGTGAATAAGGCAAAACTTCATTTTGAAAAAGACAGAGACATGCAGGTAATAGAGACTCAAATCATCACTTGTCCTATAATCTAGATAAGGAAACTGGAGGTGAAGCTGAAGGAAATACATTTAACCAAAAAGGAAAAGTCTAAAAGAGAAAGATATGTTTATAAAAGCCAAAATAAATAAAAATGAAAACAAAAATAAAAATAAAAATAAAGACTTCAGCAGAAAGAAAGTAATTGAAGAATTTGGGTTCCCAAAAGTTTCAGGAGCTACAATAAGGGCAAACTAAAATAAGGAAAAGAAATTGGTTAGTAAGTAAAGCTAGCAGATGAAAACAGCAACCAGCTGTAGGTGGCCCTGCTTGAGCAGGGGGATTGGCTTGGGTGACCTCCAGAGAACCTTTCAACCTCAGTCATTCTGTAGTTCTGTGACATGGCCAGCATAACTCTTACTGTAAGGAGCCAAACTTCCATTCTCAAAACCCTTCCACATTTGGAAACACAAGAAGAAATCTGAACAATACAGTGGCTCACAAGAACAGAGGTTACTGGGGAATGCAAGATTTTTCCAGGGCCAGGAGCAGGAATGACAGCCTTTTACTGTGCAACGCCTCCACAAGGATTTCAGGGTCAGCCTTAGTGTCTTTTCTGGAATAGAAGTAGCAGTTCACCCTAAAACCTTTTTTACACAGGTCTGTGGATATAGAGAGGAATTTAACATGCAGCAGCTGAAATTTGCTAACCTTATGGTGTTTGAAACATGTTTGTCATAAAAAAGAATCAGGGCAAGTTACCTTCAAAACCAAGTTGTTTTTGCAGGGCCGAGAGCAGTATCCTGACAGTGGCACTGGAAACATGGAATGCCAGGTGCACTCCCAGGTGTGACTGCGATTGTAGCTATGTTCTTTATTTCACTTTTTGGCTTTGCAGGGGTTCAGTCATCTCCAAAGCAAACAGGATGCCCAGAGCACAAGTTCCAGAGGAGGATTGGGCGCGGTGCTGGCGCGGCTGGGGAGGCAGGCAGATGGCAGATGGCAGCTCAGCAGCCCACCAGCGCCCGCCTCGTGTCCTGGTCTGCCTCTGTCACACATCCAACGAGCACACATCGTGCTGCCAAGCCTGGTTCATGTGTAGCTGAAGGTCTGAGGTCTCTTCAGCACGCTGTCCTGTGTTGTGTCACCCAGGCTGACGTTGGCCACACAGCTGGTGTGCGCTCATTCGCACAGGAGGCAGCTGGGGGCTGAATCACAAGCACCCTCCAGCCACGGAGTGCTCGGTGCAGCAATTAAGCCAGGAGTTTATTTGTGTGGTTCTGAGATCATCAGCCTTAATCTACCGTACCTGACAGTATTCACAGATCCCATGACAAATGTTGCCCAAGTACAACTCTGTAAACAAAGTTACAAACAAGGCTCCAGTTCTCATTAACTTGTTTTTCTCAGAAAGAATTTCTTAATTTCTGGTTCCCTCAGATAATACATACAAACTCTAACCAGATTTTTGTGAATAGATACATAATTTACAACTAAATTATAGTTAAGGGAGTTAGGACTCATCTGACAAGAATGAATTTACAGAAATGAAAATATAATTTTATCAAGTATACACAATCACAAAGCCTCTTCCAGTTACCCATATGAGTCAGATGTTGACACAGATTATATTTTCATTCATTACCATTACACCTTCTTTCTCCCTTGAATCCCTTTGTCTGGTTCCTAAGCAACCACAAAAAGGCTCCTCTTCAGAGAGAACCTATAGTCATGACCCCAGAACAGGATTCCTTTAGGTAGATTGGCAATGGTCCTAGGAATTTCAAATGTTTGCCACAGAATCCCATAAGGAATGGACTACCTTTCATTAAAAGCATAAACCAGGGACACCAACACTCAGAAATAAACTAAATCCAGAGCCTTTTCCTAAATTATGCAGCTGAAATAATTGGATAGATTGCTATCTCATGTACTTAACTTTGTGAACTTCCAGACTAAAAATGCCAGCTCATTTCTTTGTCATTTACTTACTAGATGTGATCAGCAAGTGACTGTTCAATTGGAGGCTAGATGTATAGAAAGATAATTATTTCAATTATTGTTGGCAAGGCAGATTATTGGAGATTATTAAAATCTTTACTCCAAAGCTGTCAATGGCCACCAGTTAGGACTTGGAATAGTTACTTTCATCCCTCATGTCTCAGTTTGCTATCTAAAAGTAAAATACAACATTTTTCTGCCTCATAAGTATTTTATTAGTAGCTGTCCTTAAAATACTTTAAGTTTCCTAGACAAAGAACAAGATGCATATGAAAACCTACAAATGAGAAATGTTAGCAATATGACAACATGGGATCTTTTTTCTTTTTATTTAATGCACAGATTTCATGTTAAGCAAGACAGGCTAATTTAGTCTTCTTTCTCTAACAATGAAATGAATTTAATTTTGCTTTGAAATTTGGTAAATAAAGTACTATTGACCGTGATGAGAGAAGGACAAGCCTATCTTTCACAGACTCTTTTACCCTTCAAAAGTATTCTATAGACTAAATGCCAAAATCAGTGTTAGCACCTGGAAGTGCTAACTTAAATCGGTAAGTGATTACAGATTGTAGGTTCTTCCTTCCTTCTAGATTTAGAAGAGTTGTCATAATTCCACTTTGAAAGGGGAAAAACATCCTGTTTCCAAGCATATTACCAAAGCCTATACCTGTGTCTTCAGAAACAGCTCATGTCACTAAGGTCCTCTACCATGATTAGTTTTGTCACTGTGCATTCCGGCTGAGTTTGTCTGACCGTAGAGAATCTGCTAGGGTTCAACAGTTTCACTAAGAGAAAAACATTGCTAAGACTTTAACAAACCTCCTGTAGCAGACTCCTGGAATAGTATTTGGTCTTAGCAACCAGCACTGTTCGACAACATGGTCTCAGACAAACAAGGAACTTGCCATGACAAAGAAGGCATTCCAAATTTTGGAAAGAATGAGCTTCTTATCAATCTTATAAATGGCATTTCAGTAAAAAAAAAAAAAAAAAAAAAAAAAAAAAAAAAAAAAACAAAAACCAACAAACCATATACTGGATTTCTCTTTCCCCTTCTTTTCCTGAAATGAGATACTACACATGATTTGGGATTGAATATTGGCAGTAAACGTAATTTTATTTAATGTGTGTCACTGTAGCCCTTTAGAATAACAAAGCAATAAGTAGAAAGTGTTTGTCATCTTTATATTACAATAAGGTTTCTTGATGCTTTGCTGTCAGTCTGGTTTTCAGATTGGTAGTGGGTGTGTAATTGCTGAAATATTACATTACATCATGTTTCTATAATGCTAGTTTAAAGAGATAGAAAGGCCTTTTAGGCCCTGAAGTTTCAATTTAAAGTAATTTTCCTCCTTTTGTCTTGGTCCTCAATCTGTGCATTGAATCACCTTTTCTTTCTTTTTTTTTTCATTTCAGAGCCCTGGTTGTTTTGGTTTTCTAATACTAGCAATCACTAGCAATCAATGGATAATATTTCACTTTACTGATGGGGCCCTCATCCAAATTTCTCTTTCTGTTTTTCCCAGATCTGATATTTCCTTTACTAGTCAACTGAGGTTGATGCTCCTGCGAATCGAAGTCTGTATAGCTTTCTGTGGCTAGAAAAATCAGTGTATTTCCTTTTGTAGGCAATGTTTTACCACTGCAGCCAGGAGAAATGTTGCTGTTGTTTACATAAGAAACAGCTTTCAGACATTTACTTCTATTTCAGAGTTATCTATGTCCACTTGTATTTTAATACTATATGTGGGGTAGGAGAACCTTGAATTCAAACGTATCACCTTATAAGAGACTTAAAATCACAATTGTCTTAAACACTCTTAAGATCACCAAAGGTAGACCAGAGGAAGAGGACCAATGAGATGTAATCAGAATTCATGGAGTGAATATATCTTTCTATTTAGTCTGTCTCTCTCACTCTTTTTCTCTCCTCTCCCTCTCTTTCCTATTTCTTTATCTCTCTCTCTAGCCCACATTTACTGTTAAGCAAAACCTATACTATTGACTTCAGCATGCAATTTTGATTCCACCTTAATTTATGTAGAGACATCTCTCTAATAATCATAATAACTGGATCTTAGCACACTTCTGATTTTCTATGACACCTGCCTTATTGACTTACATTTCTTTTGATAATGGCTTTCTCTATTTCCTTGGTGTTCTTCATTTCCTGAAATATCCAAATCTGTTTAGCAGTGGATCATCTGCTTTTGAGGTATTTGGCTACCACATTGGAGGAGTTAAGATTGATCCTATCACTTACGCTTTTTTTAGGCACTTGTTTTCATTATTACTCTTCACATCCCTCACTGAGGAGAAATGTGAATCAATCTATATGCAGTACCAAGCAAAACCAGCAAGATTGCTTCAACAAGCCAAGCTATTTATGAAATCCCTACACAACATTATATTATGCCCACACTGACATTTCTCACATATCCAAATGCAATAAAACAACCCTTTTTTTTAGACCATGCTGGAATAAAACTCATGCCATGTCCAAAAATGAAAGCATTCCAAGGGATCCAGATATCCATATCCCATGAGCTTATAGATGATATAGAACACCTCCCTTTGAACCTCAGGAACTAAAATATATATTCAAACCCCATTATCCTTATATCCATGCCCTGGCTGCAGCTGGGATTGAGTTAATTTTCTTTCTGGTAGCTGGAAGAGTGAAGTGTTCCAGATTTAGCATGACAGCAGTGTTTGTAATGTTTTAGTTCCTACACTAAGTCAAGGACTTTTCAGCTTCTCATCCTCTCCATCGGCGAGGAGGTTGGGGGTGCACAAAGAGTTGGGATGGGACAGAGATGAGACAGCTGACCCTAAGCAGCCAAAGGGATATTCCATACCAGATGGTGATTAGCTGCCTGCCAGGTTAAACCACAGCAGCTCACCACCAAATCTCGTGCTATTTTATCTCTATACTTATGTGCCTCTTCTGTGAATATTTAATTTTATTTATTTATTTGACAAAAAAAGGTTACCTTTTATTACAGTATTCATGCCCCAAGAGATTTGACAGCTCTGGTATTATTTCATTTGTTTGTTATACTCCACAAAATGTCACAATAGACTTTGAAATTACCTAGACTAAGACAGCAACAGAAAGATGGGAAATCTGAGATCCAGGTGCTGGATCATTTTAAATACTCAGCTCTCCTGAATCATGCTGCTTTCTTTAGCTATGCAACTATTGTAAGCATAACCATGCACTATCAGTATTTGGTTAGTTAGGACAAATTCAGCTTTCATACAGACAGCAAAGAAGGGACAGTCAAGAAAAGATTTTTCTAAGGGCACAATGCTGGACAATGATTCTACACTTTGTGATGACCAAGCATGTCACCTTGCAACTAAAACATAATATAAAGGTGTAAATGAAACAATGCAACACATGCTTATTGGAGGAAATCCCAGCACATACAATTATCATGCAGCCTACCAAATTAGCTGAAGTTCATGCTGGAATTTCCAGGATTTTGCCCACTAGGGCGGACATCCATGGCATGGTTGAACATCATTGCACTTCCCAGTTTCCACTGGTTACTGGAAAATGTATGATACAGGGCAAATTTTAGTGAAATTTTCCCTGGTTTTAACAGGTTGTTACATCTACATGTAAAATAGTAATCAAAGTTATACCTTACTGATAAATACATATCATGATCCTAACCATGACACTCTGAGATACCTGTAAGGGCCTCTTAGCTGATGTGAAATGACTATTCCAAGTTAATTCAATGACATTTCCCATATTGCCTATAGCTCAGATAGAGGAGATGCATAGATATTTACTTCTAAAAATGCAATTCCAGAAAAAGTGTTCAAGATATATCATTTTACAAACATAATTGTGATTTCATAACCTCTTAGCCCCAGAAATGTAGAAAACAAATTTTAAATTAAAACAATACCTTCTTTCAAATGGGGAAAAATATATATTATGTTCTTTATTATTTACATATCAAAATTTAAATTTCCATTTTTGGAGGACTGGGAGAGTACAATCTTTATGACCATGATTTTCTTTTTGGATTATAGCAGTCACTTTAAGGTCTGTTCATTTTTATGGAGTTTGAAACTAGATGAATTTTAGCATATAAATGTAGGGGTCTAAAAGTGCCTACTCCTGAGAAGAAAATTTTAAAACCCTAATCAGTCTCAGACTGTATTTTTCACTTACTAGTACAAAACCAGTCCTAGCTTCTCAGAAGCTCAGAGTTTGTTATATCAGACATAGGATACCTTTTTCAAGGTCTGGAGAGGAGAAACAGTGTGGCTTGGCTTGTTTTGCTACTTCCCTTCATTAGCAGTTTGTCTCCTCCTACACTCCCAGCACAATGCATTTTCTCCCTCTTGTTTCATTGCTTAAAACAAGTGGAAAATTTACTTTGTCCAAGCATGAACTAACTGAGCACCATGTTTTGCTTTTTATAAAGTGCAACTTTTTACAAAATTCCCATAACTATTCTTGCAGCCCAGCAAAGCAATCCTTAAAGACATGGATTTCTTGTTAGCATTAAGATCACCCTTAATTGCTTCAGCCAGATTTAGAAAACCCAGGCTGGAAGAAATGAAGAGATACTTTTCTTCTGATTCTCTTCCCCAATAAATAAAAAGTATTAAAATCCCTAAAAATTATTGTTTTGAAATGTAGAAACACTCACCCCCCAGTGTTCTCAAATTTCCTAGAAACAGCTGGATTTCTTCTCATTTAACTTGGAATTCCAACTGTGTAGCTTCAATGAATTTAGCGGACTTATGCTACCTGTCAGAGGAAAATTATTCAAGACCAGGGGGTTTTTTTGTGTGTGATGCACACAAATAATACTAACAGTGCAAATTTGTAAATATAAGTCTTATTCTTTCCAAAATTCTTTAGTACAAATGAGAATAAGAAAAACATTGTCTCACAGATAGGAAAAAACATTCAAAAGAGATCACAGCAAATTATTGGATTTTCATTTTTCAAAGAAAAATCAGGGCAGATGTTTTCATAGAAATATTTTTCCTAGTATTTGCTCTGCCAACAATCTCTGCTTTGAAATCTGACTACAAGAATTTTCACTGAAGTCTTCATTATGCAGGTTTGGCAAACAATGTTGCCAGCTTTCTGACTTAACTAGGAGAGAAAAGGATTATATACTCTTGGAGAAATATATCTTTGTTATCATGATAAATCTTACTAGTTTAAAATTACCAGTATCGCCTTTGTAGTAGCAGTAATTTCTAGATGACTTGTACAATCTGCAGAGATTTTGAGAGACATAACTGGAAGCTTAATGACTGACAGGAAATCAATGAGGGTTAAGAACAAACAGAATTGGGCAAAGAAAATGAGTGTGTGCTAGGGGAGGCAGGGGTTGCACTGTTGACAACTCCAGGAACAGGAATAGGACAATCTTAACTTATTGAAAAAAAAGTCTTTGCTTGACCTTTTATCTTATTTAGTGCACTTTAAAAAGTTGTTAATTTTTGAGTAAAAATCTATTTTGTTGTTGTTGTTGTTGTTGTTGTTGTTGTTGTTGCTGTTGTTGTTGTTGTTGTTGTTGAGGGATTGCCAACCTCTGTCCTCAGCACACTTAGAAGCCAGAAAGTTTTTGTGCCTTCTGTTAAGATCTGATTATGTGATCTTAATAGTGTTTAAGGCAATTGTGATCTTTAACTCTCCTACACGTTCAGAAGCCCAAACACACAATCACAACACAGTAAATAACTCCAAAGGCCAGACCTGAGAAGGTCCAGAACAAGGCTTTGGCTTTGGCTTGCAACATATGGGATATGTGTTTTGCCTTCACCCTGGGAGCAATAAAAGCTGACCCCAGCCTGGATGTTTGCTTGCATTTGCTGCACAAGGGTGATAATTAGTTTAAGTTCCTAAAAGTTCAGCAAGATATTTGTGGCTTGCTAAGTGACTGCAGGATGAAATACCTTGATTTGTGCTGCACAAGACACCAGACTAGATGATCACAATGATTGCTTCTGGTCTTAAAATATAAATTTTTTTTTTAAGAAAAATGTGAGATGAGGGAAAACCTTTCTGTCTGACTCAGCTTAATGACTCTATTGTCTTAACTACTTGAGGGAAATTAAGTAAGTGGAGTGCAGTGACTAAAACAAATCACTGATGCAACTTTTACAATATGTGTATAGAAAACAATGTATACTGTCAGTTCTGCTAATGTTTGAAGGTGTCAGTAGGAATGGATGCACATCTTGGTGTACTTGTGTTTTCTTCCTAAAAGAATTTTAAATGAGAAAAGCAGATAGATAGTTAAAAATATCATTGAAACTTCATTAAAATTTGAAAAAAAAGTGCTTAACACTGAACATTTTTGCTTGAATATTCTACAGTGCAAAAGATCAAATTATATATTGTGTATCTTATTTCAAGGAGGTGACATGGCAGTTGCCATAGCAACAAGACTTTTTAAAAAGCTAAAATAAAGGATGTTGCTGACATGACCCATTGTAACAATAACTCACATGACCACGAGACTCAGGAAGATAAGATAATCTAGGGGAAAAAAAAGAAAAGGAAAAAGCCCTAGAATTGTATCTTATCTTTTGAAGAATTTTTTTCTCTCCTTTCCATAAATACAAATAAGCACATTTTGGAAATACCTTTCAGATTCGGAAGCAAATATGTATGTCTGCAACTCTTATTTTAATGATAATAAGTAACCAAATACCATGATGTGGTCATTTAGTTCAGGTGGGTATCCATCCTGTATTCACAGCAGAGTGGATTTTTTTGTTTGGGAGCAAAGTTTAAGAGACGAGCAGAGCACTGTGAGGGAATTTGGGTCTGCAAGGGTGTGTGTGCCTTGATAACAGGAGCCTGCCACATGCTGCAAGACACGAGAGAGCTTTTGATGCATGGGGCTACAACACTGGCACCAAGCTCTGGGCTGAGCAGGAAGCACTCACCTTTGATCATGAGGCCCTGGTGCACAGGAGCACGAACATCCTTCCTCCATGAGCAGCCCCCACCCTGAAGGTTGTGCTTGGTGCTGGGGAAACAGGGATGCTGACCTCTGCTGCTGCTGGATGATTGATCTTATTTCCTGCTCTTTCTTTTGTAGCTGAACTTTTACCTGAAGGCTTGTTCTGCCACTGCTTATGAAGAATTTACAACCTGTGAGTAAGCAACCTGTAGCTGCTGCAAGAAAACTATAGTCAAAAAAGTACATCATGAAATATAGCAAAAATCACAATCCAGTCATCAATAAAAAGTTATGAAGCCCACAGGTTTAAGGATCACCTATGATAACGAATAGCAGTTGCACAAAGCATTCATACTGACCGACAGAAATAATATCTCATCAAAGTTCCATAAGGCTGTTATGGATGCACAGATTGGGAAACAGACTGGGACTGTCTGCATGATCTACAGCAAACACACTGACCCTCACCCCTCAGCCTCACCAGGGCAGCCTGAATCCCATTGCTCTAACCCAGGCACCTTTCCTTTGCTGCAAGAACCACCAACAGAGATTGCTAGCAATCCCAAAAGATTTGCTGCCTTGATGGGTAGGGTTAGTAGAGTTTTCTTCCAAGTTTCTTTCTCTTTGATTCATTTTGATGAGGGCAATTTCTTCACAATTAACATTTCAGACCACATTTGACATATGACAGCATGGAGTTCCTCAATATGCATATATATTTATATGCAGATATGTACACACACACAATTATTTATATGCAAGTATGCCTCAAGAGACAAATTTTTAGTTAATTAATTAATTAATTAATTAATTCATTCATTCATTCATTCATTCACTCATTCATTTGCATACTATAAGAAAGGGATCTGTGATCTGTCAAATAGAAGTTTCCCAAACACTCTTCCAATATTGTAAAATTTGATACACATTTTCTCTGTTATTGTGACTGGATGGTGAAAAGAAAAATGGATGATCACATTAATTTTAATGCTTTGCACTTTATTGTCGAGGGTTTTTTTCAAACACCAGACCAATTAATCACTGTTTATAATTTCTTGAATATTAAGCAATTGAAATCCCTTGATAAGTCAGCTGCCCATTACAAAAGTTATATTTGATATGTTTTTACTGAGTTTATAGAGTTGTGGAGTATCATGAGTTGGATGGAATTCACAAGGATCATCAAGTCCAACTCCTGGCCCAGTACAGGCCAGCCCCAGCAATCACACCATGTGCCTGAGAGCATTTTCCAGATGCTTCTTGAACTCTGGCAGGCTGGTGCTGTGACCACTTCCCAGGGGAGCCTGTCCCGGTTATTAAAATTCATGTGACTAAAACAACAATACAATTAAAGAAGAGGCAGTCTGTAGTTCACGTAAACAGAAGAATCAAAAGCTTAAAAAGTTGTGACATGCTAGGGTTTTCATACTATAAGACACTATTAAGACATACTGTGGTTTTCATACCATAAACACAAAAATATAAAACTGAATCTCATATTCAGAAGGAGTCTGGGACGCTGAGACATTTCTCATGAGAGCAAGGTTTTGAAGCAAGTGACCACAGCAAGTGACCACAGCCATAGGACCTTTACAAATGTCTCTCTTCCCCTTCTTCAGGTGTAAGGAGAGCTGTGATGGAGTTTGAGTTTCCTTTCCGATGATGAAGTTAGTGCAGAATCCGCATAAGGACAAAGCTGAAATCTTGTCTCAGCATCTAACTGGCACATTTTGAGTCTGCCCATTTGGGACTGAAAGAAGAACTTGAGCCAGAAATAACCAGAACTCTCAGTAGAGAATATTCATAAGTCATAGTCCCTAAAAGCAATTAAAGACTATTTCCAGCCTAGACTACACAGATGTTAGCCTTTTCATGAAATTTTGCTGTACATTCTTTTTTCCATGTACCCAAACTGTAAGTTCTTCTTTACACTTGCTGTTATATTTGCAAGCATTTCTATTTTTGTTGGAAGGGATCAAGAGGGTGAAATATCAAAATTTTATTTTACTGCTTTGGAGTCTTTAGAATTAAAAAATAAAAGAGCAAACATTAAAACCCAAAAGCCTTTCAGAAACATACAAGTTTCTCTAACTCAAATTAAACCTGAAAAACAAAGTAACAAAACAACAGCAAAAAAGTGAACAAAACTAATTTTTTCTTGATTTTGAGAAAAAACTGTCTGAGATAAAAAGGTTGCATGAGGCCTACCTTATGTTCTCTGATATTGTTTTGTTCTTAATATCACCTTATTTTTTGTCACTGAGGTCAACTGACTTATTGTACGGCAAACATAATGTGATGCCAGCTCTAGGTCTCTGCTTTGAAATACAGATATATCTAGTTCATCCTCTCCTGGCTAACACATGAAGAAATCCTGCATACTCAGGAGAGCAGGTTAGTTATTGCTGTAACTAAATACTTTAAATACTTTGCTGAAAATAAAAAGAAATATTGATATTCATTGAATTATTAAATCACTCTGAATTAATAAATACTACTAAAGGAAAGAGACATAGTGAGAAAATGCAGTGGAGTTTGATGATAATCATCTGGGTAGAAGATAATTCCAGTTAGGCGTTAAAGATAAAAATCTTTTTTCTATATTAATTGTTTGAGTTAGAATAATAGAAAATTGAAATTAAATACTTAAGTTGTCTGTTCTGATTAAGATCTTACAGAGAACTGCGGCAAAAACTGATCATGCAGTTCCATAGCTGAAAAAATATTAAATACTGTTTTTCTTATTTAAATTTACCCCAATTATAATTTCCATATTTGTTTTAAATTTTATTTATTAATATTTCTGAATTTTAAAAAAACCATACTTTTTAGGAAAAAATACTTTTCAGAAAAAAAAAATCTGAAACAATGAAAACCACTTTTTTTTAATAACATTGTTTTGAAAAATACTATTATAGAATTTTAATAATTTCACATTCTACGTCTCTCAATCATAATGCAAGTTTGGTGCACACTGGCATGTTGGCTTTGTGTCTTCAGTGTGCTTTCATGGAAACAAATTATAAAGCCAAACAACTTCATCTGACTGAATGTCAAACACTGCCAAAAAGTTAGTTTATTTCAGCCAGAAGAAGGAACCAACTGAAAACTATGGGTTTAATCATAAGCAAGAAGACTGATCGCCAAGGAAATAACAGCCTACAAAAAACAGAGCTGGGAAAATCTGTGAAATTCTGAAACTGTACAAAGCCATGGAAGGTAATCAGGACTGTCTCCTGACACTGAGGTAAGTATAAAGAAGGGATGAAAACATGAAACAAAATTTCTCCAGATGTGTCTCCCGGTCTTCAGTGGTTCTTGGTTGAGCCATAGGGGTTATTTATGTAGGAGATGCTCAAAGGGGGTTTTTTCCACACTATTTTCTCTGCTTCCTTTTTGAAGCCCACATATTTTATGTCAACCATATCATCGAGCAGAGTCCCAAGCTTACCCGTGAGCTGTGCCACAGATCACATCTATCTGTTGGTTTTGAATGCATCAACTACTAATTACATATGATTCTCTCTCATTTTCATACAGAGAGAGGCAGTAAACTGTTTTGCTCCTCATCTGACCATCTGTGATACATCTGGGTTTCTTAAGTGTGCATTACATTTCTTTTCATCTCTTCTTCTGACTGGCAAAGTCCCTTTTGATTAACTCTTCATGAGTGCCATCCCATACCTCTCACCTCCCTTGCATCTCTTCTAAACATCTCCCAGGCTTACCCTATATTTATTGAGGTGGGGTGCAGGACTGTGTGCATCATATCAGAAGCTGATGTGCCGTGAACCTAATTGATGGATTAACAATGTAACATGTTTCTCACTGCTGCTTTCTAGGTTCTTATATTGGATTAACATGATGAAAGGATGGCACCACACAATAGGTGTCTCTTCCAGTTTAAATTCAATCAAAGGAGAGCAGCCACTCAGATGTAAATCCTAGCCATTGCATTTACGAAAAATCATGGTGGTAAACACATTGCCCTATTTCCTTCTGATTCACAATCGCTTCATTTCATCATTTTGGGCACAGCTCCTGGTTAGCTTAACTAATACTTCCCATAAAGCAAGTCAGCAGAAAGATTAGAGACCAGGACAGCTGATAGAGTCAACATAGCTATTACATAGTGCATTTTACCAGAAAAAGACATTTGATTGTATTTGTCAACAACTCTGAGACAAACTTCTTAATTCTGAGTTTTATCCTCTGTGTGCAAAGGAAACCATACAGGAGGAGAAATATTGCAGTTACTTGAAGTTTGCTTAAGGTATTTGTCTTCACATATCTACTGAAAGAAAAGAAATGAAAAGGGCTCACTTCCCACAAGCTTTACTTGTTTCCTTGATAGTGATTAATATATTCTTCTTACCAGAATAAGAACCAAATTAATGCAGCCTCTTATCTGTCCAGTAATTTTAAACAAATATATTCCTTTATTCTTTTTCCCCTGCATGTGCTGCAATCTGCCTTAGTGGTTCTGGAAATCAGTGCTACTGCAGCTCTCCTCAAACTTCCTGAAGTTCTGGACTTTTCTGAGCTCAAAGAATTTAAATCTGTGGACAATTTGAAGAAAAATACAGAATCACAAGGAGATGAAAAGGAAAAAGATTCTTGGAAATAAATAATTTCTGCTTTCTGACTTTTGGAGAAATTCTGTCTCTCACATAAAAAACCCATCAAAGTTGTAGACTACAAAATATTGGTTTTAGAAATTAAAGTAAATGTGGACTTCATGTTCCCTGTTCTAGAGAAAGTCCTATCACTCTGTTCAGACTCTAACAATAACAAACTAAGGAAGTTGTATGAATATTAAAGTCTTGAACAATTGCCCACAGGCAATATTTGCTGATGGTGAAATTGAGACATGAGGAGGTGGAAAAGGAGTAGGTGTAAAAGATTTAAGAGGAATAGAAAGAAGACAGAACAGTGGACACAGTGGAGGATGGAAAATTGACAGCAATATTCAGGGTCTAAATTTGCTATTAGCTTGCAAGGAAATGAAGTAATACCGTTTAAATTTAGCAAGGTGGGTTGCTGAGATACATGCAGAAAATAGAGACTTCAGGAATTTTCAAAACCGGAATATTGTGATGATCGATGTGTCCCACAGTCTTCCCATTCTCTTAGTGAGCAGAGCTGGTTGCATGAATAAATAGCCAAAGTACACAGCTTCAAATTCAAATGTGTTTTCTTCTCTTTTGGGTATAAAGTGATAATTTTACAAAAAGCACAAGCTCTTACGACCTTGCTCAACTATTTTTGTGTTCAAATTCCAGCTGGGATCTGGAGGCTGGTATTTTTCTGAGTATTTTACAAACCTTCAAAAATAGTAGCCCACCCATTCATGTGCTATCTGAGCCTCAGGGAGCTGAAAAGAGAACTCCAATAGTGGATGGTTCTGAATTTGAATTATCATCGATCAGTGCTTTGGTGTGATACCTTTCATAGGCACAGTGATTCTGAAAGCAGCTATGTATGCTTATACTAGCTCATAGAAGAGACTTGATTTTTATGCATTCAATTATGCCTTTTTGTGAGCCTTCCAGTCCTGTTTGTCAGTACTTTCTGAATCAGACTGAAAAGATAAGGAAATTTTGATAGACAATGAAAATGTGACATTGCAGAATGCAACAGCCTATGAAAAATTATGCAAAAATTACAGTAAACCACAAAGATGATGTATATAGCTTTTGACCTTTTTTGTTTTATATTTAAAGACTAAAATCACCAAAGGGTTCCTTTTCTTTGAAAAAGAGAGGAAAATGTTAATATTTTAAAATTCATATTGTGACTTCCGAGAAAGTGTAATTCTCAGTAAATATAATGTAATCAACATGTGCATTTTCAGACAGGTACTGACATTGTGAGTTGAGGCTGTGACCCAGGAATCAGTTGCTCCATGCGCAGTTTCTTCCCTTTTCTGAGTGACCTTTAGGGTTAGAGAGTAGACAGACTGGGAATATAGATTTCTTTAAACTGATTTACCCAGTGCCCAAAATGTTGGTGATGATTCCTTGTGAAATTTTGCTGATGCTTTGATAGATACATAGGTAGACAAATTGGGCCATTTATGGTAATGTTTTGCTTTCCTGGGTTTTATTTACCCAAGATGAAATGGCAGGTGGGAGCATATTCCCTAGAATAATGGCAGGGTTTATTTTCTTCAAGTGAAAATATTAGCTTTCCTCTTCCAAGTAACATGGTTATGTGAAAAAGGCAGGAGGCTCCATTAGAGCAAACCTGAAGCTGCAACATTTAGGCATCAAGGAAATCTGAAAATGTAGCATAGTGGTAATTTTGTCCAGTTGCTTCTGAAAAATGAAAAGCTATCAAAATACAGACAGGCATAAGCTGCCCAATATAAACTTGAGCAGCAAGGTTCTTTCAATCATTTGGAAGGAAGTCTGACATTCTTAAAATATATCTTCCCTTCTGCAAGCGGTTTGAAGAGAGCAGGCTAGAATTATTCTTCCACTAAAAAAATTTGCACGACAGAATTCTTTGCAGGGTTTCAGAGTTTTCTCACTTTTGATTAAAAAAAAAAATAAAATACTCACTTCACTCCCAGACACCAAAAGAAATGTGATTTTAAATGACATGGGATTTTTTAATAGAGTTTCGTATTTCATCAGCAGATATTTTATTTCGGGACTGGTGAAAAAATCTATTTCTGATGTTTAGCTATCCTGTGGAATGGAGCTAAGCTCTTATGTAAAGTCTCAGATCATTATGGTCTACTCCTTAACTACAGGGCTCAAAAAGTGCAGAATATGTCTAATTGAAATACCTTCAAATCAAACAGTAGGCATTTCTCAAATCCCAGTGATAGAAATCATATGTATACAGGATCAGATAGTTATCTGCAGGAATTATTTATTGTTTGTCTAAAATCTATAAAGAGATAGGAACTGATTAAAACCGTATGTACAAATATATTTGCAAAATATGCTTAAACCAAGCAAATATTGAGGATATA
Source organism: Dicaeum eximium (assembly GCA_013396995.1). Lineage (NCBI taxonomy): Eukaryota > Metazoa > Chordata > Aves > Passeriformes > Dicaeidae > Dicaeum > Dicaeum eximium. The sequence continues at coordinate 350,900 of VWZP01009260.1, forward strand.
AAATCTGACACCTGGAAAAAACACTGGGCCTAAAGAACATTTCTAGTGGATCTGCAGAGAGGGTCCTAGTGTAATTTTGATGGCAGGAAATTTTATAGTGACAAATTTGCTTTAAGTCTAAATGGAAATAAAAATAAAAATAATAAAAATAAAAATAAAAATAAAAATAAAAATAAAAATAAAAATAAAAATAAAAATGGAAAACCTGGTGTGTTTAAAATCATGCCAGTTATCAGGGAAGAGAGGCACTTGGACTGGAAGGTTTCCATCTCTCTCTTCTTCCAGTAGTCTATGGAGGTGGTCAGCATCTCCTCTTCACTGGTCCCAAGCATCCAGAAAGGAGGGTAAAAGTCCTGTGAAAAATGTGACTTTATAGAGGAGGTCAGGAAACAATTCAGTTGTCGCTGCAGGGCTCTTTAATAGCAATAGGTACGAGGCTGTGTTTCCCTTCCCAGCAGCCATTCACTAAACTGTCTATCTCCTCAGATGAATGGAGTAGGTGCATTACCAGAGAGCCTCATTCATTACACCAGTCTGACTCACTCCAGGGAAAAAAAGAAAACAGATCACTGAACAAGACAGATTTCTATGGGAAAAAAGATGTGGTTGTACATTACAGTAAAGCTTTCACTGGTTATATTTTCCTTCCCTATATGTTAAAGAGGGGAGAGCACCCACATAAGGACCACCAGGCATATTTAAATGGAGTACTAATATTAGTGAAAGACCTGGGTTGTACAAACAAAAACATTTAAACATCTCAAAATTTTGCCTGTAAATTAAAAAAAAAAAAAAGTCTTAATTAGAAGACTGATTAATCATTTTTGGTGCTTTGACCACTCTGGAAAATAGAGAAAATAACTTAATAAGAGACAAAGAAGAAGCAGAAAACCTTTGAGTCATGAAGGGACATCCTGTGAGCCATAGGACACAAAATCTACACAGATTGTAAAATCTCCTTGTTCAAAGGCATTTTAGAAAGAGGTTTTGCTTGCAGAGGTCAGAAAAACTACAGTTTGCATGCATAGGCCAGAAAAACTACGGCGATACTTGGTCAACCCAAAGTACACACTAAAGAATCATTTCCCATCTCTTCCAGTATCATGTTTCCAGTTTATTAGTGAAAACATTTATGATATATTATAAAGCATTATACCATCTGGTTTTGTAAAACAAAGTAGGTCCTCTAAAGTTAGTAGTGATCACTAGATTTCTGACGCATGAAGATTTGATTGTAAGAGTCTCTTTACCTAGTACAAAAATCCCAAAGAAAAAAACAGCCCCCTACAATTATGTTAAAAAACCAAAACCAAACAAAAAATATTTCTGACTAACCATCAGAGAACACAAAACTTTTCAACTAAGGCAAAAGAAGAGATACAACAAAAGAGCTCTGTTTCTAAGGCTGTCTATGGGATTCCTTGCAGCACAGAGGAAATATTCTAAGGAACCCAAATTGCACCACAGATGGCAAGGGCAACAATCCATAAGTATTTCCTTTTGACATAATTTATACTTGCAGTAGTAACTTCTTAGTTATCTAAGACATGTTATCTAACTACAAATTCACCCAAATTCACCCAAAGACATTGAAGCCTCAAACATCTTGAATGCTTGTAACATCTTTGGACCTCAGCAAAGCCTTCCATACTGTCCCACACAGTGTCCCTCTGCACAAAATGTCCAGCATTCAGCTGGATAAACACATCATGCCACTTGGGTTGGGCACAAAGAGTTATAGTGAATGGGGTGACATCAAGCTGGCCGCCTGTCACTAGTGGGGTTCTGTAGTGGGGTTCCATCCTCAGCCCTGCACTCTTCAACATCTTTCTTAATGAGCTTTGTTAACGACACAGGACTCTAATCAATACTAAGTAAGTTTGCTGATGGCACTAAATTGGGAGGAGCTGTTGATTCCCTGGAAGACAGGGAGGCCCTGTAGAGAGACATCAGCAGACTGGAGACAAGGGGAATGGATCCATATGAAGCTGAACAAGGACAAGTGCCAGAATCTGCACCTGCAAGAAGCAGAGACAACCCTGGATGTGTGTTCAGACTGAGGAACAAGAGGCTGGAGCGTGGTGCTCTGGGAACTGGGGCTCCTGGTCGATGGCAAGTTGACTCTGAGTCAGGAGTGCCCTGGCAGCCAGGAGGGCCAGGAGTGTCCTGGAGGCATCAGGCACAGCCTCTCTAGATGGGGAATTCTGCACAGGGCCAGGAGCTGGACTCGATGACCCAGGTGGGTCCCCTCCAGCTCAGAATATTCTGTAATTCTATGGAGTCCCATTTTAGGGGAATGTTCAAATATGGAATGCCTGCAAACAATTATTTTGTACCTCAACTCCTGAACACAGTGACCTCTCATTTCTCTCTTACGCAACTGAAAATCTTAACCGTAAAAATAATTTTTAAAATTCTCTCATCTTCCCTTTTCGTAATGAAAAATGAAAATGTGAGGTGCTAGATTGTGTAAACGCATCCCAGGAGTTTTTTATTTTAATGGTTTTGTGTGGATTGGATGCTTTTTACCTTCTCATTTTCTTCTGGAATCTAAATGTGAAGTTCTTATGAAAGTGATATCAAGCTACTCATGTAATATAGTTGTTTTCCTACCATCATTGCACTTCTCGTTAGGTTTGGGGTTTTTTTTCAGTCTAACAATGCCCAAGAGTCTGTAAAAATTTAAATAAGCTGCAGGTTATCAATCAAAGAAGACTTTTATAGAAATCAACACAAATTGAAAGCTATAGCTGTTTTTTAAGACCAGCAGTAATTAATAAGGGAAATAATGCAGGTCAATATAACAAGATAACTACTGGAAATTAGGCATTGGAAATATGGGAATATTACAGGAAATATGGGTCTGACAACATTCTTAATAAACAACAGCTAAAAAATGCAAATTATCTATTAAAAAAAAAAATATAAAAGTGTACCACTAACATTTTTAGAACAGGGATAATTTTAACATTGAGCTTGTAACCAGAAGATGGAAAGCTGTGAAAAGATTTTCAGGCAACTTCTGAATTTGTTGGGCTTGGCCCAGCTTTGCTTTTATAGACAGTAATGCATGGCAGAAGCTGTCTGGGATATAAAACAGAATAAAGAAAGGAGGAAGGCCAGACTTGGAGCCTGAGTTCATTTGCATGTAGAGCTCACTCATTTTCATTAGTGGGTTGCTCAAACACACAGATGTTGTTTGCACCCCAAAGTATCTGCTTTAGTGGATAAGTGGATACAAATTCAGCATTGTATTTAACTGGTATGCTCTTTAAGAGCTTTAGCCCAAGCAATTCAGAAACAAAAAAAAAAAAGGGGGGGAAATGGTGTTCAAGTTAACTGAACGTATAGTCTAGACACCTAACCTGTTAATAAATGGCACAAGTAGGGAGCTCTTTCATGTAAACTTTGGGGGGAAAACAGTGTAGGTTAAAACAATGTAAATCAGGAAATCAGAGTGAGTCACCACTTAAAAGGACATAAGAAAGGCAAGACTTGCTCTAAAAATACATAGAAAAAAAAAAGAAACAAATGCAAGTATTGAAAGTTTTATTTACAGGATAAATTGTTACTTAAAAATGGCAAGAATGAGATGAGTACTTATGGCTTATCTTGCTTCACTTCTTATAGGCACAAATATATTCCTGCCCTGTGGTAATAATGTACTTACAATAATAGCCAAGGAAGGTGGTGAGGCAGAGACCAGAATAGAAACCTAAATGGAGTATGGAAAATTGGGTCTAAAATTTGCTTCTCAGCTCAATTATTAATAATTTGTGTTGAATGTACTACCTGAAAAAAGGTCATGTTTAAAGATGAAGGCAGCCAGGGAGGCACTGCTCAGTAGAGTTTATTACAGCTGAGCAGGAAGCTCCTGGCAGAACACAACAGAGACTGACTGAGCTGCTGCACACCCTGGCCAGCCAGGGGGGAGGCTGAAATGAATGCCAGCAGAGAAAATTAAACATAATGGGATTATACATGGACAGTGGCACCAGGAAAAAAGAGTGGAGGACTCTGATCAACTCCTGTTCTTCTGCTGTGCCCCTCCTATGGCACACAGGCCATGGTTCTTGCAAAACAAGGACAACTTCTTACCTCCTTTACCAGAACTTCCCTGGCAGAAAGGATACAGAGAATGTGATGCATTTGGCTTGGGGCTGGCATCTTTCTTCTCTCCTGAAAGTAGTGAGAGAGTAGAATACTCTCGGCTAACCATGCTGTCACCTGTAGAGACTGGCTGCTCATGCAGGGCCCCTCACTACCTGCAAACTTTTGGTTCCTGATATATCCATCCCAGAGTGAACAAGGATTGATCTCTTGCCTTTTACCCTTCTGTGTGTAGAAGTCTGGGAGAAGCTTGCTAACAGAAGCTAATGAGGAAATTCAGTCAAAACGTGATTCAACACTGGTTGGAAGAAAACCAGAAAGCAGGAAGAATGGAGCCACTTAGAAGAGGGAAAGAAGTATAAATGTCAGTAATGCAGAAGGACACAGCTAGTGAGAGCAAAGTTGGGGAACTCTGAGAGAAACAATTGTATGGCACTTTACTATCATATTGTTAATGAGTAGTGTCCAGAGTGAACATAGAGAGCAAGGAGTTTTACCTTCTTACATCAAATAACTGCATCTGTTACATCTTTTTCTGAGCATAACACTTAATGTGTCCACTGTCTGGAGAGGACAGCATGGCCTACCAGGGCTGTGTGACCTGAGTGAATTGAAACAGTGAGGGAAATTTTTGATAAAAGCAAAAAATCCTCCTCTTGTCTAGGCAGACTGTTTCCACAAACCATGCCTTATAGAGTAATTCATCTTCTAAGACGAGCTCGGATTATAGGTGGTTGTTTAACTTTCCCTGTGGTCATTGCACAGGCTTCTCTGAGATGGCAGTGACCATTTGGGGACCTTGTCCATCCATCCAAAGGGAGTGAACATTAGTTGCAATTCAAACCCAGCTGTACAATGTTTTGAGAGAGAGAAGGAAAATACAAAGATACAGAGAGAGCAAGTTCATGTGAAGGTAAGGCCCAGGTATTCCTGGCTTTTGAGCACTGATGGATTTTGTTCCCTAAATAGGCACTGAAACAATAGGAAGGGATATTGCTGTGAAACCAAAGAATGACAAATTTAGTAGCTATATTTAAGAATAGGCAATGTTTCAGACAACCATAAGCCCATTAGTCTGACCCCTGTGTTACACAGGGCTGTGGATCAAACTGTGAAGGAAGGAGTAAAGAATGGAAAGCAAAGGTGAAAAGGCATAAACTGCAGCAGACTAAATGAGGCAAATTTCATATCTGTATAGAACAGGTAATTAAAGATCCAAAGTAATCAGGCAGAACTACCTAATCTATGTGAACTTCAGGGAGACATTTAAAGCAGAACACACTGGAGAAGACAGGAGCTATTTAAATCACAGAGAAAGTAAAGAACTGGCTAATGCAAAGGAGTGTCAGGTGACATGAATTTTGAGGCATTGCCAACACCTGAGGAAGATCAGAATATTTTATGGGAGTAACTAAATGATCACAAGGCTTGGAAAAATAGAAATAGTTTCAATTTAAGAGTGCAATGTGCAAAAGTGCAAATCATGCCTTAGTAAAAAGATAGCAAAAATGACTGCTCCAAGCTGACTCATCATCAGCTGAGAGCTAAAAATGATAAAAATGTCTGGGCAAAGCAAAGCATTGTTCGGAGCGCTACAGTCTACCAATGTGTTGCAACATAAAAATTAAAAAAAAAAGAATAACCTTCCCCCCAGAACTCCAAGAATTTATCAGTTGCACCATTTCCAGAGGAGATAAATGTATGCTGATGCACTTTACAAAGCATTGTGGAAATTCCAACCATAAAAGACTGCATAATTCCAATCACACTCAAAAAAGACAAAGTCAGACTGGAATGGAGGAAAGGAATAATGAGACTGAAACAGCCTTCTCTGTTTAGCCTAGTAAAATGAAGCTTGAAATCAAACACATGTTGAAAACAAGGGGTAGACACCATGAGAAAAACCTGCTATAGTAGTAGCAGAGTCAGGGGTATGAAAAGGAAACAAATGTACAAATGCCAAATACTTTTAAACTTCAGAGAGGGACTAGTTATGTTATAAAATGAACAAAGAAGGGGCTAATAGTAAGTAGAAGAATGAGATAATGAAATTTCCTGAAGACACAAATTTTGAGGCTAGTCAATAAAATGGAGTGTTGGAATAGACTTCTGAAATTAGGTTATAGCAATAAAAAGGATCAAAATTAAAACCCCTATATATTTAAAATATAATTTCATGGGTTCTAGAAAGAAATATTGATACATTTAACTGAGCTAGCAGGAGACTGGACTGGATTGGACTGGACTGACCCTTGGAGCTAAACATTCTCACTTTGCTCCTTTAGAAATACGTAGCCTTATGTTAGAGCCTTCAAAAAGCCATGAGCTGCATCGAATTTTTAGAAACACCTGACCACCCCAGATGTTTCTTTTCTAAAGAAAGCAACTAAGCCCTCAAAGCTCACAGACAAATTTAGAAACCACTTCATTGTGAGCAAATATATCCATCTTTATTCCATCTTTTAACAGTTACGAAACAGAATTCACAGAATGACTAGGTTGGAAGAGACCTTTAAGATCATCAAACAGAGCTAAGGAGGAAAACTAACTCTCAGCCACTCTCCATTCTTGACATGTAGGCCACCAGGAATTAGATAATCTCCCTTCTCATTGTTAAGTGTGCAACACAGCCCTGTGTTTTGTACCCTCCAAAGGGGGTTCTACAATGAGGGCCATTATGTGCACTTAACATGCAGTTAATGCGTGTTTCAAATTAGGGGTTTATTATTAATGCTCTGCTGTAATGCTTATCTGATGTTTCCTTATATGAAACAAGGAAACAAAATAAACGAAGCCTAGTTCAGCAGGAGCTGTCACATTAGAAACGGTTACAAAGTAATAATTAGGGAAAATGGATCACAGTGTTCAGGCTTCAGCAATGATTGTCCCTCTGTGGGCCATTAACAAAATCTAGTCGTTGGATCTGCATGAAATTTTAATGAAGCCACAAGTAAACAAACTACAAAACGTTGTGGGCAGCAGTTCACTCGCTTTATGAGGAAGATTTTCATATGATACTGGGCTTCTTCTCCCTCTTTTCCCACCTTTTCCTCCTGATGCCAGTGATTTTGGTTAGGGAGGATTAATTTAAGATCCTCTCACACTGTGGTATTTGAAAAACGGCGGCGTCTTCCGACCACTATAGTACAGGTCAGCTGCAATTTTATCAGTGGGATAGGCTGTATTTTATTTATTTATTCACTCACGAAAATGCAGGAATCATAGGCACGCTCTGGAGATGCTGACACAAACCTCCAAGCCCGCAGCCGAAGCGCAGGGCTCTGGGCGGGGCAGTTTGGTACCAAAGGCGCAGCTCCCCCCAGTCACCCTTCCAGAAAGGTTCGCACCGATCCCTTCTCTCCCGAGCGGCGCACAAGAAGAAAGCGCAGCTATTCCGCCTTCCCGTGCTCGCAGGAGGGCGGGAGGAGCGTGTTCCTGCCCCGTTTTTGCGGGGCGCTCCCGGCAGCCCGGGTGCGGGGCAGGCTCGGGGTGAGCGCGGCGGGGCCGGAGCGCTGCGGGCGGCGGAGCTTCGCTGCCCCATCTGCTGGCCACGGCAGGGCGAGAGAGGAGAGAAGGAGGAGAGAAGGAGCAGAGGTTCGCGGGGAGCGGGCGGGGACAGCCTCCCGGGGCCGCTGGTTGTTTTAACACTTCACCCCCAGATTAGTTGGTACGAGGTCAAAGGGGCCTCGGTGCTTTCGCTTGCCTTCGGCTGGTCTTGATAGTGCTGGAGAGGGCTGACGGAGCTAGTGATGATATTTATTAGGTTAATTTATCTTCTTGTAAGCATCTAAAAAGAGAGATGAAGCCACCGGTTTCAGAAACAGCAATACCATTGCTTTCGATATCTCTGACACTCCATTCGAAGATTCGTAAACGGTTTCTGTCTTTTCCCAAAAATTCCCTTTGGGGAATCTGCTGATAGATGTAAACTGGCCTCTCCATTCAGTCTGGAGAGTCCCTGTGCTTCAGATATGTTCATTAAATGTCTGAAATTGAAAAGCGTGCTCTGAAAAAAATTTTTATAGGTTACAAGGAAGGAATTTGAGTCCTAAAAATATATTAAAACATACAGAGAACTTTGAGGAAGATGTTCCAGTTACCAGGTCTCCTGTCCATCAGTAATTTTTGGCAATGAGTGAGCTGGATAGGTCACTGAGCAGCTCCACTGTTTCCTCCTTGGGGTATCCTGGAGCCACTACAGAGTTTGCAAAGCTGTCACAGGCAGGGCCAGGGGTTCTGTCCCCCCGGGCAAAGGCTGCCCATGCAGAGAGCTCACTTCCCCCTGGATACATTTAACAAGATCTGCAAGTGACTGAAATTAAGTAACCCAGGGGTCGTGTGCAGAGAAACCTATTAATTATCACTGCTCTGGTCGGCCTATAAAAACCTGCAAAGGCAATAAGCCAGGCAGAAGGGCCATTGCAATGAGAGGGACACTGCTGTGGAGTTGCAGGGATGTGGGGATTTTTTCCAGTTGCAGTGATCTATGTCCCTGGGACGCTGCAATGTGTGTTGGCAAGTCACGGCTGCTCCAGCAAAGCAGCGAGTTGCAGTGCTCTGGAGGTATGGTCACAGGAGATATGGTCATAGGAAATAACTGGGAATGTGTTGACTTTGAGTCCCACACTGCTAGAGCAGTGTAGTAAGGCATGCAGCACATACTGAAGTTTGAAGGGTGTATTCCCTGACACTTGCCCTAAGCCAGCCAGTTTGTGAAGTTATTAAATTCCCTCTTTTCGTTTTCTGTTCTCTTCAGATGTTTTTGAAAAGTTTTAGTCTGAGGCACTGTCACCTGTAGATATGCTGGATGAAAAGTATATTCTCTTGTGTCAGGTGTCCAAATCTTGGGAGGCAAATGCCTGACAAGAAAAGAAAATGCTTCACCCCTGCTTGACTGCATTTCTACAATATTTACCTGGGAAAATGGCATACAGAGCTCAAACTCACGTTGCTCTGGCTACTGCATGTACACCATTCACCTGTAAAGCCCAGCTGCAGTTCAGCCCATATCCCCAGTGCCTCCAGATCCAGCAACACATTATATATTTCCCTGGATCCCTCTGAATGTTCTCTCATGCCATATGACATGGCCAGTACTGGTGGTCTACAAAGACGATGGCTATGTGGATGAGGTGTCTCAAAATCAAATTTGATAAACTATCACAAGAAAAAGCATGACTGGACAAAAATAGGTTCAATCTAAAATTCCATCATCTAATTCAAACTATAAGACTGACAGAAAGTTGAAAGTTGGTCTGTGAATTCTCCACACATAGCACAAAATTACTTTTATTGATTTATTTCCTCCAACCTCAGATTAAGCTATTTCTCCTTATTTTGAAAGTCTGGAGTTATTTTCCTGTCCTTTCCTGCTGGCTGTTTATTCAGTTTTTGTTTAGTTTTTTTTGAAAATAATTCTACTCTGAGATAAACCTGAAGATCTCAATGCCATGCTGACCCCAGAGCAATGAAGTAATTTCACAGAAACTTCCTTGATCCAATCCTCCTGAAAGTTTCTTGTACCAAAAAAATGTACAAGCATTGAGAAGGCTTTGCCAACAAGATGTAGATATCAAAAAATCCAAGAGGGAAATGAAAATTACATTCTTCTTCTCTTACTTTTCTCTTTACTCCCTGACAAGAGCTTAGGTTAATGGAAAGCACCATCTCAGAGTTTTTAAATGCTTTTTCCTGCATTTCAACATTAGCAAACCGCCTAAAATGAAAGGATAGAATTAGGTGATTCATTAAAATATATTCTATACCCAAATAACCACAAAGATATACAGTCGTCTCATATCACTGCATGTCAAATCTGAGCAATGCCAAGCTTTGGGGCAAGCCCTCTCCTCATCCTAACCTTGCACCGAGACCTGGCTCTGCACCAGGACACTCCTTCCTTCTTTTTGCGCTTAGTCAGAAGAGTTTGGCCAGGGGAGATAGGAGCTGTAAGCAGCTCCAGTTGCAGACCACCACAGGACTGTGGGCTAGCAGCAAGCTGCAGTGCCCTCCCAGAACCCTGTGCTTGTACAGCCACCAGGTTCTGCTGCAGGATCAAAAGCACTCAGGCTTGTTCAGAGACATGATGTGCCTTGGGTGAATTCCCCATCAGACCACTTGCTTCATGAGAAGAAATATAAAAGCACATCTTGCTTTATTTCAGTATCACTGGGTGATTTAATCCCCACCATAAGGTAAGCAATCCCCTTCTGCTGGTGAAGATAGTTTTCAGTTTGATAACAGTACTGTATTTTCTTGAATAAACTGATTTAAGAAGTCAGGTAAGTGTGTCTGCACCTGGCATCACACACAGAAATTCAACCACAGGAAACTTGTGCATATTCTTATTAAATTCTCTTTAACCATCAGGTATCTCTGCATGTACAGAGAAGGAATATCTGCTGAAAGCAAATGGAAAAACTTTATCACCTTTCAGCTTCCACATCTAGTATGCTATGTGACCTGCTAGAAAGACAAAGAATGAAAAGATTCAGCAGTCTCTATATCAGCTCTGTGAGCAACTTCTCTCTTTTGCCATAACTTTGTTATTTTCTCACTGACCATTACAAGTAGATAAAAAGATGTTGCTTCTAAACACATTTTCCTTCACTTTATTTTTAAAGCAAAACAAGCTGGAAAGATTCCTATCTCATGGGCCTGTACTGTTTCATTGACTGTATCATTAAAGGTTTGTTTTGTATTGTTGGACTGCTGTGAGAAAACAAACATAAGGAAAGGCAGCATGGCACAAATTCTGGTTCCTTTTTCGAATTTACTTTGTCTATAATCCACAGACTCTGGGGACAACACAAGCCACTGCTCACTGCAGGAAATGTAGAACAAAAGCAAGAGTCTTGAATAAAATATTCCTTGGGATTTTTTTCTGTTGCTTCCTAGTGGAGATAACTCTGTGCTTTCCAAGTAATATGAAAGCAGACTTCCCATAAGTATGTCACTGTAGGCTGCCTGTTTGTTTCCACTAAGAATTCTGTCCTTGTAACTGACAACTAAATAAACCATTTGATATCACTGCAACCTTAAAGCCTGCTACTGATCACCTAATAGGAAAAAAGTCAAATTCTACTTGCTTGGTTCTTTTTAAGTGAGAATTTCCAGCTACAGTTCTTTGTACAACACTCATTTGGCAACATATACCCACAGACCCCCAGCTTAGATACGACTTCTTCTGCTATTAGTTAACTCTTTCTTGGGCTACATTATTTGTAGAATATTGTGTTTAAATGGACTTAATTCGTGACTGAATTCCCACTAAAGTGGAAGAATACAGGATATGAAAAGTGAGATTAATATATGACACACAGACAATTTGCTGACAACCTGATGGATGACTTGATTGCTGCTTTGGAGGAAACAATGTTATAGGACTAAATTCAGAATGTAAGTAAGCCTGGAGGCTGTCTAATTTGCTGTGGCTTGCATCAATTCTAAGTAAAGACTGGAGGTACTCTGCATATGTCAAACACATCTAGGTCTTCCAAAAACTGACTCTTCTTAGTTTCCTTTAACTCTACCTGAAATTTCCATAGAGGCGAGGGCTATGTGCACTTACCTTTTTCTAAGTTTACTGAATTACCTAATTTCTTGTCCCAACGGGGAGGCAAATTTATGACAGGCTAATAAACCAGACCCAGAGGGAAGAATTACACATGGAATCATATGAGTTACAAAATTGTTATTGTTAATAAATGTATTTTAATGAAATTTCTAATTATAATTACAAAGAACTATAGAAGAAGGAGCAGTCAGATCAGAAATTCTTGATCTGAAAATGGGAGCTGTGCCAGAACAGGTGCTTCACAAAAAGAAGCACAGAGATTTGGCTACCTTAGTGATGAAGCTGTTGGTCTTGGGCAAGCTTTGGCAAGTCTGAAACCTTGGTAAATGGCAAGTCATCATGGTATTATACAGCTTAAAACTTTCCAAGGCCCAGGCACCATGCATGGATTTGGGAAATGCAGTGCATGGAGATGGTGGGTTGATCTTCCCCAGAGCAGACAGACAAGCTCTGTGCTTGCATAGCAGACAATATCCTTCCCTTCTCTCCCTTTGCAAAAGCTTGGAATTGCACATTCTGCCCTCACAAAGAGTTTAAAAACAGGAATTAAGAGGAAGAGTCTTTTTTGTCTGAGGCAAAATCCCAAATCTTAAATATTTGGACATCTAAACATAATTACCCTATCCCCAGGGTAATTTGGACATCTAAACATAATTACCCTATCCCCAGGTTAATGAAAGTCAAGTCTGGGTGCAAATTCTCCCCCATGCAAACCAGACTTCTGTAACCATAAAACCCTGAATTATGTCCCTGAAACCCAAGGTCTGAGTCATCTGTGCTCTTATCCATTCAGAAACAGAAAAAAGAAAATGTTCCTTAAAAAATATTCATCACCCCCAAAGAATTGGTGTGTTTGCGTTGCCAAGCAACTGTGCTGCATCTCTGCACCTCCAAGACCCATGGGTCAATACCCAGTGTCAACATAAAAGTTTGAGAGTCCAGTCAGGATTATGGCACATAAATATTGATGAGGAAAAAGGCAGTAGAGGGTGTGTATCTGCAGCCCTGTTTTTAGAAGTAATGTGTTTCCCAATGATGCTACTAGTGTAATAGCCTGGTGTTTTTCAAAATCACAAGACAAGTGGTTTTCATCCTGCAAAGACTTGGTTATTCAAGAAGATATTTTGTAAGGATGTAGAAACATATATGGGAACCCCGAAAGGTTGGGTCTTGGCCTTCACTGACTCAGCTCAGAAGGAAGCAGAGATGATTTTCACCAGTAAGGGCAGATATATTCTATTGTCTTCCCATGTAAATGCATTTTCTTCTTGTCCTCTTGCTGAATGCTGTAGTGGCATGGATGGAGTGATGCATTTCACTCATTAGAGAGATCAATATGTTCATCAATATGTTCATTGGTACACACCAGTGATTTAGCAAAGTTTGATAACAAACCTTACAGTGGTTCTACAGCATTCCATGGCATGGTGCTACACAACAGAAAAGGTCAGCCAAACCTTTTAGGGACACCGTCCTGTTGAGCCATGAGATTCAGAAATCCCTTGCATTCTAAACTCTTTCTCAGAGAGGAATTGAAGTGCATCTGGATCCAGACTTAGTCCCAGAATATGGTTTATGTATAAAGGATTATTTCTGCATAAGCAATGCTTTATAGCACTTAGTTAAAATTTTAAAGCTTAGCACACTGATAATTACTTACAAAGAATCTGCTGCAGCAAGGAGTCTCTCAGCCTCAAGGAATAACCTTGAGAGGCATCCCTCCTCAAAGGCAGATTCTGGCATGCAGCCCCATGCCATGCAAGAAGCACAATGGACCCTGTACTGTCCACTATTTATGGAAATAGATAATTGACTCATAGCTATATATGCAACTGTATCCAGATGTTAGTTTCTTCCAAAAATGCCTTGAGCAGCACTATCTTTGAGTGAGCACGTTGTCCAAATAGGTCCTTGGCTGTCTCTCCTGAGTCCACTTTGAGTCAGATGCAGACACACCCACTATGACCAAGCCTGGGGGTCAACACTTGAGGATTCCAGAAAAAAAAGATCAGCCTGGTGGAAAGGAGAATATGTTACATTTGGGTAGGGCTGTGTTGTCCTAGAACGTCAATTATTTCTGAGAAGAGATAGCCTGGAGTGAATTACACAATTTCTCTGCACCTTTCTTGGATAGCATTCAGATCCAAGGCTGAGCAAAAATGAAAGAAGGGATAAATAGAGATGGCCTTGCCTGCTGAGCCATGCCTCTGCCATGGCATTCATCAGAGAAGCAGTGGAGAAACACCAATGGGTGGGGGGCAGGTTATGGTAAGGGGATATAAACCTGGTACCATTTTAATAACCAGTTTAATTGTCTGTCTTCCAGAACAGGCCTTGAAGGGGTTAAATGGAAATAAGGACTGCACTGGGAAATCCATGTGAAAACAGGGAGTTTCTAGCTAATAATTAAACACAAGGAGATTAGAAAGTCAGATCATTTAAGAGAAGAGCAAGAGGGCAAAGCAGACTAACATATTTCTGCACTAAAGCTCCCAATGTTTGCTCATCGCCCTTAGGAGCAGCATACTGAACTTCACCAAGTAAAAGAATCACAGTGGTTTATCAGGCAGATCTGATGCAGTTTTTGCATAATCTCACCGGTAAAACAGAAGTATGTGAGGGATGGAGCAGGTTTATCAGGCAGATCTGATGCATTTTTTGCATAATCTCACCAGTAAGACAGAAGTATGAGAGGGATAGAGCAGTCAGATAGCACAGCAACATCATCTCTGTCAGCAGCGGAGCAGGATTGACCAGAGGGGTGAAGATTTGTAACAGAGATCACCATGCAACTGGGACAGTGTTTGCTGTGAATGCAGAGAAGAAGCAATGTGGAAACAGCAGAGTTGTTCACAGAATGGTGTGACCAATGCTCACAGATCTCTCTGAAATAACAAAAAGAGAGGACAAGATGAAAGTCATGCAGGAGGGAGAGACAATTCTTGAAGTGGAGATAGCCAACACAGAGGAAAAGGTGCTAGTCTCAGGTCAAAGAGATAGATGTTGCATTTCATTTTGCAAATCATATCTTAAATCTGTTATCAAGAAATGATGTAAAGCTTTAAAATAGTATGTTTGCAAGTTCAAGTATGATCAAACACATCCTTGGTTAAAATCTAAATTACTAAAAAGGTGATTTAAAATAATCATGCAAGCACAAGAAGGCTATTAAGTCCTTGATAGCTCTGGCAAAGAGGGCAATGAGGGCATATCCAATTTGGATTACAAACAGGGAGAACCATTCTATTTTCGGCTGCATTCGGCATTGCCCATGGAGAGATTTACTTCATTGAGGGTTGTAGCAAGTGAGATTGTAGCAATACAGGGATCACTCTCCAGACAAAGCTGTTGCTCTAGTGTGTGTCACACCAAATTTGCATATTTCTTGTGCTTCCTCATCAGTAACTTCTTGTGTAATTAACCAAAACTGGTGAGGCATGTGCTCAAATTAGACAGCTTCAAAGGCAAAAAGATTTGCTTTGGTTAGTGGTTCCCAGCCAGTGATCTCTCCACTGAAGTGAAAGCACTCAAGAGCTGAGAGGCAGCAGCTGAAAGGAGGTGTCATGGCTGCTCCCCCCATATCCAAATCCACAAGCTCTTGACTTTAACAGTGAAAGGCCAAATCAACAGGCATGCTTCATGCACTGCAATTTTATGACTTTTCACTTCCCAATTCTCATTCTCCCCCAAATTCTTCTGCCTGAGCAGGGGACCCCAGGGGGCAGGCAGGCAACATGGTCCTGCACACCAGGTCATGCTTGGCAAGGGTCCTCCTTGGAGGGGACAGGGGCTCAGAAGAAAACGAATTCTGTTCCAGCATTTGAATAGATTGTTGGCTAAAGAGCACCTGGTTTTGTCTGCTTTTCCTCTGTCCCTGCCACACATGTTCTTCCTCCTGCTTGCTGCTGAAGAAGGACCCCCAGTTTGCTGGCAGAGTTTGGCAAAGAGGTTGATGCATTTGGGGCTCTGTATGATCTTTGAAGGGCTGATGGGCAATGTAGTTTGGAAATTCATTGATTTGTGGAAAGATAGAAAAATCAGAAAGTCATCACATTTATACTCAGCCTGCCTGAAAATGCATGCAATGATTCCCATGAGGATTTCACATAGCCATTTCATCCCCTGGAGACACTGCCCAGCAATAAAATTACAATTTATTAAATGCTTATGGTTACTTGGAGATGAAACAGGAAAATGAACAGCAGCAAGGTACCAGGACATTACCTGTGGCTGCAAGTAAAGGTCAGGTGATTTGTCCATGTCCTGAGTAGCAAGGCATCATCCAGCTCTCAGCTAATGGTGAGTCACTGTGACCTCACTGTTAGGAGCTGGTTATGGGGCATTACAACTACAGAGGTCTAGCAGAAGCTGCTCATGGCCCTTTTCCTTCCCCCACTGATACCTGGGCACAGCTCTCTCCCATCCAAGAGCAGCAGCCAAATGCCCAGCAGGAGCCCTGTCATGGTGAAACTATGGCAGAGAGCCACAAGCATCTGGTTACCTTCCCTCTGTAACACTGAATATCACAGATTATTGATAGGGAAGACACAAAGGCTGCCCTGGTACAAGAGTCCACCTATTCTCCAAAGGACCCCATTAGAAATTTTAGAAAATTTAATAGCTTTTTGCCACTGGATGGACAAATTTTGGGCCTCAAGAATGTCAAATCTAGCACATCTGTCATGGCACAGCAAGCACATCAAGTACAAAGCCAAGCTTACTCACAAGTATGTGATTCTGTTTTACATTTCAGTTTCTGTTATAAATTGCAGAAAGAGTGGGTTGTATATAGCTGTAGGGAGCAAGGTCAGCACCAAGGGAATAGACATCAAATATTCAAAATCATGTGGGTATGAAATGTGCCAGCTTGGGATGGAAATTTCTATTTTGGAAGTATATTAGAAGTAACTCAAAGACTTTCTGTTTCACCTCTTATGATCCACATATGCTGCCTTTCTTAACATTTTTCCTTCAGTCTGGTGTCCCCTGGAGAGCTGGTTGGGTTTGCTAGATATAATAGGTCAGACCTGAAAACATATTGGGAAAGATGGGTTTCTGCACTTCCCCCTAGAAGGAAGGAGGTGGGAATAGGAGAAACTCTCAATTCATTTACAGAGAAGCTGCTCTTCAGCAAGGCAAGGCGAATCTTGCAAAATCTTTAGTCTGAATATTACAACAAATGTTCAAACTATTTACCTCCAACATACTGTCTCTTGTATCTGTTCCCCTTCAGCAAATATTCACAAAACAGAGTTTTTCTGGTACACAATATCAATATAACAAGCATGAATATTCACATAGTGATAAAATTCTACATTTACCAGCACCAGTATATAGACCAACACATTTATTAAGCCACGTGCAAAAATACTGCCTTGTGACTTATCCAGCCAATTGCAAGCAGCTATTGCATCTAAAGTAATGAGTGTTTGAAAGGCACTGCAAGTGAGCAGTCCAAAGAGACAAATCCATTAACATTTGTAGAATGCTCTGACTAATGCACAATTTTAATGAAATGGGATTGTGAAGTTATTTTTATTAATGACATTTGTGAGTTAGTGCTTCTGCAAATCCTGTAGCAGTAACAAAAGCTGGTATCCCACATGCAGAGTTTATAGTGATTGAATAAATTCCTATGTAATACTATCTGTGTTTTCACTTTGTAGTAGCACCTGTGATTAAATCCTTTCCAATTGTCATCAATGTTTCTTTTCTTCCAGAAGACATAGGTTCCTTCAATCTCATAAAATATCTGAAACCTCTGGTGTATTTTTAATATGAAGGGTGGCTTTTTTAAAGCTTTTTTTAAAGACATTAAGGTGTCTTCACCTTAATCATTACAATATTTTTCTGTAGTAAAAATTTTAAAAATGCAAGCAGGAAAAATATTTTTAGCACTTTATCCTCGAAATGCACATTTCCTTGGAGCAGGACACACAAGGATCACTGCTTGAGAGCAATAAAGAGCTCAGCGCTAAGGCTGCTATGATGGGTAAGGAGATTCTGAAGCAATTTTATATACAACTCTGCTTTTATCCCTTTATTCCTTGATGCCAGCTTAATTCTCATCTGAAGTGCAAGTAAGAGCTCCAGCTAATAAGGACTTGCAGGGAAGTATTGCAGAGCTAAAGCTCTAAGGTATTGCTTGTAAAAGACCAGGTTACTGGATGAAAAGTTTTCAGTTGGGTCTTGATGGAAAATTTAGACAGAGGTTCATATAAGGCGAATATATATGCAATCAAGAAGACTTGTGCATATATATTCAAGATAACAAATAGTATTTGGAATACTGTCAATAGCTGTTTTTTAAATGCTCCAAAACAGTAAACCTGCCTGTTCTTTATGCAAATTCTAAAAAAACCACATGTAAGATAAACACTTACTTGCCAGTTGATAGCTAGTTTCCTTTTAACCAAAGCAAAACTAAATTTCACTTGCTGGAATTGGAACATGCTGTGGTTTCCCTCCCTGCCAATTTTCATCCATTAATTTTCATGCTTGTCTCTCCTGAACAATTGACTGTTTTGCCCAATCCTCAAACCTCTACACTGAGAGCAAGCTTTGTGTGGGATCCCTGTTCCCTTGGCAATCAAAACATACATTCCTTTGAGCTTCATTCAGCAGTGCATGCTGCTGTACAATATTTTTAACTGCAATAATGCTGCATTGGGATGGGGAAGAGAATTAGAAGAGAAAATGTGAGAAAACTCATGGGTTGAGATAACAACAGATTCATAGGTAAACTGAAAACCACTCACCCAACTGAAGAAAAATGAAGAATTCACTCACTACTTCCTACAGGCAGGCAGGTGTTCAGCCATGTCCAGGAAAGCCAGGTTCCATGATGTGTAGTGGTTACACAGGATTACAAATGCCATCAGTCCAAACATCCCCCACTTCCTTCTCTTCCCTCCATCTCTATGTGCCGAGCACTTTGGGGTATGCTGTGGAATGTCCCTTTATCCAGATGGGATCAGGTGTCCTGGCTGTGTCCTCTCCCACTTCGAATGCACCTCCAGTGTCTTCACTGGTGGGGTGGGGTGGAAGGGAGAAAAGGCCTTCAGTCACTGCCTGTCAGTGACTAAACCATCCCTGTGCTGTCCACACTGTTTTCAGCACAAACCCAAAACAGAGCACCGTACTAACTGCTTTGAAGAAAATCAAGCCTATACTAGCCAAACCAGCATAAGGAAGAGAAGGAGGGATTTTCCAGTTGTTCAACCTTAAAAGAAATTTACTGAATGATTTTACACCCAGTAAATTATTTTTATGCTAAATGGCTAGATTCAGGCTAACACAATGAGTATGCTTCTTTTCTTCAGCAGATCAGGTCTCAGTCCCACGAAATTTTATCAGCACAGCTGTATTTTAAACTTTGGGATAGCTTTGAACTTCTAAAGAGCCCAGCTAGTAGGCATCTAAGATGACTTACCACCTTTTAGACCAAAAAATACAGAATTCCTAGGATTCCAGTTTGTCAAAGAAATACAGATGCCCATCTTGTTTGGTCCTCTTTCAGGATGATTTGGTGGAGTATTTTATGTTTAGCTCAGGGACTGTAACAGTATGGAACAAAGCCAACTTTGTATCATGTTTAGAGTACAAGGAAATACACCATTGTGTCCCACCTGAGTCCAGATACTATTTCAGGACTGTCACATTGAGCATGCTTTAATTTTTAATTGAGATTTTGAGTTCTGAGGGATCGAGGCTCTCATATAAGTGAGGTCCCCATTATGCCTATAAACAATTACTTCATCAATATTTGCTTTGCCAAAGTTTTACATGTCTCTTAATTTATTTACAATCCTCTGAAAAGTGTCTATAACCTTAAACACTTAGATCCCTGGAGTATGGTGAAAGCAAATTCAATTGGGTAGACCTAAGGCTGTTTGCCAGGGCTCTGTAGAATGGTCTACTGAGGTCCTATATTTTGGTCTCCTTAGTCTGTCTGTGATTTAATTTATTCCTGGCTTGTGTCGACATCCAATATTGTAACAGTGTCTAGCTCCCTGTAATGAATGCAGGATCTCGCAGTGGTGCCAAACTTTGTGGTTCACACAATGGCAATGAGGGGCCTATGTGATGGACAGATGAATTTCACAACCAAGGTGTCAGTCTGTGCTGTCTCCTGCATTTTGTTCAAGTCCCTTGTGACGTGTAAACTGGGCAGGAGATGTCCTAAATTTGCTCCCCGCACAGGACTAATTTTTGGAGAACCCAGACTTGCAATGACTCTCACAGCTCTTCTTTCTACTGTGCCAGCAGATTGCAGCACCAGCCACTGCCCTGGTATGGATATTTGTCTGCCAGGTGTGGGGCCTTGGTGCTATGAAAAAAATATAATGAAATATGATGAGAGACTCATGGGTCAAGTTAGGGAAAAGGAGACATCCCTCAGCAGTTGCCATCATGGGCAAAATCGACTTGACTTTGGGAAAATTAATATTTTACCAATCAAATCAAGGTAGGGTAATAAGAAATAAAAGCAAATCAAACACCTCCCTGCCAACCCCCCCTTCTTCCCAGGCATAAATTCAGTCCTGATTTTCTCTCCCTTCTTTCCCTGCAGCAGTGCAGAGAGATGGGGAATGAGAGCTGTGGTTAGTTTATCACATTTTGTTTCTGCTGGGAGAGAACTCCTCACACCCTTCACCTGGTGCAGCATGAGACCCTTCCATAGGGTGTAGCTCTTCAGGGACAAACAGCTCCAGCCTGGGTTCTTCCCTCAGTGGGCCTGATCCAGCATGGACTTCCCATGGGTCACAGCCTCCTTCAAGCAAGCACCTGTTTCAGCATGGGGTCCACCATGGGCTGCAGGTGGATCTCTGCTCCCCCAGGGTCCTCCATGGGCTGCAGAGGCACAGCTGCCTCACCATGGGTGGCACCAGCCTGCAGGGGACTCTCTCTTCCTGAGCCTGGAGCACCTCCTTCGCCTCCTTCTTCACCGACCTGCACGGCTCAACTCAAGAGCTGAGAAAGAACTCAAGAGTTATTTCTCTTTACAAATTCTCACTCTTCTCCTCTGGCTGCTGTTCTGCAGCAATTTTCCCTTCTTAATTATGTTATCCCCAGGGCACTACCACCATCACTGCTGGGCTCAGCTTTGGACAGCCTTGGAACTGGCTGGCATGGGAGAATCCTCCAGCAGTTTCTCACAGAAGCCACCTGTGTGCCTCCCTGCAATACCACAACCTTGCCATGCAAACCAAATACACCGTGACAGAATGAAACACACAGTGGAAACCTCTGAATGAAAACTAGCTTTTTAAACTACAGCAATCCTACTCCTACAAAGATTTATAACATTTGTTATGTTATAACAAATAGTTTTGGACCTTCTGGACGATTTTTTATATACATGATACATAGGCAATATTTATTGCATGCCCAGATGAAAGAAGGTTTCTCAGAATAGTTTGAAACTTCTTTGTGCACAAGGAAGAAAAATACATTGTTTCTTTCTTCATAAGATCTGAAATGAGGAAAACAATGGATTCCACAATTCAATAACATATTACGGTTTCAGGCAAAAGGAATCTAGTTGTCTCTTGCGCTTCCTTTCTTACAGTATTCCTATTTCTTCCTTACTTCTAAGAAAGAAACCATGTAACATGAGACATTTAGTGATTTCTTTACAGTGTACAGCACCTTTTTGGTTTGATTTTTTTCCCTTTTGTCATATTTTTTTTTCTTGGAAGGCTGACTGATCTTCTTTCTTTATCCCTTCAGTGTTTCAGAGAAACAATTTCAGCAGGGTCTTTCCAGGAGTACTGTCCCGTATGTCTTTGAATACTCAGTGACAGGTAGTATTTTGGTCCTATTCTCTTGCACACATGAAGTACCAGGTGACTTCTGTTCCTAAACAGTCTCTCAGAACACCCCAGATCCTGTTAGCATTAACTTATTCTAAGCCACATAGTGGGAAATGTTTCTGGAAACTTAAGGAGAATCCTTGATCTCATGGAGGGTAAAATATTAGCATCAAATCCCATTACCACTGTTGCTCCACATGCATTTATTCCTGTCCCTGGTGTAGTGAATATCAAAAATTTATCATGTAACTTGACATGAACCTCATTGTGGACTGTGACTGTTACATCAGCTTCGATTCAGCAATGACAAATCTTCCAAAAGACACTGGGAACCTGACTTCTATCTCTGCACTGTCTTACTGACTGAGATGAATTTGAATAAATACAGAGATTCCCTTTCTGTTAACTTTTCAATTAACGACTGAAATCAGACTAAATGGGGGAGAAAATCCAAAAACACCAAAGTACAAGGTGTGTATTTCTTTGCAGTTTTCCCTTCTCATTTGATTGCAACCCTATCCTTCCACTTACATCATTTTCTGAGCTGTAGTTTCCTAGGGGAGTAGACTGGAGACACCCTTGGCACAATCTCAGTACTGTAATATATTTATTTTGACAAAATCCACATGAAGTTGGGAAATGCCTTCTATTCTCCTGGCAGATACAGGATTGAGACAAGGAGAGACTAAATGCTTTTTCTCAGATAACAAGGAATGTGGTAGAATGGGACACCGATCCCTAGATTAATGCCCTTCCCAGTGAAATGCCTTTCATGGGTGGTCATTCAGGGTCAACAGGGTACTGAATCCTGTTTACTTCTAAAATATGTTGATGACATAAAAATTATTTCCCTCTGTCACTCATACTGCTGAGAAAGAGAATGGACATTCATGCTGCAGGTGTAACAAGTTTGGAATGACAGTGAGCATCACCAGAGATCCAGGTTGTGGTCATGGCATGCCTGTCAGCCTCTTTCCAGAGAAGGCACTCAGGAGGGCAGATTTACAGGTATTTGGACAGGTCAGCAAAGAAATATCTTGCCTGTGGACACAGGAAGTTTTAAGACATATCCAAATTCATCTCTTAAAAACAAATATGAAGAAAAGTGAGAAGCATCAATGGATATACTGTGGAAAACACACTGAAGTCTGTAATTTTTGTGGTAGGTGATATTTGTTATTAAAGTGTCCCCACAAGTCATGTTATATATTGATAAAAAGTAACAGTTTTATTCTTCTGTGGCATCAGCTGAAAATGAGGAAAATAATGGACTCTGAATTTAGGCTGCAAATACGTTCAGGATGAAGGATTTTCTTTAGCTACTTCAAATTCTATTTTTAAAATAAAGAAGAGGCCCATTTAGCACCCGAGGTTTCCTTCAGCGTAGTTATGATGTTTAGTACATTCCTCAGATAAGCTGGGAGAGGAGTACAGTGTTATAATGGCCTGCCCAAGGCCACAGAATGAATCAGTGAATCAAACTGGATTAGGATTTAGGAGCTTTTTGATTTCTAATCTATCATACCATAGCCCACAGGAGCTCTTTTGTATTTTTGGTGAGAGATTGAGAACATCTTTAGATTAGCTATTATCAGTTTTTAAAACCTCTTGAAAATACTGTGCCACATGAGCACATTAGCATTGTGGTTTCTACCATTTCTTCCTAGACAATACCTCTTGCAATAATTTTTGTAGATTAAAGGATTTTTTAAAAAATTAAACTCTATGAGGAGAAATAGGAGTTCGTACACCCTATTCTCCCACTAATATGAGCCAAATATTTAGACACAAAATTTGAACTCTATGTGTTTTAAGAAGAAAAATACTACATTTGTGAAATTCAACTTTCACATTTACCAATGGACACTCAGAACAATGATGCCATCAGTCTTTATTGGATTTATAAAAGATTATTGGCATTGCAAAATCAAGGGTCTTAAGCTCTTATTGGCTACAGCTAAAGTAAGAGCACATAGGCTAGTCCAGCAAAGGCACTTGGAGGTTTTGTGAAAATCACAGCATGTTAGTCTCAATGCTCTTTTTTTTTTGTTAAAGTGGATAGGAGGGTACTGACTTTCAGAATGAATATAACATTCCTGACACTTAAATTATATGCATCTATCTCATATATTGCACGTTTTTAGAATGTTGAATGGTTTCAAGCCCCCATTAGACAGACATCTCTCTATAGATCTCTCTGTTAGCTCTCTCTACAGTTATGTAGTATTAGGAAAATAATTTCAAAAGCATGTTTAGCAGCACTGTGCATCAAAAATATATTGTGGCAATGCCTAAAACTCTCTTAGTAATAAAACCTGAAACTCTACTTTTCAATAACAATAATTTTCCAATAATTATGGTAATAATCTATATATTTTATGTGTTCCTTTCAGAAGCATTCTTTTTTTCAACTTTTCTTTAGTCAAGAACTCACAAAAATGAGGGGATTTTATTTTCCCTTGTTGTTTTCTCCTACTTATCACAGGAAAAAGGAAGGAAAGGAAATAGTGAAACTGTAGATGAAGTTCTAAATCACTCACAGAATAGGCGTCCTGCTTTTCAAAACCTAAAAATATTGTCTCTACTTTTATTCTGTTGCTTTCTAAAATATTTTTTCATGATACCCACCACATATAATTGCAATTTACACCTTATTTTGAATGAAAAGCTGTTTTTTGTGGATTTCAGAATTTTATTCATTCTTTCAAGGTCAATAAATAATAAGGCAATGAGATCAATTATGAGGCAACAAATGCTTATTCAGAAAATAATAACTAGAGACAGGATGAGAGGACATAGTCTCAAGCTGTGCCAGGGGAGGTTTAGGTTGGACATTAGGTGGCATTTCTTCACAGAAAGGGTTGTTAAGCATTGGAATGGGCTGCCCAGGGAGGTGGTGGGGTCACCATCCCTGGAGGTATTTAAGGAAAGGCTGGACATAGCACTCTGTGCCCTGGTCTAGTTGATGTGGTGGTGTTCAGTCATAGGCTGAACTCAACAATGGCAGAGACCTTTTCCCTTCTAATTGAGTCTGTGACTCTGTGAGCTACTGGAGGAAAAACCCAAAACACCTCTAGTAGGAATTTTAAGATAGACCCGACTAGAGGGCAATTGAATTCTTATATTATCAATTACAGGCTCTTCTGATGGCTTTACCATGACCTATGCAGTGGAATGGGCCATTAAGAGGGTGGGTTGTTAATCAGTGTTGAACCTTGCACTTGTTGCAATATCTGCTGCGCAAACCCCAGCAAGAGGTGTGCTCTGTCAATGGGAGAGAAAACTCTCCATAAAACCAGCAGCAAGAGCTTTTTTCTATTGCCCCACAGAGATGGGAATATCAGACCATGTCCCTGGACATCTCCCCAGAAGATTTAATTCAGGTAGGGTCCAAGAAGGGCATTGCCTAAATGTTGATGACCCACTTCTTGCTGCTGGGTGTTGCAGCATTTCCCATAGTAAAAGCATTTCCCAGAGCAAACCAGTTCAGTTTCTATTTTAAGATGCACACTGCTACCCTCCAAGCCTTACTGGATCCAAGGTGGAAGGACAAGGTAAAATCTTTCTGGCTTTACAAGGTGTCACACATGGCTGATGAATGAGATTTAGCATCCAACATCCCTCTTGTGTTTGATCTGCTGCAGGTACAGCCCAGCTAGCTGATCCATCATTTTCTGAGTCATAAGTGGCTGTTGGCTCATGCAGCTCGTGCTTGAACGAAGGTTTCCCAGTGAGTGGTGACACTTGCTGAGCTCATGTCTGGGGAGATGCTGAAGGCAACAGTCTAAGACTGACATTTAATAATGAGCTGCAAATCACAGGTGAGGGAAGACCACCCATTTAGGTGATCTGTCATTGAAAATGCTCTGTTTACCATTGAAGGCTGAGGGTGCTCTTTTTTTCCATCTCACCTTTAAAGAAAAAGGGTTATTTTCTGTTCCCACTGTAACAGGGGCTTTGTCCTGCTATATATAAGGTAAAAAGCCACTCTTTTTCTTTTGTTTTCGCTGTTCAGCAATGTTGCTTTCATTGTCTTATGATGATATGCAATAATAGAGGCTACCAGGAGCTCTTTTTATACAAGCTCTGCTTTGATTTATAGCACAAGAATATGTCCATAGGCAGCTGTGGGTAAGTCAATCTGTAAGCACAGCAATTCTGGAGGAAAGCAACATGAGAAACTTGAGAAGGCTGAAATCTTTTTTGATACTAACATAATTGACAACACCTCAAAAAGAGAAAATGGAAACATTTTGCACAATCTATTTCAGGAAATCTGTCCTTTCCCTCCCTTCATGCTCACACTAGGTTTATTTTTAAATCTGCAGGCACAGTAGTGCAATTTTCATCACTGTGATAGTCAGTGGCTGTGGAATGGCAATTTACATCACACTGGTATTTTGTCAGGAGCAAACGCATGTCTCCTTTACAAGGAACTTGCTCAATTAGCAAGCTCATATTTAATAACTTCCCTGCCTATATTAACTGGTATTTTTAAGATTTAATGCAATTTCTGTTGCCATATAACCTATGCATAGTCATTTAATTTACAACCAGCCTGGATACGTAAATCACAGAAATCGTAGAGGCACTAATTTTCAACTGCCAACACCGTGTTTAGAGACCATCTTAAGGGCTTTCTTTTAAAGCAGATCTCAGAAACAACAAGGTACATGCAAAGATTCAGCAGGAGTTGTGCCTTTGGTGATAATTTTATTTCCTCTATTCTTTACAATTTCACTGTAAAGCCTAATATAATAGACACATTTCTCTCTTACAACCTTGAGAAGAAAAAGGGATTCTGACCTCTGAGGTCGTCTCTGTGTGATCCAGACTAATAGATGGAGGCCATTACCATGGATACTTGATCCTTGGTGACTGGGGAAAGAGAACAACAGTCAACAGCCATGTTTAAAGCTAATTTCAAAGGAATGTGGCAACCAAGGAAATCTGCTGCGAGTAAGGATTCACTACTTTTGAGCAGACCTTTTTATGATAAGCATGGGGAGGAGATGCCAAGAAAGCTTGCTGACCTATGCAGCAGACTCCCCAGCTATAAGGAAAGTGTCCTGGCAGATGTTTGTTTGTAATGTCCCTATTCAGCCAGATGCTGCCCTGCTAATGAGCACCAACCCCGGCACGTCAGTATCCAGCACATCGGCACAGCCGGGTGAAAGTCAGCCAGAGGAAAGCAGTCAGTGCCAAGCTTCACTCAGGCACCATCACTGTAACAGGAGCAGAGCAAAACTGAATGAATCAGCCTGAAGTAGATGTAAAACTATGTGGGAAATCAAATCCATTTTTCAAAACAATTTTTCTCTGCCATGTTGCCTTCACTCACCAATCATGATGACTTCGTTATTCTAGGTTTAAACCTTCACGCTTTATACTGCATTTATTTTTAAAAAACCCAACAAACTAAAAGAAAAACAACAATGAAAAACCCAAACAAAACAACTGAAAAAACCTACCCCCCACCCCAACTGTTCTATAGGAATACATAAAATCTTTGTAGGAGACAATAGTGTGTTACATCACCTCCCTCACTTCTCTTTGTGGCAGGACAACACACATGGGTGGTTTGTTCTATTAACGTAGCAAAATATCATGAGAAACATAACAGTTCACAAGTGATCTGTAAGATGCAGCAACCACCACTGTGTAAAAAAATTGCCTGTGTTCTAGCAATGCTGACATTGTCTCACACAAGGTCCCAGATATTTTTATCTGTTAAGCGTGTATTTAAGAAAGTGGGGGCAGGGAGAAGAAGGCAATCTTTTTTAAATGAGTACATGTAAGGAGACTAATGATGATGAAAAGTTACTTCCAAGAAGATTTGTTTGATGTGGGAGTGTGGTGCTCTGCTACTGAGATAAAAGTAAGATGATCATCTGGGTAAAAATGTATGTGAAAAATGCATGAAGGTCTTACATTAAATTAGTGAACTACACCAAAGTACAGAAACAGCACTTTCAGGACACTATCAAAGTCAGTAGGGAGCATTTAAATCAAGGCCAAAAGGATCCATAGCTCTGTTGCCTTCAGCTTTCACCCTGCCATCAAAAGAGGACACCCTGTGGTTCACTTTCAAGGGAAACACACAGCAATGTTGTGCATTTTGTTACTTTTTTGTTCCTTTACAGTAACATTAAAAATAATGTTTATTATAAAGAATGAAGCTGGAAGTCCTGGGTGACACTTTGAATAGGATTGTTAATTGTAAATAGTGGACCAAATTCTTATTTCCTATTGAGCATTTACTAATGCTCCAGCAATGCAAGGGGGTTGACTCCTTGGTTTAATGTACATTTGCAATCACTTTCATCCTCTGCTTTCCACAGGGAGAAAATCCTTGGAAGGAATGGTAAGAGTCCTAATCTACTTTACATGAGCTCCCAACAATGAGTGGTTCTTAAATTGAACATGCCATTAAAAAAATCAGTTATAATAAACAACGTTAAAAACCTCTGAGTCTCAACTTCCACATGTGCACACACACAAAAAAACCCCAAAAAAACCCAAAGCTAGTCTTGAAAATAATGGAGATTAACATCAAAGTTAAGCTAAATACTAAAAGTTCAAACTAATATTGATAATTTAAATAAAGACACTTTGGCAGTGCAGAGCAGCAATGTTCCTGAATTGTTACTTCTTTTAGGGTTACATTTTGGTGGGGTTTGGTTTTGGATGTTTTGGGAGTTTTGTTTTGTTTGTTTGTTTGTCTGGTTGTTTCTTAAACTAAGAAGTATGGGGCTGAAATATTTACCATACCTTTGCTGTGAACATGAAACTTTGAGTTTTGGTAATAAGTGGGTAACAAGGCCCACAGGAAGAGAGTGTGTACATGCTTGTGTAGAATTATACAAATCATTAATTTTCATTAAAAAAACGCCAACCACTGAACATCTGAGGATATTTTAAAGCCAAAAATTATGTCTGCTGCAGGGTGCTTCTGCAGCTTCCTCTGTGTAGAGCAGCCACGTAGCTTTCAATCCAGAATAGAGCTCTCTCTTCCCAGCTTGCCAATGATCCTTGGGCCATGCCATCTATTATTTTCATTACAAGTCCTTATAACCAAGAAGCTATCAAAGATGTAACATGCACCACCACCATGAGAGCACGTACAACATCACTTGCCTCCTTTTCCTGTTTCTGTGTGGTGTAGATGAAGTCTATAGTTAGAGTTTGCTATTTTGCGACATAGTGTCTGAAATTAATTAAAGGTTTGGCACTTTTCATGTGTTATGCAGATATATTTCCCCTGTTACTACATTCTTCACCACACATTAGGTGTTAGAATGCACAGCACATTGCAGGCGAGATGGATGTTGTTTCTACAAGAATAAAAACTGTGAAATGGAGATTTTTTAATGATTTAGAACAAAGCATATTTTTGGATCATACAACTAATCTATGAGACTCTCTTAAAAATAAAAAAGCAACAAGTTATGCCTTATTTTTCTACTTATGCTGTAATGATTTAAATTTCTCAAAGCATATGGTGAGAATCAGAATTATCCCTTCTCCACCTACTACTCACAATTTCTTGCCTACTGATTTCAGCACCTAATCTATGGTGCTAAAACCAATTAGTGATACATCAAAGGTTTTTGCAGTTGTAAGTTTTGGACCACTACAGAACATTAGCACATGAGCTTCTCATTATAGGCAAAGATATACGTGATCTTTGATCATGTGATAAAAGATACATTCAAAATATGTTTTCTTTGGCAAACTTACAATTTCCTAATTGAGGAAAAAAAGCTAATTATATAGTTCTTTACAAGGCTGGAATCTGCTGTAATAAGGATTGTACACAAAAAACAAGTTGTAAATGAGAAAGGCGAATTTCACTTTTTTTCTTTTTCTGAAATTTTTTGCTTTCAAAAGTCATGGAAGGTTGGTTTTCATAAATCATATGCTCTGGAGAGTGGTTTGAGGTTTCAAGGGTGTTTCTGGATTAATATTCTGACAAAATCTCAGTCCCATAGATGTGCTTAACTTTTGGCACAGAGCAGCCTGATCCAAGTCAATGAAACCACGTCATGCCTGCTAAAACTAAATATCAAAGAATAAATTAATAAATGCCATGTTCTCCTGGTGGCTGGCTCCCAGTATGCCTCTCCTATTTGCATGAAGTGTGTGGACTCAAAGCAAGTGATGAAATTGATGGTGAAGCAGCACATTGCTTTAGAGCTCAGACTACTTGACAGGCTATTCATTTTCCCCTGCCATTCCCCATCCCTCCACAAAGCCCTCCAATAGTCAGATTTAAAAATAACAAATGGAACATTGCCATTTGATATTAGATCCCCAGGAACACTTATTTATAGTCCTTTTCTTCCCCAGAGAGGTATTTTTCCATCCTTT
Organism: Dicaeum eximium; assembly: GCA_013396995.1. Classification (NCBI taxonomy): domain Eukaryota; kingdom Metazoa; phylum Chordata; class Aves; order Passeriformes; family Dicaeidae; genus Dicaeum; species Dicaeum eximium. Next base: position 380,771 of record VWZP01009260.1, read on the forward strand.
GGAAACCGTGGCCAAGCCCGGCACATATCAGCCTGCGTTACGTTTGGCAGAACATCAGAAGAGAAATAAAAACTGCTTGGAGCTACTGGGAAGATGAGAAGGACTGGGCACATTTAGTGTGAGCTGTGGCAACCACACTCCAAAGTAAGCTGAGAGGGATGGGGAGGCTGACAGGTCTGACCTTTGCTTCTTCCTTTTGCTTTGAACAAATTGGGTTTGTCTTAGGACATAAGAAAACAAAAAAGGTGAAGGGAGAGAAAGGGAGGGAGAAGTGAGAGGAGGAAGGGGAAGGAAAGAAAGGAGAGAGGGAGGGAGGCAGAGACGAGGAGACAATCTCCTTTCTTTCTTTCTCCCCATGAAATCCCTTAGTCTCAGACCAAGCTACTTAGATTGGCCACTGAGATAAACATTTCAATTTCGTGGTCACGGAATCACACTGGGATTTCCAGCATAAGTAAAAGCAATATCCAGCATGGAAAGATTCAGAGAAGGAAATAGAAGCCCTTTTGCTACAACTTCGCTGCAAGAATTATGGAAATTTGTTGAAGAATTTTTCACTCCTGAGAAAAGTTTTCTTAACACTATTTGCAGGAAGTTACTCCCTATACTTTAGTTTCTTTGGGATGGACAGTGCAGAGATTTCTCTGAACAGGCCAACTTGGATTCTCATTTTTAAAATTGCTTATTTCACTGATGAAGGGACAACAGTAGAAAAAAAAAAGAATAATTTTAAATGTACTGAAACTTTTTCTTAGTTTGTGTTCTCATAAGGCTAATTCCCCTTTTCAGGTTTCAAACTATAATAGTACTCTTGAAAGTAGTCTTTGGGATATCATCAGGTATTTCACAACTCCTTTTCCTAACTACATCTCCCACTCTTAAACTGATGAGCAACACAGGATGCCTTTCATATAGTCTAATGTATGCACTAGGGTTCTTCAGGTCTCAGTAATTTCCAGAAAATACTCTGCCTAATATAATGAGGGTCACCACACTGAACATCACTGGTATATCCTGGTGAAGACTGCAAGTGGGCCAGTATTGGGATCTTTTTTCTGGATTTTTTCTTCCTACCTATTGAAACCCCATCACATGACTTCTGAAATACTTACACTAAAGCACAATTAAATAATATAATCTTTTCCTCCATCTTTGCTCCTGAATGGCAGAGAATAAATCTAATTCAAAAATTATTTCTATGTGTCAGAGGCAGACATGCAGACTTTTATATTCCTCCTCCTTTTTCAAGACACCCACTTCCTTAAGATTTCATTTTCTCTCCATGCAATAAAACCAAATTAAATAACATAGGGGTTTTTTAAATTTAACTCCTTTTGTTCTTAGTGTTTCTTTGTACACTGCCTGTATGACTTGGCAGTGAATAACAGCACATGCCAAGAAAACAATTACACAGCACCTCTGTATTGATTTGCCTAATTATATCTCTTTACTCAAAGCAAAGTTGTTTGCTTCGACATGGCTGGCAAACCAGAGTGGTCTGTGCACTTGTTTTACCTTTCCCTTCTATGTAGTAAATTATGTATGTAAATCATGTCTTCATAAAGATGAGAGCAGGCTGAAGGGTATCCACAGAGCACACATGGATGTTCCTCACATGGAGGAAGGTGCCCTCTTGGAATAGGCTCTACAAACTGAACTGAGCTGGAACTTGGCTGTAAACCTAGACAGCCAAGTGCAGCTGAGCAGCCAAGGAGCGGCATGCTTGGAGCCTGGCTGTAGCTGAGGAAAAGGTAAAAAACAATACAGCATTTTTCTTTACCTAAGAGAACAGGAAAATCTCTTTCAACCCCTAAATGCTGCCCTAATCACCCTGCTATAAAATATGTGTTTTGGTTTTATACTGTTGAAGAAGGCTAGTTGCCATCACTAATGTATGGGGCAAGACCTTGTTGGCATCTATAAATGTCCAGTGGGGCAAACGAGCAGAATAATTGTATAGCCAGGGTGGGCAGAGCATCCTGATCCATGAGGGAACTCTACACAGCAGACAGGGATCCTACCAGAGCACAGTCTTCCATCCAAAGGGAACCATGACTTCCAGTTCAGTTTAACCAAAAAAAAAGCTTTCCAGTAGAGAATTTGCTATGTGGGGCACGGGTGGAGGGAGGGTGTGACAGATGAGCTTGGGTGGTGCGGCCAAGGGCGAATGACCCTGGGTAGTACCTTCAAGCCAAAGAAAGGCTTTTTACGTCCAGTTTTTGGATTTACAATGCCAAAAAGGCCAAGAGGCAAAAAAGTCATTCCTTGGGAATCTAACTTGTTGCTGTCAGCTGGAATTTTCAAAGCCACAGTGAAAGGCAGTGACAGGTCAGGATGCTCAGGTATTTCCATTTTTTCCTCAGTCACTCTCCACTGCCCAGTAGCAGTTCCTGCTTCTGACTCATGGGATGTTGCTGCTGTCTGCCTGGGGACCTTTTGGGATGAGATGACCCAACACAGCAGATAGTAGTTATATTACCATGTTATTTAACTTCTTTATTTGGCAAATTGTTCAATGTTGCTGTCAGATTAATTCCTTGCCATGAAAACAACTAAAAAAATAGGATCTTAAAGGCCCAAAATCACTTCTAAATTGAAGTGTTTGTCTCTTTTCAAACCATCTGCCTCATATATTCAGTTTCTGTTTGCTCAGTCTTATAGGAGGAAAAGGAAGGAGAGAAATTCATGGGGGGGACATGAACCACTCATGACCACTGTAATGAGGCAATGTTTAACCAGATCATAAAGTTGAATAGAGCATAGCTGTACTGAAGTTCATTTTAAAGCTATAGTTTGCAAACTTGGAAAGTATCCAGACTAGCCTTATGTCCTCATGTGAGAAATTGGAATAAATCTGTAATGCACACACTCACATACACACACACGCACGCATTCAGGCAAGAAGAAGGATATTCTTCACACAAAACATATTTTAAATATATCTTGTTGATACTGGTTAAACATAAAACATTTAATTTTTGAAAAGACTATGGTGTTATTTATTACATCACAATTTCTAACAGAGTTTTAACACAGCACTTTCCTGCTAATAGGATATACTTATGTATAGATTTCGTCCTCCTCTACAAATTGCCTCTTTGCATTCCATTGGTTTTCATATGATAACAACTCTCTTTAGGTGGATCTTATACATTACTTTTTCCTGGTTTAATGACAGAGACTGTGGAGGTAGATATTGGATATTAATTAGTTTTCATTAAATAAATGGGGAAAAAAAGGCTAAATCTATGCAAAACATAAGCATGGCAAATCCATAATCTTGGCAGCTAAAATTAAAGATAACTCTAAACTCAATAAAAGCCAAAAAACCCTGAAATTTGGTTACACTGAAAGGAAATTTACACTTGTGCAAAAGCAGAAGAAATAAGCCAAGCTTATTATTTCAGGAAACAATGCATTCAGGCCAGTTACAAGAACAGATCTGTTCATTTTCATACAGAGTATCACAGCACACTTTTTTTTAAACTACCACCTTCTTTGTACTATGCCATACCAAGGCTTTTGCTTTGCTTGCTTTTTGAATCAAGTGCAGATGAGCCTATTTAAACTCAATCATGTCCACAGGAAAATCTAGAAACACCCCGTGTTTTTTGCAGCTAGGGAGGCTGTTTGACCTGCCAGTTGGAGATCCCACCTGGAATAGCTGCTGGGGTTTAATCTCCTCGGCCTCGTGTGCACTCTGTGACGCTCTGGCTCAGCCAGGACCTCGGGCAGAGCCAGGCTTGCAGCAATGTCACCCGGAGAGCGAGGCCGTGGGGCATCAAAGGGATGCTGGCCACCTCAGCCCCCTGCTGGGACCTGAACTCACTTGTCCTCATTCTCCTCCCTCACAGATTAGACACTACTGTCATTCCCCTCTCTAGGAGGAGTTATTTCTGATTTCCCTTGGTGTAAGAGAGCCATCAGTCCCTATGCCTGCTGTGGCAAGGACAATTTATTATGATGGACATTTCAACGCTCTCAGCAATGTTTCTCAGAATTTTCCAGGGTGCCTTTAAAATAGGATGCAGCTAGGACATCCACCAGCACTTAGAAGCTTTATTTAATAAAACTGAACAAATTAATTACAGCCAGGACAAAGAAAAAGAAGAAAATTTTATATGCATTAACGTCTTTCGCTGATCCCAAATTTTCCCAAACTTGCTGTTATTTAAATTTCCTCAATACGTGATTTCTGTAAATATACCAGCCTGTAATTTGCACAGGTGAGACTTTTAAAAATTTATATTTGTTATTATTATTATTATTATTCACAATTTACTATCTGTGTGATGGATCTGATCCTTGAAATCACATGGTTGTCCTTCTGCTAGACTCCCTGACTTGCAGCAGGGTTTTCAGATCATCACAGAACAGTGTTGCCACCCATGTTTATGTAAATAGATGTTCTCACATTTTTTGTACCGTTCCTTCAATGAACATATTTAGAGAAAAAGTCATGCCTTTAAATGGTTACAGTAAGATACTAGGAGAAGGTTACAAGTGTTGCTAATTAGGGAAAAAAATATCCAGCGGAAAAAGGTTGAAATGATTTACCAAAATTTACAGAATTCCTCCAGAAATCGTAGAGGGTTGGAAGAGCTCGAATGGCCCACTTCAGGTTATAAACTCCATTTTTTTTCCCCTTTTCCTTTCCCAGCTTGCCGAGGAGGCTCCCCAGCATCCCATGCGGGTCACTTAGAGGCTGCCGGTCTTGTGAAAGCCGTGGCTCAGTGAGGACCAGCGGCCCCTGGAGCAGCAGCTCCCACCCTGGGGCGGGAGCAGCCGCGCGGTTCGGCAGGACACGCCGAGCCTGGAGAGAGGGCAGAGATGTGTCCTGGCGCCAGCCGAGCACGCACCGAGCGCTGAAGCAGAGGGCTGCTCTGGGAATGGTTTCTCCCCCCGGCTGTGGCCGCAAGCAGCCTTCAATCAAGCAGGGAGCTTTTCACCCTGTGCCTGCTCCTGCCGGGCTCTGCCGCGCTCCATCGGCCGCTCCCAGGGCTCGGGCACGGCTCCCGGCACCGCTCCGCTCGCTCGCACCGCTAGAGGGCTCGGGCTGGCGCCCCGAAAACAGGGAAAAACCGCGGAATTCCGCTCCTGGGTTTCACCTACACACATACCGACACAGAGCGAGACTTAGGAGGTGCTACTAGGTTTTCTTCTCTCCGTTGTAAGTTTGCCTGGGTGTTTTTCTCGCTACAGTTGGCATATCAACCTCGGATAGGAGACGCGCTCCCGAAATCTGGGGAGAGATCTCTGCGTCTTCAGAGAGACACATCAGACAAGACAAGCACCCACAAAGGTCTTACATCCGTAATTATCATTAGGAATTGGGAATTTTACAAGCGGAGATTTTGTGGGTTTATCATTCCTGCTCTACTTGATAAGATTAAGAAATCTTGCTTAAGCTGGCTCACTACTGGAGAAAGAAAAAAATCCGATATAAAAATAAAGGCAAACTATAATCAGAAACTAATTCTCCTACTGCATGTGCACAGAAGCACAAGAACCATGAGTTCACCCTCCCCAATTAAATGTGGTGTTAATATTGCCAAACAGGTGTAACTGTGGTTGTACTTGTCTTACATGCTAACCATCTAAGCAAGGGCTTCAGCCCATTGTTTTATAACCACAAGGTTTCTTCTCCTGAAGTATCTCTACACTCACAATAGAAGTGATGATTATCAAATGGATAAAAAAGAGGAAAAAATATTTAAATCTCTTAATACATATGCTAAAGGACTATTTTCTTCACACAGCAGTTGGGGAGCTAATGCTGCTTACAGCATGATTCCAATTCAAAGAAAAAGCATGTATTATAAGGATGAATTCTAATAAAAGACCAAAGTGACAAAAGATAGACTGGGCAGTTAAAGGCTTAAATCAAAAAACAAAGCAAGTTAAATCCATTTGTGACTCTTTTTGACCACAGGTTCTCTCAGGTATTTATTTCTGTGTCCTCCACACTCAGCCTCCTCCAGTTCCTGCAAGCTACAATTTTATTCTCTTTTATCCCAAGCCTATTTGGGATCCAGAAACCACCCAAGCTGTTCATCCTAGGCTGTCTGCTCAAGCACTGGCAGCCTCTGTCTTCTCTCTTCATGCTAATTTTCTAGCACATTAATATGGCTTCATAGCCATTTCTACCATGTAGAGGGGCAGCCACTGAGTGCCTCTCAGACAGTTCTGCTCAGCTCATAAATTGTCCCTGCCCCAAAGTCACAGTGCTCAAGAGTCCTACCAATCTTTAGCTCTTTGTGACTTTCTCAAAATCCCCTTTTCCATCTTGTGTACCTTTCCCTCCAAATCCTTCAAAACAGGTAATTAGAAACTTATCCTCCCCCAACATCCACCTCACCTGAGCCCAGAATTGTGTTTCTTTTCTACCTTGTCCTGCTGTGGGGACATCATTTTGCTGTCTAAATCCTGGGTACCAATGGAAGAGCTCTAGACTGTGCAAAAAAAAAAAAAAACCCTCCCTCCTCTCAGTCCTGGCTCTAGTCATTATGAGTTGGGGGCTGAAAATGAAAAATGACTTGCAGATTTTTTTAAACTTTATTGAAAATGAACGGACCTTTAATAGAATGGAAAAGTGTACAAGACGAACAAATATATTGCAAAGAGAGCACAGGTCTCCTGCTTCTCCAAAGCAAATGCACAAGATTTTAATGAGGAAAAATGATCCTTGTTTTTGCCTTGTTTTTGGAAAGGCTAATCAATCTGGCTTATTATTTCTAATTAGACAAGCCAACTTAGTAAGAAACAATCCAATCAATTTCTCCAGAAAGGTAGAAGTGCAAGGATATCTATGTGTGCCTGGGCAATAGTCTGCTCAGAGTTGGGTATTTTTTGTACGCTGTTTCTGATGTTCAGGCTCTGTCTTGCCATCTCCTTTTCTGTCCTTACTCCTCCACTGCGTCATTTTTGCTTCGCTGTTTTCTTTCCCTCTTCCTCAAACAGGTTATTTCATGACACAGGTGACTGTCTGCCAGTCCTGTCAGGATTCCCACTTTCTCCTTTCAAACTGCTACTCTTCTTTCACCTTCCTGTCTAATGCAGGTTTCTATGGCTCCTGGTTTTGCAGCTCCCTCTTCCCTTCCCTCAGAGGATACAAGCAACCAAGATTTCCTCAAAGCAGAGCATCCTGCACAGAGCTGTAGCAGTCCAGCAGAGTGAGGATGTTGGATTGTGAGCTCTTGAGGATGAGGACTACACTTACGTTTCTCAGATATATTGAAATTACTTTGCCACCTACATAATGGTTAATAGAATGAGCAGTGGTGTCAATACACCTTCCCTTTGCTCCCTTTTCTGAAAGCTATTGTTGCTTATATTGCATTGCTAACATCGAGTTTACAGCATCATTCCTGTCTTTATTGGATTGAGACTCATGACTTTTTCAACACCATTCATATAAATGTTGTTATAAAATCAGAAGAATAAAAACTCTTCAGTTCCATGAAGGAGATACGGTGCGCAAAGCACTTTTATTCCAGTCATATTGATTTCAATTACTTCTGTAACAAAACTGTTACCTGACATATAATACAGCCAAAAAGAGAATTTAGAGTTCATCTGCAACATTTTGGCTTTCCTTTCTTTGTATAATTAACTATTTAGGTAAGTTTGCTAAGTTTTAACACATATAGATGATGATCTAATGCAGGACATACAGATTAGATGAGGTTTCAGAATAGATTACATATTATAAGGCATCATCAGTATTACTAAATTAAAGCTAAGTATATCTTGTGTAGATGCACATACAGAAAATACTGTTTGTGGAAGTGAAAGACGTAGTGGGTGGATCCAGATTTCTTCATTTTGGATAGTTTGCCTAGTTCCTATTTACAACTTGAAAAGGAGACTTTCTGAAAAATGTTTGTGATTAAGTGAATTTTATTTTCTGGTTTTTATGTAGATCTTCCCTCCTCTCTTAGTTCTTTGTAATCCACTGATATGATCTTGATCCTCCTCATGATTCTTAAATATGAGAATTGGCAAGTTAAAATGTGTTTCCCTACCAGAAGAAGAATTGCTTGTCTCCTGAATTTCCTTCAGGCAATGACATCTTCCCAAGGAAAATGCTAGGCACTTTTCTATTTTGTTATAGGCAGGGTCCTGTTCACTCTTGCAAAACTGAACAACTTAACAAGTTTTCTCCTTGTAGAAGGTTATCACATTCTAAAAAAAATTAAAATTAAAAAATAGAGTTTGCAATATGCCTGAAACATAAACAATTGGTAAATTCCAGTTTTTGCACCCACTGATGATTAATTAATGTCAGACTTCTCTAATGTCAGTAATGGCAGGTTTAGCAAGACATATGCAATTCATGTGCTTATTCCCTTAAAAGCTTCCCACACTTGATAACTGATGAAGTGCCCCTATCTCTGTTGCCAAAACTTTCACCTTTCTACTTCCTCCAGCAGCTCATGAGAAGTTCACTTTATTAATACAGACTTTTAAAATACAATGAAGAGTAAATTGAATGTAATATGAAAATTCCAAACGTAAGAAATATTGTGCTATGCTATTGTTTGTAAATTTTAAATGGCAGAAATTTCCATTCTCATTGATTTGCAACTGAGCTGAAAATGCAAGAGAAAATGCAGATTTAAGACTCAGCTTGCTGCAGAGCACATAACTGTATTTTTGTCCATCAAATAAAATGTCTTCATAGGCTTGTTGCTAGCATCAGAAGGGAAGGGAGCAATAAATAGTAGGAACTGGTCAAAAATTGGGATCAGTGGACAGGATACGCAGACTTCAGTAAGGTTTGTGACACTGTCCCCCATAAGATCCTCACAGTTTCTGCTGAATGAGCAGACAGTGAGGTGACAAATGACAGAACATGTGAGCCCAGAGAGTGGAGATCAGTGGCATGAAGTCTTGTCAGAGGCCAGTGGCTGGCAGTGTATCCCTGGGATTCGGTCCCATCCAACACCTTCACTATAGATCTGGATGATGGGGCAGAGCTTCCCTCAGTAAGAGAGGGCTGATGACAAAGAACTGGAGGAGTTGCTGGTACACCAGAGCTGTGCCCTGGTCCAGAAGGACCTCAACAGGCTAGAGAAATGTGCTGCCAGACACCTGACGAAACTCAACAAGGGGAAGTGCGAAGTCCTGCACCTGAGAGGAGCAGTCCTGACTGGGACTACCAGTTCATTCTGGGCACCACCCGGCTGGAAAGCAGCTTGGCAGACAAGGACCTGGAAGCTTGAAGCTGAACATGACAAAGAAGACTCATGCATGGGCTGTATTATAAAGAGTGTTACCAGCAGGTCAAGTGAGCTGCCTTCTCCTCTGTTCAGCACTGGTGAGGCTGCATTTGGAGTATTTGGTCCAGTTCTGGTCTTCCCAGTACATGAAAGACAGGAACATACTGAAGAGTGTCCAGCAAAGGGCCACAAGGATGATGAAGGGACTGGACCATTTCTCCCATGAGGAAAGGCTGAGAGTTGGGGCTTAACAGCCTGGAGAGAAGGCTCAGGGAGAAATAGTCAATGCATACAGGCAGCTGAAGGGAGGGTGCAGAGAAGATGGAGCCAGGCTCTTTCCAGTTGTGCCCAGTGACAGAGCAAAAGGCACTAACTAAAACAAAGCATGTTCCCTCTTAATATCAGGAAACATTTTTTTTTTTTACTGTGAGGGTGAGCAAGCATTAACACAAGTTGTCCAGGGAGGTTGTGAATTCTCCCTCCTTGGACATATGCAGAAACCATTGATATGCAGTGCTGAGCAACTTCAGGTGGCCCTGCCTGAGCAGGGGTTTGGACCACATCATCTCCAGAGACCCCCTTCAGCCTTAGCCTTGCTGTGATTCTTTGAGACACTGAAAATTTCAAATTAACCTCCTAAAGCTGATTTAATACAACAATAGGGACATAAAACAGAGGATAAAAGCACCTGCTACTGGTATCATCTATAATACCTGTTGCTTAGTAGCAGGGTTATTACTGTCTTAATTTGAACTGTTTATCTTGCACTTCTGCTATTGCATTGTTTTTTGCATCTTCAGACAATTACTGTAAATCAGTATATTCTTTTGTTTGTCTCCTTTAAATCTCTATGATCTATGAAGGCTATCTAGACAATGTATTTTCCTTGTCTGAGTGGCTTCAAAAGGGAAAAATATTGGTTTCTATTTTTTCTTACCCCAGATTTACAGGGTTGGTCTCTAGAGAGGTAACTGGAACAAGTGAGAGTGGCACTTGAAGAACAGAATCTTTCTGACAAAGTTTCAGAAAAGCCAGACCAAAGCTTAAAAAATACTCTGGCAGCTGGAGAGACAAACCAGCTTGCAGGCAATGTAGAAAAATGAAAATATTCCCATTCTTAATAATAGCAGTAGAAAATCCACTGAGGAAAGCCCATGTTCCTTTTAATTTTTTTTTTCTACTTGGATCATCAGTTTTCATGATCTCTGGGTGAGGCAGCAGGCTGTCATGACTATTGTCAGGAGACAGAGCTTTAACACAACATATTAGAAATTCTAGAATAGGACTGCAGTGTCAAAGCAGATAGGCCCCAGCAAATCCCTTAAGCTGTGCTGGAGCAGGCAAGCACACACAGGCAGCAGTGCATGAGGCTCATGTGGCTCTGAAATTGCACTTCTGATCTTACAGGCTTATCAAGAAGTCCCCAACAATTCATCCTCTCACTTTCAAATGGATTTTTATCCTGCAGCTATGATGGGTCCATGAGAGAATTTAGGCATGCTGTCATTTTTTTAACAAAGAAGAAAACAGCTGTTCATAAACAGAAAATTTGAAGTTCATTCTTTCACTTAAAATTTATTCAGTATGTAAAATACTTTTAACAATACTTTGCAGTAATTGTCTAACAGTCCTATGACCTTATACATGAAAATTTTACATAGATGTTTTTAATTATAAATTTTAGACTACTAGGTTTTGCAAACCGATTCTAGTCTAAAATTTTTAGTCTACTGACTTATACAAACATAGGCAAGTAAGCCTATGGAAATCAAGTGTCCAAACAAAGACTTTCACAGTATTTAGATAATTTTCCTTGTTCACCTTTAAAATTCTTCAATAACAAAGATGGCTGTCAGAGAACTTTCACAATTTTTCACAGAAAAATTGTGGAAAACTGGAACTCCTTTTTGTTAAGGGCCATTCAGGCACTTCCAGTGTCACTTAGCAGTTTGATGGAACTTCTCAACATACAAATTCTCCTTCAAATGCCCCATGCTGGTACAGATTCCATGTGAAATGACTCATGTGAGATCAAAACCCAGGGACAAGAAGTACAGGGCAGAAGATGGGCAGTACAGCCCTAAGAGACAGCTCTGCTGCTCTGAATCACTCAATATGTAAGAAAACTGTGATGGCAATCAGCTCCCACAAGATCCTTTCCAGCCATGGTAATAACTGTGGCCTCACATCCTTCTGCCAAACCAGGAGCTCCCCTGTGAGCAGATAGCAGAGAGAAACACCAGAGTTCTAGCAACTCAGGTGTGCCAAACTAGGAAGCAGAATAATAATATTTTGCTTTTCCCATTGTCCTGCAGTCTTAGCCAGGTGTGAAGCCTTAGCCTTAGCCTGCCACAGATTCACTGCTGGGTTTTTGGAAACATTTGTACACAAATATAGAGGGACACAGTCCCAGCTTTGGCTTGTGCTACCAACAACCCTGTGCTTGCCTCCAAGATGAGGTTTGGACATTGTGGGGAAATTTTAAAAATCTAAGATGCTTTAATAGTCCTAACCATGTTCTGTTTTATACTTTTCATTAAGTACCTGCTCTTTCAGACCACCCAGACATGTTGGCTCTAAGGTTGCTCTTCTTTTTCTAAGTGCATGAAGAATCTTAGTTCCTTCATGAGTTGCCCAGGGTGGAGTAGTTATCCACCTTACACTCTACCTTATCATAAATCATGGTAATGGTTGTGGAAATAGTCCCTGCAGGGTGCCTTGAGGTGTAGCTGACTCATGACAGAACATTACTTTGGAGTTTTACAGTTGTATTTTATTTTTCAGGGAGTAAACAGTGCAACTGCAGGAGAAATAACACTTGAAAAGTAGTGCAGTAACAAGGGCCAAATGCATGTGATGTGCAAATAAAACAAGAAATTAAAAAGCTGGCTTGTAACTTCTGGGCACATCTTGTTGCTATGGTGCTTCTAGAAACCTCTTCCTATCTGCTATCTGCTTAGTTTTCCCAATACCATTAATTGCTCAGGCCTTAGGAAACTGGATTTGTCACTCATAGTTGGGCTGTGGGATACATAAACGATGATGTGGCGTGCTCTGCATCCTGAATGGGAGCCTGCTTCATTTATAATTCACTAAAAGGCATTAAGAATATTTTTCAAAATAAGATAATAAATTCAGATTGTGCTGCTTGTTTTTATAATCTAATGATGGGCTTCTTACCTTTCAAAGTCTGCATTGTTTTCTGTCAAGAAATCAGTCTCTTAAATATTTGCAACATGATATGAAGCAATTCATTTAGTCACTTAGACCTGAATTTCCTCTTTTAATCTTGGACTACTGTCAGATACATGAGAGAAAGACCTTTCCATGAAGAAATCTTAATGAACAATTAGGCATTGCTCCATCTGAGGGGAACTGGGACAGATGGGGTGGGTTACAAGAAAATTAATAAAATCCTATACTGGACTGCCATAGGCACTGGACTTGTCATCCCTTCCTTAACACTGATATTGGTAAAGGCTTGTCAAGACAAATTTATCCATTCATTCCTCATGACAAAAGCAGAAATACAGAAGTACAGTTACAACAAACCCAGAAAATAATGGTCCAACTGACAAGAACTGCAAGTTTTACAGAAGGCAGCTCAAAAAGCCTTTACAGCTCAAACAATAGAAGATGCTGAATACCACAGGCACTTTGCTTTTTTAGTCCGTTTTTTTCCATGTTCCTGGGTACAAGAAACTGATAAAGTAGAGAAATAGAGAGGCAAAAGAACATAAAAAAATTCCAAAGGTGTGAAGTGATAAAAGGTGTGAAAGACCAAAGGTGTGAAACAGAAGTAGGAAAGATCTCCCAGAAGAAGAGAGGAAAGAAAGTTCAACTATCAAGCATTTATTGAGATGCACTATTTCATTAAAGGCTATATGCAAGGTAGCTTTACTTGAAGAGAGCATGGGAACAAGAAGAGAATAATTTAACTTGAGAATAATAAGTTGGTTGAAAATTGGGTTTCATCTCCCCTTAAATTGCACAGAAGTTATGATCAAATCCAGTTAGCTTTTGGGAAATAATTTGAAGGGGGACAGTGGTGCAGATTGACTGTGCTTGATGGCATGTTTTCCACCTTTGCCTGGAGCAGTGGGGGTCAGGACACACACCCAGACAGGGTGGGATGCCTTCTCCTGGTACATGTGAGCATTGGAGATAAAACTAGTTCTGCTCCATATGTTCAGTTCATTAATCATTATTGGACAGCACTGAGTTTGGTCTTGAAGACATAGAAGCATTTATCTGTCTGAGGTTGTATTGCTCTTACTATTTTAATGTTTTACATGTACCAGGAAATAAAAATTACACTTGACATCAAAAGGCTCATTATGTCAAATAAAATTACATTTTTTTCAGGTATTTATATTGCAGTAATTACACTGTCACTAACCTGCTTCTCTCCACATTTCTCACAGAAAAATCAATTGCACTCACAGCTTAATCAGCAAGAAATATGTCAGGATAAACTGCTTGAATCATTGTAAATTATCGTATTAATTCTTATCAGGGTTTTATTTGTCCTCAACATTAAAAGAGGATATTAGCTTTGTAGCACTTCCCTAAGCAGGCTGACAAGTTTGCATTCATAGAGGGGCATTTCACATTCTCTGTGTCAGAGCTTCTTTTCATTTGCAGGTAACTTTACAATACTTGAAAAGTCTGAACTGAAATTTTGAAGCATGAGAATCTATTTCAAAATGATTTTTCAGACACACATACCTTCACACACAGCTTTCAGACACACACAGCTACTCTTACAGTTGAATATTTTAGTTCTTTCAGGGAAAAGAAAAAATGTGACTGTGACAGGAAATGCCTTCGTTTTTTTTCCAGCATAAAGCATATTGATAATCTTGCCTTGAAAAGGATACACCTTTACACTTTGGAGTTTGCACTTTATTCATAACAAAGGGGTATCTTTCATGCTAAATATATTGCTTTTAACTTCTGCAAAGTCCTAGCTGAGTATGACTTATTTTTTAGAAAAAACCCCCCTTGTTTCACACAGGTAGCACAGGAACATTCTAAATTATTTCTGCTATTCACTCCATGAAAACATTTTGTTCCAGGCTAAGCAGGACAATTCCCAGCTCTGGATTGTGTTGGGGTGCACCAGCTTTTGGGTAGGTACATGGAATCTGTCCCCTTCTGCCCAAATCTGTGGGGTGGCATTTTCACATTGCACTGCCTGATCACACTCTGCTTCTTCCCTGCTTCACTTTATTGCACCAGACAGGGCATTGCTGGGGGTTGTGAAGTGAAGGAAAATGCCAGCTGCAGGATCCTGCCTTTTGCATGGAAAATCAAGGAGGTAAGGGAGGAACGGGGCAGGAGACAACTTGTGGAGAGAGGACAGTCTCCTTGCCCATTAATTGCATCCTGCCCCTAAGAACCAGCTCCTTGCATTGCCTCAGATGTGATCCTGAGGAAAGGTCCTTTAATTTAAGAAGCTCATTATCCGAGGGAACCAACTTGGGCTCCTGGTGCCTGAAGTTCTGAAGAGCACGGACAGATGTGTCAGCTGGGAATGCACTTTGAATGTCTGAAATGGGGGTTTTGGTTGTTATCCTCTGGAAAGTTTGAAATTAGATGTCCAAGGGAAGTGAGCAGGTTTTATATTCATTGCCTTGGCTCCCAAGCAATAAAAGTGAGATAATACCTCACCGGAGTTGTGAAAATTAGGAAATTAATTATTAATACATTACCAGATATGTGGATTAGTTATTGGGGCAATACAGTGACAAATGCCATTGAGAAGCATGTAAGGGAAGGAGCAATTCTGTCTGTACACCAATGCACAAATAGCATTTGGTACATTAGATGTGAGGAGAAAGAGAAGATTGAAGAATAGGGGAAAATAGGGGATTTTTTGGATAAATTATTCTGACCTGAGCATCATTGTTGCCAGCTACTAAATGAGGTAGGGCATCTGTGGAAAGATTTAAATGTGCTTCTGTCTTCAGAGTGCAGGGCTAAAGGAATATCAGGTAGGTTGATTTAATTTCAACATTTCCTAACTTATTAGTGTTTGTTTTTTGAAATGTGATCAGTATCCTTAGCTCATGCTTCCCCCTTAAAAAAAGTTAAACCTCACATTAATGATTTTAAAAAAATCCTGTTCTCAGCAATACTGTGGGTATTGAGGTAAAGAGATCTAAATATTTCTTAAATATTTTTCATTGTATCAAACTCATAGTACTTTACTATGTGTGGTAGTCCAATAGTTGCAGTGCTTCCTAGACACTTTCAATAGTCAATGTTACTGAAATGCTATGCAAAATGGGCAATTCAGGAGCTTAAGAGCAATATAAACTACTGATAACTTAATCATAAAGTTGGATAAAAATCACCGAAATGCAATCGATTCATTGCAGAGAAATACCAGGATAATATTCAGAAATAGTCCATCTCTTCAGAATTACAGATAGGACTATACAAAACACTTTTTAAATCTCTAATTGCTCTTATGCATTCTGCACCAATTATAATTTAATTTTAAGTACCTTGTTTGAAATCTTCTGAGATTTACAGTTACACCTGGTTGAAAAAATGGAATAAATTCACAGAAATGTTGATAGTATTCCCTTACTTACCTTTTGAGTCCACCTGAAATAAAATTAATGGTATCTAAAGTGTTGTTTATAAACTTTCCCTTTTTTTCCTTTCTTGTTTTTATCACTTTGCTAGTTTTCAAAACTTTTTCAATAGTTAAAAAATGTCTGTGAGTGGCAGGATAAAGATTTACATTTCTTCCTTTATTTACAGGGCTGTTGGGTTTACTTCAGAACTCAGATGGTTTTCAAGAGTTGCAGAGTGGCAAATGGAAACAAGAATATTTTCTGTCTGTGATATTTCTTGAATTCTGACTTTAGTAAGAACATTTATAAGGGAAAATGAATAATGAGACAGAAACAAGTATATTTAGTTTAAAGTACCAGGAAGTATTTGACTCCTAGTCGGTTGGTTAAAGGCTGGTCACAGAGTTTCCATGAATTTCCACACTTATCTATTGTACTATTTTTAATTTATTTTTTATTTGCAACAATAGATTTAATTTAAAAAAATAGAATGGAAGATTAATTAGAAAAAGCAGGTAAATGGAGATGAGGTAAGAGTACTTGGGTTATGCACCCTACAGGGGAGCACAGGCTGACTCTAAAAAATAAATCACCTTGTGGACAAAGTATGTTCCTTGCTGGGAAGTCCCAGGAGCCTACATCCTGCACACTGGCACCAGATTCTTCCTTTCCAACATAAATTCTCATATGTTTCGTTTATTATCAAGACAAAGTGATAGGAATGGAAAACAAAAGCACTAAGTGAATGAAATAGATGTCTGATAAAGGAAGGGGACTAATTATCAACAAAATAGTCACCTTGAGCAAGTGGGAGGAAAAATGAAAGAACTCCTCACCTGTCAAGATATTTCTTATGCTTAGTACATTTCCTAGGGGGAAAAAACCCACATCTGTTCGATAGATCCTCCTAGCAACAACTTTTGTGCATGAGCACCTTGTATGTCTGTTTCTCCTTGAAAAACTGTTGCATAAAAGCCAAAATGTTATTCAATTACTGACCCCCATGAAGAAGAAATTAAATCCTTGATGCGCTAAAGAATGTGTTTAATGGAGGAAAAAAGAATTTATTTTGTATGTTTCTTGGGGGTAGGAACAAAACATTTATGCTGTAGACAGTTTGTGTGTTTATATCCACATGCAAGAGTCTCCACATGTTGAAAAGCACGCCAGCTCGTAAATGTATATTTCACTATCTGATGTAGATTTTGGCTTAATTTTTATTAAGTCAGCTGACAACCTCAAAAGCACAGAAAATAATGAAGTAAATAATTCTACTTTGTAAAAGTCAGCAAAAATATAAGTCTCAAATTCTCAACGGTTCGATTTTCACACAGACATTTGGTAGGACCCTGGACAGGCAAATCTTTGTGGAAGTCTGTAAGTGCTTTGTGAGTCAGGATCAGGCTTCACGTATGTAACTACAGCAGCAAATAGTGAGCACTAGGTGATTCCAGTTGTGCAAAAACTAAAACTTTTGGACTAAACTAAACTTTGGGATCACTTCTGCATTTAATGGCCATCAAATGTTTTAAGATAACATGGAGTTCAATGAGCCATAAGGAGGAAACATTTGAAATTTAAAGGCAGAAATAACGTCAAAATATATATTATCTTTCCTTTTTTTCAAAAGTTGTTGTTCATTTTGTGCATACTTAACTAGAGTTTCCTTTTCCCTCCCTTCCCTTAGCATCTCTGTGCTCTCTCCTTCTTTCAGGAGGATACTTCTGTTAAGCAGCATGTTTTCTTTATAAATAATCATAAACCAAAATATTTTTTAAATACTTCATAAAATTTATATGTACTTTTTAACTCCCATCATAGGCAAAACACTAATTGTTTGCCTGCAAGTGGTCATCAAAAAACACGTCCCATGAAGAGCTGCAAAACCTTTCTGGGACAATCTGAAAGAGGAGAATAAAAAAAAGAGTGTGCAGCAAGTGCAGGGAAATATACAGAGCTGTACAACTGGATGAGCAGAGGAGAAACCTAGTAGCCATTATTTCCAAAAAGGGAAATTCTGTGCTTACAGGGAGGTACAGAAATATCTTTGAGTGGTGCTGCTTTTTAAATATGGGTGTGTTTAGAGCAGCAAGGTAAAATGAAGATGAGTTGTCTCTTACTTTGTGCTGAAACCCCAAGTTCAGTCATATAACCACTAATATGCCTGGAGGATGAGTCTTAAGTTTTCCTGCTTGCCATAGAGAAGGAGCAAACGATGCAATTGGCACACAGGTGGGTTTCCATGCAACATACAGGTACTGTAGGCAGCCCTGGTGCCTTTAGCACAGTGAAATCTTTTTGAAGTGAACTTGAATCCTTTGGGAATACATGTAGGAGCAAGGAAACACAAGCTCCAACAGAGAGAGGAGCACTCAATTTTATGTAGCCTCAGCTATGTCAAGCGTCCAGCTCCAGTTGATGTTAAAAAAATCTTGCAGCTGGGCAAGTGCTGTTTAATGGAAAACACACGAAAAAAAGATGAAGTAGTGAAGTGCTTTCTTGAATCATCAGTTCTCCAACCTTTTCTTCTACTTTCCTGAACAGGATAGCTCTCCTAATAGTTTAACATGGCAAAAAATGCACTCAGACAATGCTCAAACCTTGTGGGTTGGTTTATTGGTTTGTTGTTGATGCTGGTTTTTCCTTGCTTATTTTCCTCTTCCTATTAACTGCTAGATGCTGGATCCCATGGTGGCAGTCAAATCTTGCTTCACTTAGAGTCACAACGAAAGGTGTCCTCTTCCAAGTATTGCCATATTCTAACTTTAAGAAATAAAGAAGTTTTCACCAGGAATGGGAAGGGAAGGCCAGAAGCTGACTGAATCTCTAATGCACCTCCTAAACATTATCTGTTTCTCTTGGAAAACACTCAGATATTATTGTGGCAAATCTGCAGATAACAAATATTTTAAAGTAGCCATACTTCTAAAAATGCACTAGTGTTGCTTTTCCCATGTGTGTCATCCACATGATGTGTTACTTTTCCCAATTGCTGCAGGTTTATATCAATTTTGCAACATTTATGACTAACATATTTTAATTTAATGACTTCTCAGACAAAAGCTGCCCCATTTTCTGTGCTAAATCTCTGGAAGAGGGATCTATGACTGAGGGGGTGTACTGACCCTGTTTCTACAGGAAATTAGATTTAGTTGTTTTCCATAGGTTCAAAAAACTGTATTTAGTGATCTACATTTACTTTTATTAAACCAAGAGCAAATCCTATAATAAAAATAATCTTTCTATAACTATAATTTTTCATGTTTCGGGTAAAATTCTCAGCAGAAAGAACAAGTCTCTAAACTATTTGGCTCTTGCTAAAATTAGATTTAGATCTGAATTTAAATTAGAATTGGATTCAGATGCTCCGGTGAAATGAACCTTATTCAAATGCAAATTGAACATGAACCAGCAGAATAAATTGCCTTGTAGGTTTCTGTTTGCCTCTAATGATCCATGTTACACCATTTTCCTCTTTCAATTTTAGCTCTTATCACTTATGTAGGTACAGAAACCCTAAGAACAAAAACGCTATGAAGAAATTTGTTTAGTTATAGATTACGGGTAAAACATTAAATAAATCCCAGGTATAGGAGATCCAGGATCTGAAGACTTGTTGATTCTGATACTTCTAAAGACTGGTTGAAGAGTACTACTGCCTCTTTCATTGCTTCTCAAAAAATTGATTAATTACTTGGGAAAAAGTTGTCAAGATAGCCACTGCTTATGTCCCTTGAAGTTTCTTTCTCCTTATTTTAGATGCATGCCTTGAGGCATAGGTTTTCATAATAAATTCTACAAGATGGTAAAGTGGCAATACAAAAATGCAAAAAATTTACAAATAAGAAAGTAGCTGAGTTCAGTTTTAGGATGAATTTTGTAGATCGTAGCTAGGAGATAGGAGGATTTATTTTCTTCTTTTCTTCTTCAGATCTGCACATATAGAA
Organism: Dicaeum eximium; assembly: GCA_013396995.1. NCBI lineage: Eukaryota > Metazoa > Chordata > Aves > Passeriformes > Dicaeidae > Dicaeum > Dicaeum eximium. The sequence continues at coordinate 400,526 of VWZP01009260.1, forward strand.
ACCAAGTAGGAGGTTAGAGAGGCAAAATTCAAATTCATACTCTAGGATTCTGTTTTGATTTATATATTCTCTACTCCTTTCTAAGAATGTCTTTCAATGAGGAAAATTTTAAACTGTTGTTTACTCTTTCTACAGAAAATTAGGGGTTGTGTTAAATATTTATGATTTTGTGTTTAGATTTGCTTTAATTGAGGAACAGTCAAGAAATGCACTCACTACAGAAGTATGTATAACTATTATGAGGAACATATTTTTCCTGCAAAAATTTGGTTTTGTAAAAACTGGTAATTCTTTTCTCTCCATGTTATCTAAATGCTAATGACCTTTCCCTCCTTTCATTGTGTTAAATATTAAGAGTTAAGAGGAATAGAATTCTAGACAAGGAAGCAAGAAAGCAAGCAAGCAAGAGCCATAGTTTATCTACAGAAGACCATCAGATGTGATAGACTCATGGGAAGGATTTACCAGTTCTAATTCAGTTTCTAAATATGTTCCACAGCAAATGAGGCTTGTATCTATAAGTGATCTATAATCTTCCAGTCCTTCTGAAGATAAATCAACAAATACAGACATCAGTTGTTGTTCCCTGTCAGTACAATGGATTTCTTTGCCATTATTTCTTTCTGAGGTGGGGCAGGTGAGATGCTCATGGAGACATAGCACACAGAGAAATTCATCCACACAAAGAGTGAAGGAAAAGAAAATGGAGTATGATTGTGGTTATTTTTTTTCTTCTTTTTTTTTTTGTGTTTGCAAAGACAGCAAGCATGAAGGCATCTGTGCCTGTCTAAATTCAGCCAAAACCATCTGCCAACAAGTTGCCACTAAAGGGTAGAAAATCTAATTGTGACTCAGAGGAGTTAGGAGGGAATGTGGGAGAGAGGGCCCAGGCAATAAGCTGTGGAGATGTGTAACAGTTGGCTGAAAAGGGATGGGAAGCAGTTAAATGAATGGGGACCATCTATTCTTACCACACTTACACTACATGAACCTGATAATTAAATGAACAGTTATAGCGTAATGTACTGCAACACAGAGCGAGGTTTTTCAGATTCCTGCAGTTCCTGTGCTCTTCCTCCCATTTATACTGTCCTCCTCCACAGCTCCAAACCAGCATAATTAAGAAACTCACTGCACAGTAAATTTGTAGTTCCGTATGGTTATAGTTAGCTGAAATCAATGCCGGCTCAAAGTTATGGTGGCATCATAAACTCTTTGATTGCCTCAATGGAATTGCTTATCATTGCAATTATTTATCATTTATCACATTACCTCAGGTTATTCCTTGCTATTGATCGTACCATCCTGTGCAATTTAATTTTCATTTATGTTTTCTGGATTAGAAACACATGAGGGAAAAATGCTGATTTGTATGTTTTTCTCTTCAACAGAGAATGTTTTGGGAGACAGAGCAACAAACAAGATATAAGAGCATAATAGTTAAAGCCTGCTTGAACCAAAAGGTATGGTCATTATCTGAGCCATCACAAGATAACTTCTGCTCTTGTTTCCAATTGCCTGAGATAACATTGGTCTTTCCATGATAAAGTTTATAATCTACAGTTTTTACTGTAGTCTTAAATGGGAACACTATTAAACACAAACACAACTATCAAGAAGATGCAGAAAACCCAACAACTCAGCTTTCAGCTTTGGTGGGTTTCTTTTTGTCTTTTTTTTTTTCTGTTTGCAAGGACAGCAAGCATGAAGGCACTTGTAAGTGTTCTTCTATAGTGGAGAATTTAGAAGACTTCAGAATTATTACATATATACACACACATATATGTATATGTATATATCTGTATATGTAATAATTATGGATATATATGTAATAAATAAATAAATAGAATATATATATATATATATATGGTGGTAACATGTATGTAGTTGCATATAGTATGTTGGATGCTCATCTAGGATTCAAGAAATCAGGAATTCTGTTTTAGCAAAGATAGTCCTTAAATACGGGGAATGCCACGGCATGCAGAAGCCTTGTGGCATCACTTGGTCTCAGATTTTTAATCTGAGAGATATTTTTCCACTTTTCCTTTCCAAGAGCCACCATCCTGGAAAGTTCCCTGTTCTCAGAGTTATGGCAGACACACAGCAGAGAGGGCTGATGACAGGATGTAAACTTTCATCCCAGCACAGGGCTTGCACCTTCTGCATTGAGCTGACTCACTGTTAAATGTAATTTATCTCTTGCATTTTTAAAAAGGTCTAGGCTAGAAGGAAAATCATCTTGGCTACTTATGCCTCTGCTTCCCTGTCTCCTCCCTATACTGACAGCTCAGGGCTCAAGCTATAGGGAGGTGATCATCTGCAGAGTGTCTGGTACAGTGGGAAGTGAAGGGCTACTGCAATATAATGATAAAGTGATAATGATAAACTTCACTTTATGGTAATTTATTTGGTGTGTATCTGAAATCATTCAGGAAGAAGAGAGAAGGTTGACTTTTAAACTGAGAACAAAGTCTCCTAGATTGTCCTTTCAGTCTTTTGCGTTGATCTAATTATAGGAAAGCTATCATTCTACCAGAAGCTTTAAATATCAGAAATGACTAACACTTCATAAGGTTACTGTGCTGGAACAGAACTTAGGAAATCCTTTGCAGAAGAAGGTTACATAAAGCCAAAAAGTTCAAATAGGAACTTAGATTTGAAAATAACTAGGAAATAAATACAGAGAAACATATTTACCATAATTTAACTTGGATTGTTTCTGAAGAAGACTTTGAGGAATATTAAGTTATTCTATATTCTCTTCAACCATACCCCTGTTTCAGCTGGGTGTTTTTTTCACAGAATGATATTCCAACACACTTCTAAGATAGATGTGTCTAGACCCACTGATATGTTTAATTGAATGTTCTTGCCTCATTAGATGTTGTTCATGAAAGCTTCATTATGGAGTGAAAAATCCTGATGAAAATCTGCAGTATTAATTTTATTTTCTATTCTATTTCCATTGACTTATCCTGTATGATGACAGGTATTAATGCACTTCTGATGTTCCAAAAGCCATATCACTCTCACATGCCTCTTTTGAAACAGTGCATCACCAGCTTTAAACCAATGAAAAGGTCTTTGTCCATACTTAAGGGATTCTAAACATAATAATCCTCTTTAAATGTTGTTATTCCTTTTTTACTTACTGATCAGAAACATTTAGAGGCAAAGCAGATATTGCTTTCATGTAAATTAAAAATCTGAAACCACAATTTTTCACAGATAAATCCACCAAATGAAAGTAAAAATCATTTAGGCAATGATTATATAGAAGAAAATATACTAATGCATTGTAATAAGCTATTGTACTTTACAAATAGGAGTGATTCATTTGTCTAGTTGCAGAAATGACACATCAGGCATCTTGTCTGTTTTCCTTCAACTGCTAAAACAGCAGTTGTGTCCACCTTGAAAGATGCACTCATCCTCTGATGCCACGCTTTCACCCTACTACTCCTTTAAGGAAATTAAATGTGCATGAACCAACCTACATTATTCTATAATTTTTTATTGTCACAGCTTGATTAGTTGAAATTGTTATAATTATACAAACAAATATTTTTGAAATTATTTAACAATAATTACTTATATAGCCACAATTTTGAAATAATTTAATAATTTAATTGGAATTTAATTGGAATTTTTGAAATCTTTTGAAATAATTTGAAAATAAGTTAATAATGAACTATTAATGAAATATTCCCTATGACTGCAAGGCAAAATAGCATTGTTATTCCCTACGTTATGTGATAGCAGTGAAGATTTAAGTGGCAAATACTGCATAAACTTGAGTAATACCTGATTTTTCACCTGAAGTAGGCAGCAGAAGAATATTTATTCAGGTAACAAGGAGCTGAAGGAGATTTTAAGCAGAAGGGACCAAAAAATAAATACATAGACAGGAAGCACTATTGAGACATTCTGCTTTTTCTATGTAATACTCCATTTTCAAATCCACAACCTCAGTGATATTAGCACCATGCTCTAACCAATGATCAAAGCTAACAATTTACATTCACTGAATAGATAACTTTCCAGTCAGCTGATCAGGAAAAAGGCTAAGCTTCTCAAGTAACAAGATCCATAAAACATATGCTCTAATTGCAGGTTTAAAAAATATTGACTTCAGCATGGGCTGAAGAGTCTTTATTAATCCCTGCCTGAAGTAGGAACCTAAGTTATGTTTTCTGAAGAATTCAGCCTGAGTGACCCTTGAAGACCTCAGCTGTTTTGGCATTATAAGTGTTTTGAATACCAGTGCCACAAACCTGCCACTCTTCCAGCAAAAGCATCTTCATTTATTTGTCGGATTTCTTGACAAAATCTAAAATCTCCCTTTCCACCTTTAAATTGACAAGGTGTCTATTACAGCCAGCAGAATCCTTCCTGGCCTGATTGTCCATCCTGAAATTGAGTGTCTGAGTAGTGTGAGCTCTGGACTTTCCTTCCCATTACAAAAGCTTTTCATAAGTACCATGCAGCCTCTCTAAAGCATGAGATAAATGGAAACAGCTGTGGTGGTGCACTGGCTTTAGCCTGACTTTCTAGATTTCAACACAGATTTTTTTGCAAATATGAATTTATAGATTTTTCTCTTTAGTCTTGCAAGCAAACAGGTGCTTTGTGCTAGTTCCATGAAATGTTCTGGAAACCCTGCAGGTGTCTCCTATATCAAATATAAGCTACTTGATTTTACCTTCAAGGACAGTGCAGGACATTAGTCACATTATTTAGGATCCTGCCCAGCATCTCTTGTCTCTTAGCAAGAAGTTGTCTCCTGCATCTGATCAGTCGCTGCCTTGATGGTGTTAGCCCTCTTCATTTCTGAAAGGAATCGTGTGCCTTTGCATTGGTAAGCAGCCCTATAACACCAGAAAGATTTCCTCATAATTCTCTGAAAACCTGTGTCTCAGAAATGCCAGAGCACACAAAGATTTGGTGGCTGGTTTCCTTGCTGACTAGCCTTTCCTCTTCACACTCTCTGATATTTCTGTCCTCCTGTCTTTATCCATCACACCAAAGAGATCACTCCCTCCCCTCTCACTCCACTTTAAAGGTGAACCACTAAGCAGGCACAGGACTAAAAGCAGAAGGAATACCATCATTTCCTCTTTGTGTGATAGCATTTTGAAAGACTTAGTGACCTCCAATTTTGTTTGAAAAGAAAGAGCAAAGGCAGCACAATACAGAAGATGTTTCAAGACTGTGGACCTTGAGATGAAGAACATATTGTTCTTGAGATCCACATGAAGACATCTCTGTCCTGCAGTAAAACAGTAATTAAGGTGCATTCCTGACCTCCGTGCATCCTAGTGCCTAACTTTAAGAGATCCTAATCCAGAATGCTGGATTGATGCTGGGTTGATGTTAACCCGGCTATTTTTTTCAGCAACCACCAAATTAGCATGCATGTGAAATTAAAATGGAAATTGAGGAAAAGCAACACCTTGAGAAAATATCGAATGGTCATGGACAATTAAAAAAAAAAAGAAAAAGAAAAAAAAAAGAGAAAAAGAAAAACAGAGAGGGCAATGTAGAAATTATAGAATTTTTTCATTTAATTGATTAACTGCTTTAGTTTTTAATTTCTAATGCATTTTTATTTTCTTCCTGAAATTTTCATTTTCACTTTAAAATTGCTTCATATTTAATGGGATAAAAAGGCACAAAACCATATTTTAGTAAATACTGACAGTTTATGTCTTTTATTTAGTCTTATAGTGAGAAATTGAAGTTTTGGTACAACTGAGACTTTTATTGAAACTCTCCAAAGTTTCTGCTCTGACCTAATTTATTTCCCAGTTCAACTTACCAAGCTAAAAAATCCATTTCTGATCCAACTTTATGGTTAGTCTAAGTCTGAGGCATCTATCTCCTCCTAACCATTCTAGTGAGCCTTTGCTACTAATGTTTTACCTCAGATCTTACCCTTTCCATCTATGCTGAGAACAACGACAGTTTAGAGTAGACTTTATGAGCATAGCCCAACTTCTGGAAAAGGTTAGCAGTACACTTTAATCACCAGGTTTGGGATAAGTGGATGGATTTTAACAAGGTGTAAGATTTATGAAGGGATAAATATAGATTCTCAGGAAGAAAATATAAAAGTATGAAAGGCTATTAAACTTAGGATGAAAGATCTAGGAGCAAGAGACATGGCAAGTGATTCATCCTACAGCTAAGTAGCATACTTTTTGTCTAGAACTGATCATGTCTATATCTCTTGGGAGGCAGAACCTGTACCAAAAAAAAAAAAAAGAGAGGGCTTTTGCATTTTCAAAAGATACTTCTCCATAATAGTTGAGAACTACCTTGGAAGCATTTATATGTATTTTAATTGATAGAAAAAGTTTCAATGCCTAAGAGCCCATAAACATTTTAGAGAGCATAGAGAGCAAATCAAGAAATGGAAACCTGTTTCAAAGAACTGCTTCTCAAGAGCCTGCCAGGAAAACAGGTATATTACAGTATAAGATATTTTGTCAGGTTAAAGAGAAAGAAGAGATAAGTAAAAAGATGAAGTATAGAAAAGTGGAATCACTTTGGTCTTTCTGGTTTGCCACCTATTTTATCATCATTAGATAGGATGCTGAAGGTGAAGTATATTTTAGAAGGCTACTTACTCAGAAGTGGAATGCTTTGTGACTAGAAATGAGAGTACTGCCACAGAAAAGGATAGGGTAGAATATCAAATGTTCCATTAGATCAAAAAGACATTTATGCCCTCGATTACTGTTGGAGATGTAAAAATGCAGTTCCTTTAAATAGACAAATAACAGAAACAAGTAGTGGGGGAAAAAAGCTCTTACAAAACGATATCCTGCATTTCCTGTCTACTTCAGACATCCCTTAATGACAAATGCAGTGACAGTCCTTACGACAAGATTTGATGGATTTTTTTCATTACAACTGCCTTATCTTGTTCTTACAAGAAACATTGAAATCCTACTGAGTAGCTTAGTGGAGGGTCTGAGAACCTGAGCCACCATGCTGTGCACAGCTTCTCAGTGGCCCAGGGGCACTGGGGTGATGCCACTATCCACTGGAACTTAGGAAGCTGAGAGTCTGATGAGAATAGTGTGAGTCACACCAATAATTAGTACAATGATCTTTTATGAATGAAAATGAGGAAATGAGGAATGCAGCAAATGAGGAATGTCCTCAACATAGCACGAAATAATTCTGTGGAGAAAAAGGGACTTTCCTAGTTCTACATAACAGAATGAAGAATTTAAATTAATTTCCCTTTAACTAACACACAAAACAAACAGATCCATATATATGGCTATTTTCTCCTGAGCAAAATTTTTCCCCATTTTCATATGACATATACTTTATATGTGCATATTATTACACACAGCAGAGGCTCTACTATTGCTCTTTCAGTTACCTGCAATCTGTCCAGGCCTGAATTGTGAGACTTTATATAACCTTTTTCCTTGGGATTCCTTTCAAAGAAAGCTGTGAGCTGAATTGATCCTCTATTGTCAGCCTTAGCATGCACTTGGCTCTTGTCTTTCCTGGGAAAGCCTGTCCAGCTGGGTGATGGAATATATCAATCAACATGACACATGTCAAAACAATCCTGGAAAAATAAAAGCTACTAGTAACCATTAACTGGGTGGTTTCCAGTGACAGAAGAATTAATTGCATGCACGGTCTGCTCCCTGCACTCATCTGAGATGTGTTTAGGAAAGAGGGAGAGTGGACAGCAAGAATCAGAACTAGATCCTGTTCCTCACCTAGGCTTGGCCTCTAACCCAGCTCACCAGAGGGAAGTCTCTGCCTAACAAAATCATGCATAATAAATAAAAAGGCCAGGCAGATTCCCAGTAGTATTTACTGTTTGGTTGACAGAGACAATAATTATTACATTACTTTTTCATGGTGTAAAGGCCTATTCCAGACACTGTCATTAACTTTCTTAGTGATCAGAATGCAAAATTTCTCCTGGATGTACATTATAGAGTTTTCATTCCAGCATTCTACAGTAAAAATTCAAATGAGGATATTAATCACACTATAAGGTATTACACATTATATTATGTATAACATAACAACTTTATATAATTGAGAAGCCTTCACAACCAACAGAAATTTTAAATGTCTAAAATGCCAATATGAAGAATATTCTACGTGTGATAGCATGAAAGTCCTACTCACCACATAGGCAGAATTACAATATCTAGAAAGAAATCTCTCTTAGACCTCACACAAACCTTCAGGTCTTACTCCTCCCTGAAACAACACCAGAGAGCAAAGGTAAAGGTGAGCAATTCACCCTGCTCTCTGTTTTTGTTTTTTTCCTTGCTTTTTATTTCTTAGAAAAGAGTGTACATTTTTAAAAACAGAAAGCCATTCACATCAAGAAAAGGGCAATGAGCCTGGGAATAGAATTGACAGTGCCTTTTATAAGACACGTAGCTGTAAGATCTCACTGGCAAGCTGAGGAAAAGCAGAGGAAACCTTGGAAACCAATGAGGCTGAAAAGGGGTAGGATTCTGAGCATCCCAAAGTTTAGAATAACCATCTCCTGAGTTACACCCATGAGGTCCTGCCCTTCAATATAAAACTCGTAAATACTACCTGTGCTGTCTGAATCAATAAAGATTGATACAGAAAGAGATATTACTTTGCGCAAAGGAAAAACATGAAGTAAACTAAATGAGAGAAAATATGTACCATTAAATTGTACTTTTTTTTTTTTAATGCAAATACTCATAGCCTTCAAAGCTGGTCCAGCTCCATGTACATATTTAGTGACTTTTCAGAAAATGTATGGAGTTATTTGTGCAGCCAAATGAAAATGGCATACATTTATACTTTAAAAATTGTATTAATGAGAAATATATTTGTCTAGGAGTAAAGATATGTATGTAACAGAATCTATACCTGAAAACTATCTATTAGCTTGTAGGTTTACTTCCTTCACACAAGGACCCCTGTGGTTTCTATTAGGAGTCTTCTTTGTCTGGACTTAAAATAAATTGGGAAGACCTGCTTTGCTCCTGAGAAGCACATCCTAGAAGGTAAACCTGAATCTGACAATTATATTTATGTAAAACAGTGATGCTGCAGTGGAGCAACATTACTGTGGTAGGGATGCTTTGAGTCTGTACCCACAGCTCAAGTCAGGTGCTGAGGGAGGAGACATCTGCATGTTATTACTACAACTAACCTGTCAAAGATATTATGAAAGACTAAAAGTCCTCAAATTTTGAGATGGTCTATAATCCACCTGATTTGATCAGGCATTAAAAAAAAAAAAAAAAGAAAAAAGAAAAAAACCCAAATAACCAAACAAACAGAGACAGAGCACCACAACATAAATCTCAAAAATTCTGTGATGGAGAGAATTCTCATGGGATGAGAACTTACGCCTTACTGGAAGACTTAACTCAATAATTCTTAGAAAGTCCAGCACCAAATTGAAGAAAAACAAAATATTGGCACTTGTAATATTCCTGATTGTGCTAGCTTTTATGTTTTCATATCATCCATGATTCTCTTCAGATGGAATGCTACAGCAAACCTTTAAAGTCTCCATTGGGAGATGTAAAGTAATTTTAAAATAAGAAAACAGAATTTAATATAAGCTCTTGATGCTTACTGCTTAGGGTCTTTGAAATTTATAAGCACATTCAACTGTTGGTCTAGTGTTATTAATCTAATACTTCATTTTTCTTTTACAGTCTATGATTTAGAAAAGCTTTATGAACTCTTAACAGTATTCCAAAGGCTGGTTACCTAGCAGGGTAGATCATACTGCCTCATTATTGCAAAAAAAATTGACAATTTCTGGTTAAGTATTGCTGACAGCAGGTTTGTGATTATTATTGGGAAACTCAAACAGAAGGAGGTACTGAGTTTTATGTCCTTATCAAAATGTTTCTTCATTGCTGTCACCAATGGGCTTTCAGTGACACAACTGATTAGGTGTACTAAAGCTTTCTGCTGCAAGAGTTACTTCACTTCTCTCCTTCTTTGTCATCCACGTGTCACAGCGGGTGTTTTCAAGCTGTGACTGCTCTGGGGCACAGCCTGGCACACACTGGATGCTTGTGTAGCATCTACAGCAATGAGTCTCCAAACCTGGCTGAGGATTACCTGTGCCAATATTTATTTGAATAATTGCAAATCCTATGCCTATGAGAGTTCTTCGGAAAAAAAAAAAAAAGGAACAAAAAGATAAATGCACTGGAGCAAAAGATGTAAATATTTTCCTCTGTTTCATTGATGGAATCTATTTAGTGAAATGGTGCATAAATTAGCCTAGACAGCACAGTTTATAAGACAGATGCTCTTGCAAGAAATCAAAGCATCAAGTTAGAATGTGAGATTCCATTCTTGGGGAAATCGCAAAGTTTTTATAGCTACTTGTGCTTCAAATAGCCAAAAATTTATATTCCAAATATTGTTTTACAGGTGGGATTTGAAAAAGATGTGTTATTTTGGAAAGTACTTTTAATTATCTCAAATGCCAGTATAGACATTTACTGTATGTTATTTTACTTAAAGTTAAATGTTATTATACAGAAAAGTTAAATTATCACATTTTCACAAAATCAAGCAGATATAAACACAGAGTTCCTTATTCTTCAAGCTAAAAATAAACAGTACTGGCATTAAATGTTTTGACATTTATAAAATTGCTGATAAGTAACATCAAAATCTGAAGATGGGAAGAAATAAGATACATCGCTCCTGATGTAATGACTTGGTGAAAATTATCTAGGTGGTTGAAGGGGGGTGTAAATTGCAGAAAATATTTGAACTTTAAGAACTGTGACTAACTATAAATTTCCACCTGTTGTTTTAACAGAAAATCTAACTCTTGCTCTGAAAAGGTACTAAAAAGATAGGACAAGACTGTGTAAAACCGCACTACCTGCATGTGGGGCAGATGTGTCTATTGGGTTTTGATTCCAAACCACATAAATTTATGTATGGTTTGTGTTAAGCCAGAGATCCCCAAGCTGCAGGTTTTACAAAAATATGGTACTTATACATGGACATTCTTACATGGTGAGAGCTGAAGTTTTTTTAGAAATACCTTGCATAAATTTGGGACCAAAGCTAAACCATGACAAGTGCAAGTTTCTTCACTTCCATTTCCAGAGGAGACGAGGGGATGGGAGCAGGGCAAGATTTTACCTTCCATTTCCAAACAGCTCTTTGGAGGCGAGGTGAGGCAAGGCCAGCCCAGGTGAAGACGGGAGAGCAAGGTTCTTCTCTCCCATTTCCAAATGGCTCTTCATAGCAGATGAGAAGAGGGGAGAGGGGCAAGGGTCTCACCTTCTATTCTCCAATGGCTCTGAGGGATGTTAGAGCAGATGCCTATCTGAGATCAGTTCCAACCTGAGAGATCCCATGGAAGGCCATCTTCCTAATTCTTTCATGACTCTCTTTGGGTTATGCAAGCCACTGAATATATTCCCATTTTCTTAAGGAAGGTTTAAGTGCAGAATAAATCTATGAAAAGTATTACAAATTATAGTGTGGGAAAAAATGCAACAATTCTGACTGCAAAATTATAATTGTGAATGGATATCTTGATTGCTAACAGGAACATTTAAGATTGTGACTTTTAGAAAATCTCTAGCTCTTTTGACAGTTAGATCACATTTTCTTTAGGAGCCAGTGTTGATTAAAATTCAAACAGGAATGGTCCAAGTCTTACAGTTTTGGTCTTCTAGTCATGCAGTCCATATTTTCATTTTAAAGGGCTGTATCTGATTAGTCCATTATGCATTTTTCTGTATTCTCAAATGTTTAATAATAAATGATGGAGGAAGCTGCAGGTCAGATTAATTAGTCTTTTTGACTCTGTGAGTGTGCATTAACATTACTGAATGGTCTGTTACTGCTTAATTAAACCCACAACATAATTATTTGCATTGATTAGGTACCATGCAGGTGCCCCAAGTTCAGCTATTCAAAGTTATGGCAGACATCTAAGTCAGATGTTACTGCTACTGCTTCTACATGTTAGCAAATGCCCCAAATAAAACAGGCCAGGATTTTTTCCAATTAAATAAAACAGGCATGAGAGGCTTTGCTGGAAAGATGCCATACAATTGATGAAATTCATCAGGCCAAATACTCTTATTTCCCCTGAAATATAGCAGGAAGACCTTTTGCATAGGGCTTTGGTTGGTACACAACAAACCTATTGAAGAGACAAAAGTCACGACTGTAGGCAACGTGATTACGTGGACTCCCTTACTGGAGGACAGACCTCTGCTGGAAGGTTATGTACCCATAGCTCCCATTTCACCAGAAGCCAATTCATGTTGATAGATTGTGTACATTTTCCACAAACACTGGAAGTGGGCTTCATCTCAAGTAGCTTTAGACACTTACAACATGTATGGGGTATATCAGAGCTGCTCTGTTAGATTCCCTTTATTGTCAGCAGGGAGAAGTAGGTACCAAGAGAAATGATTCATCTGACCTGCCTTAGAAATCTGCTGAAGGACAAGATGACTCATACTTGAGCAAATTGTATTACCTTCCATTGATAGGAAAAGAAGTTCAGACAAGTAGCCTGACTGCAAGTAAATCCCACACAAGAAAACAAGACTGATCCATAAATCTGGGACTAACAAAAGTTTTGTAATAAAAGGGACAAACAGCCTCCTTCCTACAGAAGAGCCACATTTTCAGTGTACCTGCTTCAGACATTATTAAAACAAACCCAGATAAAGAGGTATTGCAGTGCTATGATCAAAATTACAAGTCATACAAGTTTGAAAACGAAACATTTTCATATATTGTTTTTTACATTGATAAAGCCAGGGGAGATGAGAACGATACTTTATTTTTCAGAATATTCATATATCTGAACCATATTACATTAGCCTTATATATCTGAACTTTTGTTTGGGCACCAACCAGTACAGTTCCTTCTGAGTATCATCAGGTATAACTTGCAGCAAGTAGCAAAAAAGAAAAACTTCTTTGGAACTTCCCTTGTTTCTCTCTGGGAGGGTAAAGTTCCTCCCAGTCTGAAATCTAGAGGGTAGCGCTCTAACCAACAAAGAGTTCACAATCAGCTCACCACAGGTCTTTCTGTTCCTATTATTTCATAATTATAGATAACAATTTCCTAGAGCCTTCTTTGAGGAATTATGTCATTTGGTGAAAATATGCCTAAATCTACCTACTTTTGCCTTTTTTTCCAAATGAAAAAAAAACCCTCAATTTTTCCTCTGATGACTGCAGAAGAAAGTTGAAAAGCTTGACTGGGAGGAAGTGCTCAGCCAGAATCAAAAGAAACACAGACAGAAGTCCCAGAGCTGCCCTGGTGGCCTGTAAGGCAGCCAAGCAGTCTCCCAACCCCAGAGCTCAGCACCACACCTTGCTAAGCCTTTTGTCCTCCTCTCCATAGTGCTCAGCTCTGCTGCAATTCCTGCTGCCCAGAGTGACTCTCTGAGTCATCACAGTTTCAGCACCACATAATCCTGAAAGGGATGTGAACAGAATAAGTTGAGGCTGCGGGGGGAAATGCACACACGCCAAAAGAAAAGGGAAGCAAAAACATTAGGGACAGAGTAAGTATGGTCACTGAACAAAAACATGACACATCCAGAAAGTTGAGGAAAGGAAAAATTGTCCTGGGTGCCTCCACAGTAGCAATGCAGAGCCCTGAGTGTGACAGAGGGAGCACAACATTCACGTACAGAGGTCATCACCTTCCCTACCATGGAGAAGAGTAACCAGAGAGGACAAACTTTCATCAAAAGTGAGGTGAAAGTTTTTAGCATTCAGCAGATGGACATTCAGCAAACTGCAGGCTCATTTAGAAAAACTGCAGGAAGTTTTTCAATCATTTATGCTGGATCTTCTTAATAAAGAGAAGTGAAGCTTATTTTTGAACATTGTAATCACAGAAAAATGATGAAGAGTCCCCTTCTTTCTCAAGAATCAAGTAAAGGAGGAAAACCCACCGTGCTGCTTTCTCACAATTTAGCACATGGGCACCAAAATAACAAAGGATCTCCAAAGGTAATTACCCTTTTTGACCTGAGCGGCTGATCACCATATTGAGGCTGTGGTCACACATCCTGATCTTCCTGCAGCAGAGCCAAGTGAAGACACTGCCAGCCCTGCCTTGCTCCCAGCTGTTTATCTGCACTATTTGCTGGGGCTACTGACTTGTGGACTTGCTGGCATAAGTATTCAGTCAAGTGCTCTCTGCTTTAATAAAAGCAAATCAGATGAGCTGATACATCATAAATATAAGGTCTTCTCTAGGCTGGGCTGTTGCAAATCACTGGGTCCTGAGGTGATCAATCACCTATGCAGTCACACCAGCACTGCCAAGGATCTCAAACCTTAGCTACCTCTGGCCAAGGACTGTTTCTTAATGGAGAATGGAGAGCAACCCTTTGCCCCTCATGCTGCGGAATTCTAACATCTCTGTGCTTTTTCCCTGGTGACTCCATCCCTACAAACTCTGCCTTTAAGTCATGCTAAAAATTTTTCTGATTTTTCTGCTGCCTCGGTCATCAGCTTCTTTGGTGTTTCTGCTGTCTTCAGCCTGCCTCCTTCCCTGATAATTTGTCCCACAATATCCAGTCTCTCTCCAGCAGAGGCCTGCTCCCACCTTGTTCAGATCCCTGCAGTTGCTGTGCATTTTGACTCATAGTTCCCAGTGCTTTGGTTGTCAGCTCAGTAAAGGAGCTTAAATCCTTTTTGGCAGGATAGCAAAGTGCATGGGTTCTTCAGGAAAACACTAAATCAGCTAGTCCTTGCATTACAACCAGGCACAGATAATGGCAATAAGATAGAAATTCAGTAACTCCCCAGTGCAGGAGGGATGGTGGGCTGGCTTTCGGAAAGGGACACTGAGAAATGTGCAGAGGGCATTCCCGTCTTCAAGGGATCTTACCCATTTTTCTCTATGCACTCATCCCCTGGTGATTGATGTGTGATCTGAAGGAAAACAGACTACTTTTGCTCTCTGGTCTGAGCTGCCCTTTCCTTATGTCTGAAGTAAAACCTTTTGGCTGACAGCCCAAGCCTTGCTGGCCCCCTTCAGCCTGAGCCTGCTGTTGGGGGACCAGCCTTAACAGGGTACCCTCCCTCAGCTCCCAGCACTACAGTGTGTACCTTTAATGTCAGTCTCTGGCTCATGATTTCACTTTCAAGTGAGATACACAGTAAAATTTGAAGTGGCAGAGATATATATATCCTCGCAGAGGTGCATATTGTTAAATATTACAGCTGATTTCTCCCCAGAATATCCCTACACTGCTGTGTTGCTACATATACCTTGGTTAGTAGGGTTTAACTAAGAAAATACACTTATAAATGCAGCAGAAATCATCAATAATTCTCTTTTCTTCCCATTTTCTGACATGTATCTCATGACCTCAGTCCCTGTCTAATGTAAGGGTCCACAATTGTATTGGATTTGTGTGGAAAGGGTTTGATAATGGGGGGCTACAGGGATAGCTTCTATGAGAAGTTGCTGGAAGCTTGTCCATTTCTGGGGAAGAATTCAATTGGTAATGAACTAAAATAATTTCCCCAAGCCGAGTCTGCTTCACCCATGATGGTAACTGATGAGTAATCTCTCTCCATGTCTTTATCTCCACCCACAATCCTTTTGCTGTATTTTTGTTCCCCTGTCCAGCTGACAAGGGAAATGATAAAGTGGCTTTGGTGAGCACCTGGAGTCCAGCAAGGGTCATCCCACCACAACAATGTCTCAGGCAGGGTCACAGGCAGGAAGCACTGTCCCCATCATGACTGAATCTTCTGCCATGAGAATCCTTGCCCAGTTTTTCAAATTCATATAAAGACTGAGCTGTTACCCGAACTTTTGTGTTTTCCCAGAACTGGAATGAAGTGTCTCAGTCTTCTGCAGTGCAGTTATCGTTGTTCTTTGTCATTGTGTAATCCCTCTTTGCTGAATGCAGCCCTATAAAGCTGTTCACCTCTTGTTCTCATTTGTTTTTATAAAGCCTATTTTCTTGAAAGGCTTCTTTGTATTGACAGCATATAACATTTTTTCCCTGAGATCTCTTTCTTCTGACCTGAAAACTTAATACTTATTTTTTAATATTTCAAACTGTACCAACAGAACATCCTTCCTTGCTTTTCTTAGGAAATTTTGTAACTCTTTGGCTTTGATCTTTCTGTGATTTTTATAAAGTCGGGTCTGTAAAATCTTCAAATAACATACAGCTATTCAGTGATTTGAAACAGAGCTAAATTAGAACTGTGTTTTTAAACACAAAAATTGTGTGAATTTCAATGAACTTTACTTCTTTGTTTATCCTTTTTATTCCAATAATCAAATAATGAAAAATTTTACTGAGCAGAGGTAAATAGCTAAACTGTTTATTAGTCAGGCATAAGAATAAAAAATCAATAAAATCACCTTCTTCCTATTCTCTCTTGAAAACACAGATGGATTAAACATAGTGGAAAATATAACAGACAGCATCAAAGATATGGTTGAGAGGGAGCCAACACATGAGTTGTTTTATTCTTTCAACTTTTGCTATCCCAAGTCTACTATAAGGCCTTGTTCCTCCAGGAACTGCCATAAACCATGGAAAATGAGTGGCCATGTTGATAAGGCTGCAACAGTTTCTTCTAAAGAGACTCTATTCCTGTTTGAGAAAGAAAAAAAAAAAGTAATGCTGCTTTTCAATCTGAAGGGGAGAGCTGGAGTAAAAGGACAGCTGGCTCTTAGCTAAACTGACTGATTGGTGTGAGTGGGTACTTACCTGAGTGACGTCTCCCATATTGACCTCAGCTCTAGCAATTCATTTCTGACAGAAATCTACAAAAATACAGCCATGCCTGATGAAATCTGGCATCAGCATGCCCAGTCCTTCAGCCTGTACATTGTCCTCAGGTAGATACCTACAGGACAGAGAGGTCTGCGTAGCCCACACCTCCAATGTGTTACTGGTGTTAGTGCTTCTAGTATTTCTCAGTCTAAAGAAGCCTTGTTAGGAGCCAGCATTAGATTGTACAGAGCACTTGACCACTGGCCTTTGTTGTTTCTTTCCTGCTAGGTGAGGTCCTCATCCCACCTTCCACCCACCCTCATCTTGGAAGGGCATCATCATTACAAGCTTCACATTAATTAATTCACTTTTGTAACACACTTGGTTTTCCTTCCAGTACCCACCGCTAGTGAAATGTTTCTCAAATGGACTTTCTCTGGCTTTAACCTGACAGCAAGAAATCCAGATAAGGACATAACAACTTGACATGCTTTAGATCAGCTTTCAACCTCTAAACTCAGCTAGATATCTTTATCTACCATGTGAATCTCTTCTGGGGACATTAATCTTGTGAACACAGCCACAGTGCATAAAAGTTAACAACATCTGCACTGACATTGTCTTGTGTTTGCTTAGCTCACCCTCTAAAGTGCTCACAGTGCCTGGTCTGCTGCTGATGCACACACCAGTCTACCAGGGCAGGATGGCTCCATGCTTGAAAAATCCCAGGCTGCAATCTTCCGGGAACAAGTTGTTGGGTGCATTGTATCTTTTCCTAATTCTTCTTGACTGCTGACTTGAAACTGCCTTTGACAAGGGTAAAGCAGAATGCAAGCAAGAGACATAGAGCTTCTGAGTGCTGCTAAACTTCTAGCAACCTGCAAGATATCTCCTCAAATCAGCATTGGATGTGTGCTGAATAGGGGAAATAGGCATCACCACACACTGGGCATTTTAAACACCATGCAGCATCTACTCTGTAGAGTACATATCATTCATGAGAAACATACCATTTAATACAAGCTCTAGATGTGATTTATATGATCTTTGGCAGGTATCCTTCCTGCCAGTATTCAAGTTGCTGTTATGGATCTTGACTTGGAAATGTAAAGTAATATAATGTTAGTATCAAGATCTTGATAAGATAAAAAAATACTTGTATGTTTATTATATTACTTACTGCTGTAAATTGTTAATTAAAGCTCTTAAACTATTTTGTCTTCCATTACATCACTTGCAATACTAAGATACTGCTCCTCTTTTATTTGTTTGTACCCAACAGAGAGGAGCCTGAGCTACCTTTGCTGGCAGAAAAGAGGTCAAGGAAAGAGAATTAGTCAGACACTTGTCAGTTCAGGCTCATTGTCACCCCCTAGGCTGAAACTGCAAGAGCTGGGAGCAGGTGGATGACCATTTTTCCCTCCATGGCTAGAGAGTGCTGGGTGTGATATATGAGGTTCTTACTAACTGTTTACAAACTCAACATAGCAGTCCTAGTCCAGCAGCATTCAATGTGCTTTTCTCCTACACTTTATGGTATGACATACCCATTACATTCTTAGAAAGGTATAGGACAATGGTAACATACATCTTCTGAAACTTACCAGGTCTAGTTATGGGGTTTTTATCTCACACTTTTGTGTCACAATATTTAAGTTTTTTCTGAGCTCAAAGTGTCATGGGATAAAAATGAAAAATAAAAATCAAGTTCTAATGATTGAAGTGTCCAATAGAGCACTCCGGAAAATCTCTTCCTTTTGCTTTAGTAAAGAGAAAGCAAAAGGAAGGGGTTTTCCAGAGTGCTCTATACCTTGAGTGCTGTGTCCAGTTCTGGCCCCTCAGTTCAGGAAGGACACTGAGATGCTGGAGCGCGTCCAGAGGAGGCAACGAGGCTGGTGAGGGGCTGGGAACACAAGCCCTGTGAGGAATGACTGAGGGAGCTGGGGGTGTTTAGCCTGGAGAAAAGGAAACTCAAGGGTGACCTTATCACTCTCTACAACTCCCAGAAAGGTGGCTGTAGTCAGGTGGGGGTTGGGCTCTTTCTCCAGGCAGCACTGACAGAACCAGAGGACACAGCCTCAAGCTGTGTCAAGGGAAATACAGGTTGGATATTAGGAAAAAGTTTTTCACAGAAAGAGTGATAAAGTACTGGAATAGCCTACCTGGGGAACTGGTGGAGTCACATCCCTGGATGTGTTAATAAAAGACTGGATGTGGCACTGGGTGCCATGGTTTAGCTGAGGTGTTAGGGCTGGGTTGGACTCGATGATCTTGAAGGTCTCTTTCAGCCTTGTGATTCTGTGATTCTGTGAAGTGAAAATTTGCTTTGAAGGCTCAAAACCTTGGATTATAACAGATATTGTTTTATTGTTAGAAAAATTCTTGACAGGCCACACATGAAAAATTTTGGTGGACTTAGATTTGACAGAATTGTTATTCCTCTGTACACAGTGTCCTAGGGGATTGGCACCCAGAAAACCTCTTAAAATCCCAGGAAAGAAAACTGTCCTGTAGAAGTGATAACCATAGCAGAAAGAATTACCACTTGTCCTGATGCTTTTATCTTCCTGACAAGCTCATCAGTCTCATCTATACAGCAGCACTAAAGTTTCCTTCTAAGGCTTCCTTCATGCTTTCACCCCACTTGGCTGGAATTGGAATTGTCTTTTGACCATATGCTTGATTGCAGGAGACTTTTAATTCAAGGCCAAATCACAGTACAAATAATAGATACTAATGGCAAAATAGTTCTTTATGATCAAATATGATATTGACTTGTAAGTTTTATATGACTGATTAAATTTAGAAAAATAAATCAAATCCTGGTCCTCATGCAGGATCACTTACATGCTAGCCCTTATGCATGATGCCATTTGCACTGCTTCCTTATCATAGCAATATCTAGGATCCAAGATTAGATAATTTTTAATATAAAAACTCAATATTTAGAAGGATACACATGAAAAAATTATACTTCACAGCAGGGACTTTTAATATACAGAGACTATAATCTGGATTCTTTCAGTACAATTGAGTGTATTATTTACAGACTGTTGAAAATTCTAGAGAACAAAGACATGGTTTGGAAATTGCCAAGGTAAATTATGATATGTCTTTAATCCTGGGACTCATATTCTCTGCTCCCAAGAGAATTAAAAATATAAAATCTATCTTTCAGTGTGATGTAATGTAGTGAGATGCAGTGTTTCCTCTATTTAGGGGAGCCAGTAGCTGGTACACCACCTGATTCCTCAGTATAATTTAGTTGGCAGCTGTGTGCAGAGCTCCATGGGAGTAACATTTGTTTGGGCTAGTGATACAAGAGGGACTCAGAAAGCGAGTTCATACACAGCATGAATCCTCATGCCAGAACCCTCTTGGAAGGGAGAAACTAAAACAATAAAGCTCACCCATCAGCAGTGTTGTGTGACTAACAGCAACTGTCCTCAGGTAAACAACATTTGCACAATGGAAAAGGAACCAGCCAACAACAACTGCTTTAACTATGCACAAAGTCCCTTTGTTTAGTCTTCCTTAATCTCCCAACAATGCTGGGAGGAAAGGCTGTGTATAATGAGCTGGTTTAGTAATTTGTACACAGCCTAAAAGGAAACTGATGAGAGACACAGAATGGTTTGATTGGTTGACACACTGTCATGTTTCAGCCTTGTTCTGCCCCAAACATGGGGTGATTTGATAAAGCAGAGACTTCAGGTTTTGATCATATATACCTTAATATCATGGGACAATAGAGATTATGTCTTATAATAATTCCGCATGACTGTGGTGAATTCATGCCTTTTAAAAAAGTTGGACACTCTTTCTCAAATAAAAACCAAACAAACAGTGTGTACTATAGCTGCTGAAAGAAAGGTTATTGCTAATAAAAATAAAATTACTGGGGCCATGTGAGCAAATATGGGAACAAATGCACACCCATATGGAAATGCAGCACTAGAGCTGAAAGCTTATGAAAACACCTGCATCTAAATTTTGACCTCAGACTTTTCTCCTTGTTATATTTCCCTAGGCTTAGCCAAAATCTGCAAATAAACAACCCAATCAAACTGCAGGACTTCTCCAGGAATTCACTGTGTCCATCTGTTTGTGAGTCAGTCACAGGCAGAATCAAGTAAACAATAAATACATGAAGATACAAATAATAAAACTTCACTGGAGAAAAAAAAAATCACTTCTCATGCCAGAATTGTGGTGTGTATTCTAAAACCAGCAATATTTTTTCATTTATTCTGGAATAAGGAAAAAAGGCACCAACTCAGCAGGCTTTCTGTGATCTCTTTACAGACATTTCATCATTTATTGTTTATTCCCTTCTTTTTTCTTCCACAGAGCAAAATTTATGTAAGTGTTCTTTATGCTATTATAACTTCCTCCTAGTTTGAATGTTTTCAATGAAAAGGGTCCCATGGAGTTTAAAAGAAGATTCTTAATTTGGTCTGAAATGTGACTAGTTATTAGTATTAAAAGAAACATTTATGAGGAGATACTGAAAGAGTTTAGGGGGAGTTTTTAGGGTTGGAATTAAAAGATTAAAGGAAGAAAATGCTACAATTATGCACAAATTCTCTACAGCATAGATATGTGATTATCTCAGTACCACTGAGGATGGTACAAGGAAAAGTTTAAATTGAAGCATAGGGGGAAAGCTGGTTTGTCTATTTGTTCACATTATTAATTTAAGAGCAGTCAGGGTATCATTGCTGTTTTCTCTACATAGCCACTTTTATCCTGCTGTTCAAATCATTCTCAGGAAGAGCTCTCTTTCTGCAGTTCACCTGCTGCCAGGTTGCTTCTTTTTTCCCCAAGAACACCCAGAGACATTCTTCATTTTCCAAGCAGCCCCAGCTATTCATGTTATTCAAAGGAAACTTAGAATTTTAGACAAACTGAAATATTTTTTAGGGCATGAGGGAAAAGAAGCTAAAGTAGAAGGCAGTACAACTCAATATTTTGATGGTGCTGAGAATGGGAAGTGTTATTGGAAAGGGATGGTCAAAATTGCTTTAGGACAGATGAATTTTTTGATTGGAGAAGAAAGCTTGGAGTTGTAAACAATGGTCAGGTTTTTCAGGCTTTTGGGGTGATTTTGTGGGGGAGGGCTGAGAAGTTTTTTTCTCTAAGATGCTTTTAGCAGAGATATCTTCTTCTCCACATCCCCTCAGTCCTTCAGTACCACCAGAGAAATTTCTCTTTCCTGGCACTGCAGAGATGCCACATTCCCAGCCTACTCTTCCTTGAAGGTTCCCCAGCGATCCTATCCTGTCAAACATCCTTTCTTCAATTTCTTTACTTCTGCTACCACCCATGCCTCTTCAGGAAGGCTTCCTCTCCTCCGAGAAATCTGTTTCCTGTATCATATATCCAGCCACAGCATTCAGACCAGGACAAAATGGGCATAAAACTCAAATGTGAGATTGTTGGGATACAATTACTCAATGTTGCAGTTGCATCTCATTCCAGGTACTGTGAAGTTTTCCCAGCAATAGTTACTGTCCTGCACATCCTGATCCTAGACTCAGCGGTAGTAACAGGGGGCTCTGGATACACAAGATGAGGACTGAGTCTTCAAATTAAGAAAATATGTTCTAAAGGAAACTAGCCCTAAGCATACACTTGGTTGCTTCAGAATTGTGTTCAAAGAGCAGTTAACAAATCCGTGTCATTACATAACTAGAAGGCTGTGTTGAACGGGTCTCTAAAGGGTTTTTCCTGAGCATAATCCCATGTCACAATCAGGTTTGCCTTGAAAGAGAGAATAGCAAACTCTTTTACTACATTTTCAAGCAATCCTGCTCAAATGAAGACTGGGTATAAGCTTTTCAAAGTAAAATGATAAAGTAATTTTCTAAAATAAACAGCAGCTCAATGGCCTTACACATAGGAATGGTTGACTGCATGAATATTGTCATGTATTATACATGAGCAAAGAAGCAACTAAAATGAGCAGATTAAGTGAAAGGCTATTTAGATTGTTTATTTTTTTCTTTATATCACTAAGGACTTAAAGTGAAGCAAAAGAAATCTAGGAAAATATTTCCCAATGGAACTGCAGGTAGGTGCTGCAATGTGTACTTGGGGAGACTAGAATCTCTCCATCACTGGAAGTATTTAGCCATCATTTCCCTTTGTTGGCCAAGGAGAGAACAAAATAACCTCTCAATACCCCTTCTAGCCCTAATGTCCACCATAATAAGATCACTACATCAGCAGTAAGCACAACTTGCTGTTATTTGTAAAATGTATCTCTGTTTCATAAAGCAGTACAGCTTAGAAGCAGCAGTATTTAATTTAAATGCTCCTGTTTCCATTTCATATTCTTATCAGAAATTCAAAGTCAAGACTGATATCATGCAATCTGGAGAAATTTTATCTTTCACAATCCAGCATAATATCAAGGGTTTATTTATCTGAATGTTAATATAATGTCCTTAATTAAAATCACTCAAACCCTTTCAATAGATCCTATTTTTTTTTTTTTTAATAATCAAAAAATGCATTCTGTTTTAAGCTAGTAGTTTCCATAAACAAATTTCAGGCATGATTTACCAGTCAGTGTGGTCCAGGGACCATTCCCAATGGGCTTTATGCAGCCCTCTGGATTGGAGTTTGAGATGGTTTTTTAGACATAAGCCATTCCATGTCAGCAGATCTCAGTGCCCAGTAAATTAAACTGGCCTGTTATTATTCCTTGTATAAATGTCACCTCTGTCTTGCATAGTCATAGACTTGGGTTTCAGCTGATGCCTGTAAGTGTAAATATAAAAAAAATCAACACTGAAAAAACCAAAATATACAATGCAAAAATAGTCACATGTTGAGTTTCACTACAACGTCAGGTACAATAATCTTCAAGTAATATGTCTCATCATTTCTCCTATTGTAGTTCAAAGTAAAGACTTCACAGGTCTTTATTTTTAAAATCCCATAAATTCCACTCTAAGGAAGTACTACTCTCATGAAGAGATTATGAACAGACACCCACAAGCAAACTTCCTAAATTTGCCTTCAGATTGGAATGTTTTGGCCATCNGTTTTTTAGACATAAGCCATTCCATGTCAGCAGATCTCAGTGCCCAGTAAATTAAACTGGCCTGTTATTATTCCTTGTATAAATGTCACCTCTGTCTTGCATAGTCATAGACTTGGGTTTCAGCTGATGCCTGTAAGTGTAAATATAAAAAAAATCAACACTGAAAAAACCAAAATATACAATGCAAAAATAGTCACATGTTGAGTTTCACTACAACGTCAGGTACAATAATCTTCAAGTAATATGTCTCATCATTTCTCCTATTGTAGTTCAAAGTAAAGACTTCACAGGTCTTTATTTTTAAAATCCCATAAATTCCACTCTAAGGAAGTACTACTCTCATGAAGAGATTATGAACAGACACCCACAAGCAAACTTCCTAAATTTGCCTTCAGATTGGAATGTTTTGGCCATCCATACACACCAGCTTTAAAGAACATTATTCAGCATCTTAATAGCTATTTTTAGAAAGACACATCAACATGGGCATCCATTAGAAGTATAAACAATAGCTGTGGGAGAAATGCATTTCAATACCCACGCTCATGTGTTCATCCTCACAATCTGGCTAAATATACCATGGTCTTTAGGAATACTACACACAGCAGCTGGTGGAGCCAGGACTCATCTGAGGATCTATTGCAATAATCCAGAGCAATTACCCACAACATGAGAGAGCATTCTTGAAGCGCTGAGGCTGTGAAAGGTGTCTTCCTCAGGGGAACAACCTGCAGATTGAGAGCTGCATTCCATACAACATTACTGTTCTCCACTTCATAATACAGGAAAAAAGAAAGAGAAAAAATAAAATAAGAGGGCTATTTCATTATATTGAAAGGTAGTGAAGGGCCATTTAATGGCTTTGAAAGGTAATAGGTTCAAAACTGAGGAATGAAAATGCTCTCTCTAGTTTGCAATTGCCTTATCTAACAGAAGCTGCCATGGCAAGCCTACCCAGATTCAAGAGAAAAGGCACCATTCAAATAATCTTAAAAGTTCCTGTTATTATTATACTCTATTAACTACAAAAAGGGTATGAGACCACATGTCTTGAGATTTACATATATGTACTTCTAGTCAAGCTCAGGGTAAAGCTTAACACTGCAGTGCACATTACGCCATGTCTAGGTAATGTCTGGTACTTACATTTTCTTCTGAAACATTTATTCCTGGCCTCCATCATAACGTTGGACTAAACAGATGTTTCTCCAATTTGGAATGGACAAGCTTGATTTTTTGTAAGGAAACATAAGTCCTGTCACAAATTAAGCAGTCAATACATACTAATAGGGCAAAGAATTTTGTGACATGGGAGGAAAATATTCTAAATATCCTGTATACATGTAATTCAGGTATACATAATTAATTATTATGTTAGGCACTGCAGCATAAATTCTGGCTTGCACCCTGATATACTTACTATGTTTCCTAATTCAATAAGCTGTCTAACTGTAACCAATTTTGAAACGTAGGCAAATCAGGGCATGTAACAAAAGCCTGTGCCTCCTTAGGATATCCATCATGGGTTTTGTTGGCTGTAGACAAGACTATCCGTGGAAATGCCAATATCATATTAATCTTCCATAGTCTGCTTTGATTACCATTACCAAGCACCTTGCAAACTTTCAGCCTAAAATGTCAGTATGTAGCTTTGGAGAAGAATAAAACCTTTTCGTGATTCCTCCACTCACAGTATATGAAAAGGTCCCAAATGCCAACAGAATGAAGAGAAAGGATTATTTCACCATTACCTACAAGTGAAATATTTATTCCAAGGATTTTGCTTTGATGAAAATTTGTGGTTGAAATGCTTGGAAAACAAAAGGCCATTACTCATTTGCACATGACCAAACAAAATGTTACGGCTGGCTGCCTTCTCAGTGAGCCCCAAAAGTTACGTTGGACTAGATGTGCATGGAAGAGAGCAGAAAAGGAAGAAGGATGGGTCTTAAGTTGTAGATCAAAGCTTCACTCACTAACATATTGGAAGTGTCTCCATAGGTGTCCTGTATACAAATGGAAAGAGGTTGACAGGAATATACCTTGGAAGGCTTTTTTTTGCATTTCCACCCAAAACACACAACTGCACAATGCAGGTTACTGTGTGGTGGGGGACTAATCTCCTGATCAAGGCAAACATGATAAACTCCCTACTCACCCAGTGGGCAAGTCAGAACTTGACCAAACATGCAAGGGACAATGTCTTGCAGGTCAGATGGAAGTCTGGCAGACCTGCTTCTCTTGGAAACCTGAAATGCCAGTCAGCAAGACTAGCAGTTATACTTTGAGTTCAGCTCCTCCTCCTGCACCTGGGCTCCTCTGGCCTTCTCACCCATCACATTTCCTTACAGGTATATAAGTGACTCCAGGATGGAATTACCCTGTTCCCCAAACCCCAGTTCTTTGGTTACTTTTCTTGGAAAGAATCATTGCTGACATGAAACTCTTCTCTGGTTTGCTCACCGGCATTCTGACTAAAGAACCAGTTGAATCACGCCAAACTGGGACCGACAAGCAAGTTAGCATGGAAAAGACAATCACTGAAACAGAACCTTAGATGAATGCAGAGACAAGGTAGCTTGATGACATGGTTGAAGCCACAGATGTGGGGATTTACTCAACCAATATAATTTCTTTGCTAGGTCTCGCATGCAGTTTAGCTGCAAGGCCTGCAGTAAGCTTGCATTTCCCACTTCCTAAACTTAAATCTTGGTGTGCAATTCCTATTAGGCTGATTGTGCCTTAATAAAACTGAAAGAGATCAGAGGAAATTTGGGTTGATTACCCCACTGTTCCAAAGTGGCTTTCAGTGAGTCCTCAGCAGATCCCAGTACCTTATTAGAACATGTAGGAACTTCTGTAAACTTTGCATCTGTCTTAAGAGAGTGTGAAATAGTGTAGAATGAGAGAATGAAAAAGAGAAAATAAGCCCAGCAGTGGCTGCCACAGTCAATGGTAAAGCAGACTCTTAGAAGAACCACAAACATTGCTCTACATTGTCTTTTCCCTCCTATATTTTAAACTCTCCCTCCCTGCCCCATCCTGCCTTTTGCTCTCCACAAAACAGGATGTAGGAAAAGACAGTTCAGAGAAACCTGTTGTTTAAGAGTATGTATCCTTTGGATAGAAGGGAAAGAAGAATATGCAAAAACCCCTCAATTATTTATACCTTTGCAAAATCAGATGTGAGTGTATCAACACATTTTTTTGAAATTATAATCTCCTTTACAACACAATTCCTTTAATTGAAATACAGATCAAAATAATTTTGTATCAGGTGGGATCCTAAAAAGAAATATAATTTGTAGATATTTTGTAAACATTCAGAAACTGAAAAAAATTCAAATATCTACAAATTCAAATATAATGCACAGCATTTAAATAAAAACACCCTAAAAACTACTTGTGCTATCATAAAATAAGCTCAGTGTACATACCTGAGAATACCATAGGGCATAATCCATCAAAGGAGAATAATCCCTGTTGTGTTATGAACACAAATCAAAGGAGTATAAAACCTATGTAATGTCACAGTTTTATACTGAAACATAAATGTTAGCACCAGGATAGATTTTGCTTTCAAGATACAGATCTGTGTTGCATTGCCCCTGGGTGAGCTCATTACATGCCAGGTCAGCTCTGGTTTGGTTTGAGATGGATTTCAGCAAGCAGCTTTCCAACTGAATGAGGGTAATGATGTGTGCAGCTTGCTCCAGCATGAAATCTTTCAATAGGAGAAATTTCCTGGGTTGATAAAGACTGTAGCCCTCCCCAGGAAAATTGTGTGCATGCTCAGCCTGCATTTCTTCCAGACATTCTTCTGGTAGAAAAATTTTGACAAAGTATAAAATTCTAGACACTCTGATGTGAGTTACAGTTTGGAACAGGAAGAAAGTGTATTAACCCAAACTGATTGAAGTCAGGGATCCAAACTGAATCTCCTCTTTAGAATTTGAATTTTAAAAAGTTTTATCTTCATATAAGTATACTATTGTATTTGCAACTGTATAGCACATAGTAACAGAGACAAAAAGGAAATGTGAAATCATAATATCTACTTTAAGTAGATTTGGGTTCTGAAGTATTAAAGCTGACTTTCACCCTCTTTAGGAGAGATCAAAAATGCAGCAAAAACAAAAAATTATTTATAAACTATCCCAAGCATCTCACTATGGGCATGTATTACAAAGATTAGGATCTCTTTAGATTCTAAGCATCCACAATACTGAAAGACCACTATGCAGTCTTTTCCTTCTAGAAAAAACTACCTAGTTGTAAGATGAATGGTCTAATTTGTCCGACTTGAAATTTCCCTTCTAGGCTTATGTAGGCCTCAACTTGGCATAGAGATTCCTCTCCCACAGGTTGTCAGGGTAGAAGGAGGGACAGGAAAAAAAGACATGAGTTGAGAAGCATTCAACTTTGCTCCATCTGAAATAAATGGGACATTGAAAATCCTGACAGAAAGTGATATGCAATATGCATAGCAAGGAAATAAGTATTCTTATGTTTTAAAAAGAAATTTAAAATGGCCTTTCCCACATTTGTTATTGTTTGATGATTCTTCAGACTGAGGAGGAAGGAAAACAGCAAAAGCAAAGGCGATGGGAGGAAGAAAAAAATGAAAAAAAAAGAAGGATTAGGGGAAAAGAAGGCTGTACTTCTGTAGCCAGTAGTTCTTCTGACAGGGATGTAGGGCAGAGTCTGTTCTGGTAAAGGCCCAGGAAACTAACCCAGGTGATGAAGAGAGGAGACCTTGCTGCACATCCCTCTGTGGGTGCACCTTGTGTCTGCGGACATTCAGCCCCGCCTTGGGGGAAGCCAGGGCTCTCCTTTCACAAGAGGGCTCTGAAAAAGGTGAGGGAAAAGGTTCTGAGCATGGATTTGAGCAAGAACTCTGCACCTTCACCAGAGTCTGCCTCAGCAAACTTCAGCAGGCCAAGAAAAGCTAAACTTGCTTGGCTGCTGACAATGGCTGCAAAAGGGGTGGCAGTGACAAGTTACGGTGGATCTTCCCCTGTAAATTTAATCCTCTGTAATGGACACAGCTGGAAAACTCTCATTTATAGCTTCTTGGGCAACAGTAGCTGAAAACAGATAAGGATCAAAAGGTGTTAACAGTTCTGAAAAAGAGTAGACTGGGAAACCAAATGCCCAGCAGGTAGGAAAACAAATTTGTATTGATGCTCAATAGTCATCTGCTGAGAATGAAGGCAGCATTCTAGAATTAGCAAAATAATCAAACAATGTTGAAGAGTAGCAGAGGGACATCCAAGTCTGTGTGATTCACTTCCTACCAAATCAATCCATTTGGTTTAAATGTAAGCATTTTCCCCGTCATCACAGTTTCAGAGTATTTCAGAGTTGGAGGGTTTTTTTGGCTCTTACATAACCAGCACATGCAGTATAGAAATGCAGTGTAATGTTTACTTTGTTTTTAATGGCAAAATTCATACGTTTTCCTAGATTCTTTTAGAATCAAGATTTTTTCAAGGTAACCTTGAAAAAGGTACTGCTCCATACACCCTTAAAAGGGGAAGAAGGGGGCAAGTTTTCTGTCATTGATACCAACATTTTGAAGCTCAAAGTCAAAATAAAGAACTACTGTAAGGTAAAGCATACACAGTGTGGAGAAAGCCTGTTGCTACTTTCCAAATCGAGTGGGAAACATATCAAAAATCTTAATAGCCTTTAAACACTGCTGTCCAGTGTTGCTTACCCTCTCTAGTAAGAGTTGTTCACATTTCTGGTCTGAAGATATTTTCTACCATTTGGCTCTCATTATGTGATTCCCTGATAGACATAATAAAAGCCTATTATTAAAAGTTTATTCTACAAGGTAAATACTAGAAGGATAATCGTGTAAGCGTCCAACCTGCTTTTCAGTGTACTAATCCCTTTGGTTTCCTTAGGTTTTCTAACTTGCATGTCTTTTCTGGACATCACATGATTCCTAAATACTGTCCCAAAGCCCATCGCACTTCTGAACAAAATACAGAGGTTTTAACAAGCCAGTACTCCAGAGGCAGTTGAGCATTTTCTACAGAGTTAAATTATCTTTTTTATTCTAATTGAGTTGTTTCTACTTCCGTGTCCAAATATTACAATCATCTTCTGGAATACCACTTTGCCCTGTCAGAACATGGTCTCTACCTAACAGAAAAATGAATTTTTAGAACCACTTCTTTGCCAGTGAAAGACCACAATATCATAAAAATTACATTCTGTCTTTATTCCAAAGAGTTCGTATTTGTCTCCTTTAAAATTAGAGACAGTAGATCCTCAGAATTTCATTTTGTTATGGCTATTATTTTGTTCTATTTTTCCAGTTTCCATTTCTGGGGTTTTTTATGTTTATTTAAATGAAAAATATCAGCTGCCCATAACAGAAATGCATAAACTGTACCACACCAAGTCATATTACTCTACTGACATAATTATTGTAGGATACTATTTATAGATAATGTCTCAATATATCAAATTATTTAATTACCAGAAAACAAGACATTTGACACTTGTAAACAGAAGACAAGTAATGACATGAGTTAACAGAAGTTTTGTGATTCTTTAAACCTTGTTTTTCTAAGCTGAGAATATAAGCCTGGATGTATGACAGAATTGCCGTATGTGCATCCTGCTTTAGCTGAAAATTTCAAAGAATGGTTGTTGCAAACACAGGACATAACTGACCCAATAATTTTGCTGTCTATGTTAGTGGAGGGTGAGATTTTCATAGCACAGTAGAATAAGTACAGAGGTTCTGGTGGATTTCTGCCAGCTTCATATTGCATCCTTCACTTTATTCTTACTCCTGGGCAAAGCTAGGAAATTGTCTTTGCATGGGGAAGTAAAATGTTGCTTGCTCTGAAGAGCTAGAATTCTACCTGCTGGCAATTTTATCAGGATATTAGAAAACTCCAACCACACTGCTGGATAGGAGATAGCACACCAATGTACTGTGCATCTTTGCTAAGGACTGTCTGAGAGCAGGCAGAAAATATGCCAACTGAGCCAGTGCACCTGTTTTCAGGTTTATTACATTTAGCACAGGGGAAAGCAAGAGAAAATTCATAATAAAACAAGCTCAAGCTTTGTCTTTTAATGGGCTTTGCTGAAGCAAGGGCTAAACACAACTACCTACTCTTTTCTCATGGGTAGTGAAAGATCAGGTCAGATGACACTGAGGAGAATAAAGGGCTATGAAAACTCATATTGAGATGCCAAAGGCAAAGCCAATGCAAAATATTTAGTTAATTAATTATGGCATCATAAACTTGAAAAGAGCCTTACAGTTTGGCACTCTAATAGAGCTGATGAGCAGGTTATACCTACTCTGCACAATATTCTTAGAATGGAACAGGAACCTTTGAGTATGTTGTTAATTTCCTTTAAAAATACCTTTTTTCTTTTCACCTGAGGTAAAGCAAAATCCTTTATTTAAATGAAAGATTGTTTAGTTCTGCTTTCATTACCTCAATTCATTGTCCTGTACTTTCAAAGTTGAAACAGTTGAATCCTCTAATGAGTTAATCCATAAATATAATTGCATTTGTTTCATCTTAACAAATCATGGTTTCATAGTTGCGATTTTGCTAAAGATTTCTGTAAATCAAATATTTAACAGTAATATTTTAAAAAGTATTTATTAAAATACTTTTATTTACAAAGTACTGTGTGAAACAAGTTCACATTTTCAAATAATCATTTCCATATATGAATCCACATTTTTCAAGAGGACTTTGGAACTCAAAGATTGGGTTAGAAAGCAAATGAGGTGAGAAAAAGTGTTTGAAATTTCTGTGCTTTTGCCAGTTTATTGGTTCAGGTCTAGAATATAGCCATACAACAGCAAGCAGCTTTTTTCCAATTTTTGCAGTAAGTTTTCCTTATTTTGAAAATAGGTAAAACTTTCAAAAGAAGGTCATCTGTCACCCAGTGGGAGATGAAATTCAAGATTTCAAGTGAGATTACCCATGGACCAAGTACCAAAAGAGGAATCTGAGGAAGGCTGAAGCTAGAAGACATTACAGCATTGAGCAAGGACTAGGAGTGGATGAGAAGGGAGGGAGGGAGGGAGGGAGGGGCAAGCTGCCACTGAGCTGTGCAGAGGTAGAGGTGGAAGAAAGCACACTGCCCCAGCCTAGTAGATCCCCAGTACCCCACAGATACTCCTACCTCTTACTACAGGATTTGCTTGGCACACAAGCTTGTTTCAGACCTGGAAGAAACTAAAAGACAGCTCTCCTCACTCTGGCAAACTTGGCACTTGTCCCTGTTTCTCTCTGCACCACCTCCCTTCCCATCAGACTTCTGGTTGATTTTGGTTTTAAACACATGCTCCAAATAGAAAATTGTGCAAAATTCAAATTGCTATTAAAGAAAAGTCATCCATTGTACATCTAAATACAGTCATCTGTTCTTCCAGTCGGACACCCAGTTTCTGTTTTCAGTAACACTCAATACTCAGAGCTCCATTTATTTATATACATGATGTAAGAGACAACTTTGCTTAGTTTACATCTTGCCAACTATTTTTAGCCTAATGGTAGTTGAAATTAACTGTATTTACTATTCTTTGAAATACTCACACATACCAAAATCTCTCAAAGAAAAGCATACAAAATCAAAGGCTTACAGTTCAATTACCCTTAGACTCTTAGTCATTCTGCATATGAATAATAACCTGTCTTGGTCCATGTTCCCAAAAAAAAGATTTGTAAAGGAACAGTGCATTTACATCAGCTCCTTCTTCTAAAGTATATTCTGACTGAGAAACTCCATATGGTGGAAAACAAAACAAGCACAATGAAAACCAGTGTTATGCAATAGCTATTAAAAATCAGATGAGTCACCACAGAGAAAGTTGTCAGGCCTGAAAGAAGGCAAAAACCAGCTAGCTTCACTATAGCAAACTCCTGACATCAGAATGAATGTTTGTTATTTTGGAAAGCTATTCTTAATCATGAACTTGACATTTGCCAGATCAATATTATAAAGACAGATCAAATTTCACTTCAATATATTTTTTCAGTATTTTTAGGGAGACAATTTTATATGCAGAGCTCCATTTAAATGTTGAAACAGTAAGAACATAAGGAGAAATGTGTATTTATATATTAAATATAGCATTCACTGGGGAAGGCAAGATGAACAGGATTACTGTCTTCAGGATCAGTCTTGTAGGGTATGTTAATTTTCACAAAGCAAATGGACTAAAGGATCTTTTCTGCTGGAGTTACTATAAACGAGCAGTTGCTATAACAGAGTCTGATTATACCAAAGCTAGGCCGTGTCTCTAAAACTGGATTGAAAACATTCATATAATTTTACAGTCAGTTTTGTTTCTCAAGAATGGCTCATCTAATTCTGGAATTTGGAATGGTTTATCTCCAGCTAAGGAGCCCCTGAGGTGGAAACCTTAAGTACCTCCTTTTGAAGGTACTGTGCGTTATTCATCTTGTGCTTCTCCCAAGACCAGGGGAGGAAAAGGAAGCAGGGCAAGGAGAAACAAGGGTGCAAACAAGCACTTTGTGTTGGTTAAACTGCAGGGTTAAGGAGAGATGCCATCTCCAGCCTTCCGTCTCAACTAAAGGAAGTGTTTTAGATTCAGAATGCTGAGTTTCTGAGAACTGTGCAAACAGTAATATATTGTACATAGTGCATGAATTGTACACAGCACTTATTTCTTTTGGGCTTCTGCAAACTTTCTTGGACTTTTTAAGGAGGCAGCAAAATACATGTGTTTGACTCAGAGCTTACCTACACAGGAAAATGAAGAGTGGTGCTGAGTATCCACATGAAGAGCTGTTCTGGGAAAGCAGCTATGGTTCCTGTCAATCTCCCCAGGCAAATAAAATCCTTTGATTGTTTATATTGATTTTGAACTGCAGCCAGTGAGAGTGCTATGAGAACAATACAGTTAAATGACAAATTAGGCTTTCTGCCCCTCCCCCTTAGAAGCAAAATTAGAATGTCAAATACAAGTCCAAACAGTGCATAGGGATCTGTGTAGCTGCATTTTGCTGCATCAGAAAGAGGAATATAAGTGTTCCAGAAATGGTCAGAAGCTGTTCATTCTTGATGTTCCAGATCTAGCACTCTTTCTCAGGTCTTGATCAATCCTGGAAGTACAATACCAAATAAAAGGTCGTCATGCCCTGTTATTCTTTGAACAAGACAGTAAAATAGAGACTGCTATTAAAAGCCTTAAATTATAAAATATCTCCTTGAAAACACACTTACTGTAACTAATGGCCACCAGGGACTTTGTCAGTCCTTAAATTGCATTATTTTTATTTCTTCTGCCACTCATCATTACTCTTTGTCATCTTATTTGTTCTAGCCAATTTAATTCATTGATGTTGGTTGCAAAGGCTGTAAAACTCTATGTGATTCTTGGTGAGTTTGAGTCAGCCTCATACAGAAGTAAGTGTAGACCAACAGATTGTCAGAGATGCAAGCTGCTCTGTCCTTCTGAAGCTGTTAGACATGAATTGGAAAAGAAAGCTGTCAGAAAAATTTAAAAAATAAACTCAATATTGACTTTTACCCCTTGAAATGCAAGAAAACAGGCTTATGACTTCTTTGGTTTCTATTAAAAATTAATTAAAAGGATGTGAAAAAAATAAAAGTTAATTCAAAAGAGTATAAACTTTTCAGTTCATTGACTATCCTCTTAAGATGCAAGCAGATCAGAACTTCTGTAAAGGACTTGCTATTATTTTAATATCTCTGTTACAGCACTCACTAAACACCTGACATATCTACAGTAGCCCCACTACAAGCCTGAAAACTGCCAAAACTACTCTGTTTTCAAGATTTCTGTAGGTATCTCAACCTCAGCCAAGGAGCATCACTTAGTTGAAGCTTGCCAAATTCGCAAGCAGACTGGGAACTGATTTCAAGTGAGCCCTGAACCAAACATCTTTGTGCTTGAACCCCAGAGTTTCAAAGCAAAGCCATTAAAATGCTCATAAAATTCCATGAAGTAGAAGTGCAGCTGTCCATCTCCTAGACTGCCTTTGGGCAGGAGTAGGAGGCACTGCTACCCTTCATCTCCTGCAGACAATGAATCTGTTGCTTCATTTGTGAGTGGAACCTGATAGCTCAAGGCAAAGCACCAGGAAGCACAAATTCCTCTTTCATATAAAGTGAGAGAAAGTGTCTATATTAATTCCCCAGTCAAATCACACATCTGAGTCTTTCAGGGTTGTATTGTTAGACTCATAGAGATAATTCTGTTATGGTGAGATGATGGATCACTTATTCCAAGTAACTTTATTATAATGTACTGATTAATCAATCTTAAAAACAGACATTAGAAAGAACTACTAAGCTTATGTATTGGGATATCTTTATTTGCTGTGAATAAATACTTAGACCCAGAAGTAGTCAAAGAAGGAATAAGGAAGGAACATTTGAAAAAGCACCTTCTGAGAAATAGGTTAAAGGCCAAACTGTCTCTTAATCAGGTCTAACTCTGATAAGACACTGCAAAGTGATTCATTCAGCCAAAAAAGAAGCAATCAACACTATGCCAAAGCTCTTTGCAGGCAACATCTCTAGTTTAACTTGTCTGAGTGAAATATGGTACAGTAACAAGACAAAGAGTCATGACTGGAGTCTACCAGGTTCTGACTAGTGAATGGCAAATTAAATTTGAATAGTTACCTTGGTATGAATTGCACCCCAAATGTCTACACAGACCACGTCCCTGTCTCTGACAGGGGCAGTAGATAAGGCAAAATGCCAAAAGAGCATCAGAAGAGGATAAGCGCAGCATCATATGCCCCTGAATTATTCTTCTAGTTTCAAGGAGTTGTACTCTTCCATTCATTTGCTCACTTATTTCACTAAGTTTGCTGTCTAGTTTAAGATTCCATGGAGGAGATACTATTTTTTTGAGGCATGAAACACATTCAAAAAAATCTGGGAAAACAAAGGACTGACAGCAAACACCAGTTAAGGAGGCTGGAGCTGTTTATCTTGAAAGCCAAAGAGAAAGGGGAAACCAACACACATTAAAAAAAGGACTTTGCTTCTTTGCCTTTTAAGCTCTTCTCTGAACTTCTGGGCTTTTTGCCCCATCTTTATGTCACCCTGAGCATTCCCAGAATTCACCCCAGAAGCATTGCCAAACTGAAACAAAGTTCAAAAAAGAGCCCAACTATTTTGCATCTGCTTAGGAACCAGTCAACCACTGTATTTCATTCATCTTGATTATAGCAGCTGGTTATTGCAAGGTTGCAAAGAGTTTAGGGATTTAAGCTTGTTTAGTTCTACAGAAGACTGAGGGAAGATGTGCTAACAATCACAAAACATGTCATGAGGTACTACAGAGCAATAATGTATATTTTGTCTCTGTGCTGTGTAGGAATAGAAATACTGAGTCTGATTTTCAGCATTTCCCCATGGCAGTGAAATCTCTGGAGTACAATGTCTTGGGAAGCTGTGGAGTCCATTTTACTCAGTGTCTTTAAGAATGCATAAAATTGACATTTTTCACAAGTAACCCAGGTACAGCTGATCCTGAGATAGGACATGGGTTTGGACTAGCTGACTTCTTGAAGTCTGGTGATTTCTGTGATTTGGTGGTCTTCTGTTATGGTAGTCATACCCCAACCTTTCATTTTGTTCAAAACCTTTCTGAAATATGATTTAAAAAATAAGTTGCTCTTGTGTGGTATCACAAGGAAGCCAGAATATTTCCTCTGTCTCATCCTTCTACAGCTTCAGACTCTGCTACTTGGATATATAAATTTTTCTTGTTCCATATATAAATGTGAGAAGAAGAATCAAGTTATAGTCAAAAGCAAATTGCAGACTCTCTTACTTCTGTGTGTTTCCTCTTCTATGTATGAGGCCTGGAGCACTTGTTTCTGTTTGCTCTCATGTTCTAAACTTTGAGTCTCTGGAACAGACCATACATTTTCTACCACTGGGTTTCCTTTCCCATCACTTAAAAGGTTTTCAGTACCATGATTTATTTATTAGTTATTCACCAAAAGAAGTCATTTACATTGCATTCACAAACGTGACCAGCAAAAAAGGGCAAAACCATACTGTTTAAATAGTTATTTATTTAGATCATAACTAACTCATACTGCCTGTTTCCAATCAGGTATTCAAATAAAAACAAGCTATAATAATAATCACTCTTAAGGAATTAAGAGTGATTAGAGTCCTCTCTAACAGATGCATAAATTGAACATGCTGATTGCCTTAAAAGCCTGAAGTCACTTCTGTCTTGTGTGTTCTATTTTGCAGCTGGAGAGAAGCCAGCTATAAATATCTTGGCTCACACATGAAAGATAACTTCCAGTCTCCCTATCTGTAGGGCCATTACTTTTGATTTATGAGTACTAGTGCAACTACTATCATTCCATCAGACTACAAGTAAGTCTGAAAGGCTGCATGAATCAGTATAACAATGAAAGGGGATCCTGAAATTGCAAAATTAATTATTTCCTGTTTCCTACTTATTAGGCTGTGAATTGAAAAGTGTCAGTCTTCTGCTGAAAAACAAGTAGCACTGTTACATACAATTTACACAGTGCAAATCTTTTTCTTAGACTACCCAAGCACTAAAAGTTTTCTTAAATTAATAAAAAAAGCACAAATAACATCAAAAGTTCTATTAAAAAAATCAAGATATTTCATTGATTGCAAATGAGCAGGAGATTGGACTGGAAAATCAATGGCTGCTATTCTCAGAGAATTTCAATGCCTGCAACGTGTTACATGTAACTTGAATTTAAGGTTTGTAGTAACAATAAGAAAAAAGATTTTGTGATGCTGGAGCAACATTTGAGATATCAACAATTTGTATAGCAAATCACTATACTTCTTTGGCTGCACAACTTCTATCATCTTCACTCTGAGAGGAGTAAATAATCACTGAAAAAGGAATACTAAGGCACACTATTGACATCAGTAGGCTAGTTAATGGGAGCAGAAGAATTTTTGCTGTTCAGTGGTGCAAAGAGAGTAATTCCACAGTCTGAGCTGGCAAAAAAAAAAAAAAGCCAAACTGAAAATCATTATATTGTGCAGAAGGTCCTATGCCACAATAACTGCTTTCTTCTCATTGGAGGTGCAGGCAGTGCAATGAGACAGCATCATGTTCACTGGTGTGGTGGCTGGGAATCTCTGCAGGGATCCTTGTTCATCCCATGTGTCAGTGGATAGATGGCCATGGATCCAAAGGCTGCACTGAGTGGTTTCTGTACATATCTCTTGCTGAGCACTGAAGTCAACTTTATTTATAATTGCAACACTGTAAAATGCTGATAACTTGACAGGGTCTAGGATGGGGAGAGGGCAAGACCAGAGGGTTATCCAGCATCACAAATTCTTTGTTCCAGGGCTTTCATGAAAGCAATCAGTTTGGCATTATGTCTCTTTGAGACACTTGAGTCAAATGTCAAGTCACTGCTATCTCTGTGTAAACATGTGTTTTATGATAAGGATAGGGTGCTGTTCAAATGCCAGTTTCACCTGAACTTACATAAATAAAAATCATTCTCATTCTACATGAGAAATATCTGGTCTCACTGACTCCTTCTGAGAGACAAATATTTTTGGATCAGTCAGGAATTTACAAATATGTTATCTAAGTATTTTTTGCAATTTCCTGAGCTGCTCTGATTTAAATACAAGTGTGCAAGTCAGAGTGAAGTCAGGGAAAACTTGGTGTTGACTTCAGCCCATCATGTACTGCCTAAACCTGACTTTTAATAGCTAAATGCTCTCCACTGCAAATACTGCTTTATTAAACAAAAACTATCAGCATGCCACTAATGTCTGCCACACAAATGAGCTGGTCACATGGTCTGGAGAGTGTCTGGCCTTGACTGAAATAACACATTGGCAACCTCACCAGCTGATCATACAAGTGCAATGTCACCTATATGTGCAGTCAAGCAGAGAAAAGATGCATGGACACAGGAGTCTGGATTCCTGCTTCCAAAAGCATAGGTGAACTACAAATTTAAACTCTGCTGTGCACAAATACTGTAACCAAAGCTAAAGAACAGCTGCTTTCACCTAAAGGTTGCACTAGTTTCAATCCATATATCAGACAGGCATTTTAATTTCCAATTAATTTTCAACATTATGAAGACAAAGATATGTGAATCTACATATACATATATATACATATATACACATAGATTTTCTGCAGTTTAAAACCTTGGCGTTCTCATCACGGGGATTTAAAATTTATTTTTTGAATAGTGATTCATTTCACTATAAAAATAACAATTGCCAGAAATAACATACTTTAACTAAGTCTCTTGAAATAGCGACTTCCTATGAAGGACACTAAATGTTAGTTTTATCCAGTATAATCATTATATTTCAGTCTTCTAGACAGTAACTAGAGCACTGTCTGTCTTATATAATGGAGTATTTCTGACAGATACAGGAGAGATAATGGTACTAGTAGTCAGATAACATCAGAGTCATTTATTCAACATTATTTCATTCATCTTCCACCCCATCACTACAAATAGAGTGAGAAAATGTCTGTGCTATATAAAGATTTCTAAAACAAGAAAATTTGCTTACTGTATCTCCATTGCTTGTGCAAAAATAAATCTCCTTGATTTATCATTCCAGCAATTTACCATGAGTGACATGTCAAAATCTTTAAGTTCTTTTTAAAATTTGGCATCTCTTCTAGGCTATAGAATGGAAAATGCCTGGGGACTCTGAAAGTTCAAAATCTTTTTATTAACTAAAATCATGACTTAATATATCTTGATTGAAAGAAAATATTCCAGATGAAGATATCAAAAGATTATTCTTTATGGAGAAAACAAATCTATAGCACTGAATTACATTAGCAGCAAATTTGGGGTGGGGTTTTTCTTTCTTTGTTTTTTTTTTTTTTTTTTTAAGTGAAGTCTTTTGCAAGTGTAATGTAGAAGATGCCACTGTACAGTATGGGCAGCACCATCATGCTTTTCAGTGCCTGCAAGGTTAGAATTACAGAAATGTTCCAGTACAATTTAAAAGGAGTGTATTACCACTGATGTACAACCCTTTAAATATGTTGGCACTAAATTTACACTACAATTGCATTGCTTTTCCAGACAGTATTCTCCACATTTCTGTTCTTGAGAGAAGAGACATGTAGGAAAATTATTTTTAAAAAGTTATGTTGCTAAAGATAGTTTTTTTTCTAGCTGGAACCACTGAAGAGATCTCACATAGTTTGGTGTCTTATTTTAAAAATGCTCAAGTTAATTACTAGCCTGCTATAGATAATTTTCTCATGAGCCTGAGCATGCTGCCGAGAAGTGTAATGACAGCTCTGCAACAACAAAATTTAGGACTGAATTTGTGCACTGAATTATGATTAGAGTTGCTACTACTGGCTTTCATGAGACTTAACATGCATCTACACTTTACAAATATATATTGCTGAGCCTAAGCTATGTAGGAGAATGCAGACAGCAAGGTAGATGCATACTTCAAAAAAAAGCACTGATGTTCCTGCAGGCGAGAGAAGCAACACTTAACACCTGGCTTTTCCTTCCTTGTCACAGCTGTTCCCTAGTGTTTACAAACCAGACACTTATCTTTGTTTGGTATTTGAACATTCTCCACAATTCAGAAGCCAAAACTTCTCTCATTCTTTTCAGCACCTGATCTCCAAACACAGTTACAGAAATGTTAAGTACTTTGGGATAGTTCTGGCTTTCTAAAACATCAGCTGAGCAAGAACTCTGTTAGAGTTACAAAGAAAGAAGCCCATGGCAACTTCTCTGCTAGTCTCTTGCAGCCTCACTACTTTGGGATTCCCTCAGGTAGGGGTGTTGAAGTTTATTCCACTCATATCAATACATTATATGAAGCATGGGTAAGACACTGATCATTCCCTGTTCTTTTCAGCTCAAATTTGAGAGCATTCTGATTTTTTGTTTTGTTTTGAGCCCATGCACTGAAGTATTCATCACTGAAGCATTTCACAAATACAAAATTTTCCAAACTCATAGGATCTAGGTAAGTGATTATTTTGCAGTTGGCAGAAGTGATTAAAACATTAAAACTTTGGGCTAATAGCTATCCAAATCCTGGAGCTATGAATTCAAATCAGTTAGTGGCATGGAGCCTGTGTGATTAATCCACAAAGTATTCAGTCTTTAATGATGATATGTGGATGAGAGCAGAAAAATCTTTGCCCAGGTAAAGTGTTACTCATTCACTGAAATATCATGAGGTTGTCAACAAATAATGTCAGGAGTAACTGCAAAAAGGAAGGCAGGCACATATACTGGCTATATCATAGAAAGAAAAGATGCATCACCTTGACTTATCATATTAAAATTCCAATATGGGAAAAAGGTTAATTTTCAATATTATAATGAAAAGGAATGATAGGTTTCTAAACTTACTGATAAAATAAGCATACATACAGAAAGATGAATTATAAGAAATTCAAAGGTTTCTCTAGTATACAATACTTCTGGTACATAGCTGGGAGAGACAATCTTCACAATGCAACCATCCCAGAATCACCAATAACTTTAATTAAATAAAGGATGTTTAAAATTAATTAATTGGCAAACCCAGAAAAATGTGAAAGTACATTCTGAGGGCTGCCAAACTCCAAGTAGAGGGATGCAGACTACATAAAACATGAGCAAATTATGCTTTACCAGTGCAGGGCTTACTGAAAGTTGGAACTTCAAAATGCAACTGTTCCCAGGAGTCAGGATGTATGTAAGCTCTAAGGATATAAAGTTCATCTACAACTGCTGATAGAATGTTTTTTAAGATTTAATTGCAATTAATAATTGCTGTCAGAGGGGTAAACATAAACTATTTAATTAGCATGTCTCTTTCCAATTACTTTCTTAAATGCACTGTTGTTTACTCTGTGATTAAAAAGACACTAGCAAGTATTCAGCAAAAGTAAACCAATAAAATTCAATTTGTAGTGAGGTTTACTCTTTCTCAGTACAAGACTTTGACCCAGCATCACATCATCAACTTTTTTCTACATTTTACCAATTAATCCAAGTTTACTTCCATTTCTTCCCCTGAGCTGGCTGGTACAACACCTTTATTTGGCAGATGTAAGATGTTATCTGCATTTTATTGTATTCCTGAGCCCTCCCTGCCAGTGCTGAATTTCCTGCCTGTGCTTACCTCTTTGTTTTCCCCACCTTGCTGGGAATCATCACAGTGCAATGAATGCCCTTTCCCTGAAATTTTCCCACCTCCAGATTCAGCTTAGTCTGAGCCAGTACAGGTCTTTTCTCCAGAAGTCAGTATGCTTCTTGATGCAATAATAAAGGCTTCTTTAAAAACAACACTTTTTTGGAAAAAACTAAATATTAGAGGAAAAGGAGGTAAAGAGTTTGTGCACATCCTGCTGTTTTTGAAGATGACCTAAGTAGACCTTCTTCTGATACTTGAGGCAGTTTCTCTGTACCTCTTTGATATATCACAAGTGAAGTATATGTCTGTAGAAAAATCCTTTTTATGTCTTACCTGAGGTTTTGTTTGCTGCTTTGCTCTAGTTTTGCGTTTACTCTCTCCTGTCTTGGCTTTGACTCGTTTTGGACCAAAAACAATCTCACAAACTGGAAAAATCATCACAGCTAAAAAGCTCTTTCATTACTATAAAATAATTCTTACCTGTTTGCTGGTTCATTTTAAACCTTTATTTGTTCTTGTTTTCAGTTTTGCTAGGCAGCTATTTCCTGAGCTCAGTCACTATGTTCACATTTGAGCTTCCTGACAATCAGGCTTGTTTCCTCAAGTTGCTCTGCTGCACCTCCAGATCCACCACGGATATTTTAGTCAGTACAGTTTTTTTCTGTATATGTTTAGAGATATGTCTCTGGTACATTTGGCCCAGACGTCCAAACTTTTGCATCAAAGCACAAAAATTAATTTACCAAACCTTTCCAGAACTCTAGAGGGCCAGATACCAGTAAGCTGCCAAAAGACTGATAGATCATTTTCCAAAACAACTATCTACAATAGTAAGGCTATGATATGTGCTATAGCCACAATTGAAAGTAAAACATCACTTAATTCCTAAAGAAGCTGTAGTAGCAAAAGTAAGGTCAACAGTCCATACTAGAAAAATATGGTAGTAGGAATGGTAAGGTCCATTCTAGATTAATGACTTTTCCCATTTCAGCAGTCAAAGCCCCTAAAAATTCCTTTTTTTCCACATGTTTTGGCTCGTTAGCACGTAAATGTGACAGATTTATCTTGTTTCTTTCACACTCCTAAATAATAAGTTTTGACAATGTGATAACAAAATATTCTATTCAGTATTAATACTGAAAGAAGAAATTAGGGAAACCTCATTTGGGGCACTTTGAAGGGAATAAAAAAATGCTAGAGAAGCTTGATTGCTTTGTTAAACCCCTGCAGGACCTATCATGTGGAATTTTGATCACATTTAGACAATCTAAAGCTTGGAAACACTGACAACATTAAAAGAGCCCCATAAACATCTCCTGGTTCACAGACCTCCTTAGCCACGGGGACCAGGCTGCTCTGAGGTGCTCTCCGGACACTCAAAGCTTTGTGACCATGCAGTCAAGAAACAGACACTGCCCAGACCAAAGGACAGCAAGAACAGGCATGACTCTGGAGTGTGATTAGAACACCAAACTGTGTGGAAGAAGCATTTATTGATCCCCAAGAATTATGACCATTAGTCAACAGCTATCCCACGCAAATGAAACAAGAAGGCTCTAAAGCAAGAATTGGACCTCATCCTAACCACAGAGTTGTATGGGCATGTTTCCTTTTCTTCCTTTCCAATTTCTCTTCAAGTCTTTTATGTACCCTGAGAGAGCTCAGGAAACCAGGGAAACAATGCTAATGTAACCCAAACTTGAGACCTAAGCTGCAACATTT
The DNA here is from genome assembly GCA_013396995.1 of Dicaeum eximium. Classification (NCBI taxonomy): domain Eukaryota; kingdom Metazoa; phylum Chordata; class Aves; order Passeriformes; family Dicaeidae; genus Dicaeum; species Dicaeum eximium. The sequence goes on from VWZP01009260.1 coordinate 444,224, forward strand.
TGGAGAAGAGATATAGTGTGGGATCGTATCTTGTCTGCAGTTCAACTTTTTCTTAAACATTGGGGTTGTGAATAGGACACCTATCTTTCTTAAAATCCATTCTGATTCTGTCAAAAAATGCAATTAAATTATGCTTTGTCTATTTTATTTAAAAACACTTTCTTGTTAAAGCTCTAATAAATTAATTTGTAACTGGGGCACGAATTTGACAGAAATAAATTATTCGAGCTACAACAAACCACTACACTTCCAATCTTCTGCTGCTTAAAAACTTGAGAAGAGTGTTAGAATCAGCAGTTAATGCGAGAAAAAATACAGTCTCGCTGGAGTTTCTCTCTTAATGAATCACAGAATATCCTGCTTGGAAGGGGACCTGAAGGATCATCTGGTCCAAACTCTCTTGGCAAATCACAATCCAGACAAGATGGCCCAGCACCCAGTCCAGCTAATCTTGAAAGCATTAAACACTGAGGAATCCATCACTTCCCTGAGGATATTATTCCAATGCCTGATTGTTCTTAATGTGAAAAAAAAATCCCTTTTTGTCTAATTGGAATGTCCCCAGGCATAACTTGTACCCATTTCCTCTCATATTTTCCACATGACTCCTTGTAAAAAGAGAGTCTCTCTCTTCTTTGTAGCCATCCTTTAAATTCTGTAAGATGGTGATAAGGTCTGCCCTAAGCGTTCTTTTCTCTAGGCTGAACAAACACAGTTCTCAGCCTTTCCTTGCATGGCAGGCAGGCTTCCCTGTCCTTCAGTCATCTCTGTGGCCTTTCTCTTGGCCCTCTCAAGCTGGTCTGCATTGTTTTTTGTACAGCAGGAACCACAACTGAGCACAGGATTCCAGATACGGCCTGACAAGAGCTGAGTAAAATGTGATAACGCCTTCTTTCTCTCTGCTGTGGGGATGCCCTTGTTGATGCGACTCTATCATTTCTGGTCTAAACTATCAAAACCAACATCCTTTAGCAGAAAGCTAAGGATCTCAAATCCTTTCTTGATGTGCTTTTTTTTCCTAGTATGTCTTTGTAAAAAAATTGAAATTAACGGTGTTTGTCACTTTGCAAAACCAACAATTACTATAGAATTACTTAGGGGCTAACATTTGTGAAATTAATCTTATATGCTAGGTATTTCTTTTGCTTCAAGCTCTGTAGCACTATTGGGGATGCCTGTAAGTCCATTCATGCATAGTCTCTTCTTAGGAAACTCCAACAGGAATTACACCTAATCAGTGAGAAAATAGATTAGGTCTGTCTGTATTTTTCCTCAGTTTCCTAAGGCCTTCATTCTGAAAACAATTTTAAATATTTAATTAATCCAACTGAAGTCACGGGCTGTTCATAGATGAATACAACGCACAGCAAAATAAATTTAATGTATTTCCTGCTGTGAATTATTCATTTTGCTTTAGTGAAACCTTTCTTGAATCAAGAAAATCCAATGGTCTTTCAGTGTCTTAATTCAGATATGCATTATTGTAACAACAAAACTGTGCCCTCAGGACACAGTCTAAACCAGGCAGGTTTTAAAAAAATAAACTAAAACTACTATCAAACTGGTATTTGTGGTGTCATATATGTGCATTCAGACATACATGAATTCTAATGACATCTTATTTGTAGCATTTCGAAAAGGCATAAAAAAATAGTTTAATTTGTACAATCAGGCTGCAGCAGAAAACAAGGCAATGCCAGAGCAGAAACAGACAAAAATATTATGAAATATTATTAATATTATATTATGAATGTTATAATATTATGAATATCATATTCATATGACTGCTAATAGGTACCTATATTCAAGGCTTGAACTATGTTGATTTGAACTATCTATTTCCAGATGAACAAACATGTTATTGTAAAAGCAGACTGGTTTCAAAGTTACGCTGCTGCTCAGCCTCAAAGACAGCTCGAAAAAAATGGATTGCAACACAGAGCTTAAATGCAGAGCATGACCCAGCTCTCTGCCTGAAGTGAACACAGAAATATTGCCCCAGTCTGTGTATAATATTCATGCAACTAATGGCACTAAGGGAAAGTGATCTTGTAAGTGAGAACTCTATAGAAAAATTAAATTTAAAAGTGATCCAGCACTTGATATCTCCTGGTCACAATAGACAGCAGGTTTTAAGAAGAGGCCAGAGATGCTGGGAAACAAGAGGATGTAGCCTTACAGCATTAGTTACAACACATGAAAAAAATTCATTCACAACTTCATATTAACTTTGCATGAAACATAAGGTAAGAAGAAACAGCTACGGAAAAGATGAAAATACTTTGCAGATTTTAACGGGCTTCTGTTACTGAGATAATTATTGATATTAAGAGAAGCTGAGATGTAAGTGGTACAGGTTACCAGTATCTCAGCAGCAGCCATGAAGCTCCAAGCCCAGGTCTTGTAACGAGACTATTAATCTAAAATTTAATATCTTATTAGCAGTCTGAAAAACAGAGAGCATCAAAAGAGTCACTGTGAGAGGCAGGATTAAGGCATTTAAATCAAGATGTGTGCAATGTGTGCAATTCAATTGGAAGAGTTTGTGGAACTACAGGGATCCACAGGAGCAGAGGAATTGCCTTCTGAGGGCACACCTTTCTCCCAGTTTGCAGGTAACTGGGAAAAACCATACAATTTACAAATTTAAGCCTCTGAAGTCAGGAAGACTAGACAAATAGTCTTAAAGAAAAAAATTCTGACTTGCTTGTGGATTGCAAAGTACAATTATTATCTAATTTTCTATCTTTCAGTTACTTCTAAAGATATTTCAGACATTTTCAGCACTGATCCAGTTCAGTTTTTTAGGTCTTTAGACCACTGATTCTTTTTTTTTACTGGTTTTGGTTTTTAGAGAGGCACTCCAATGACGTGAGGTCTACTGTTCAGAGAGGGAGTGTTCTGATGCTGGGCTGTACACTAACACACTAACAGCAAATTATAGTACAATCCTTTCCAGAAACATTTTGTTAAGCACTTTCAGATAATCTTCCTTCACAAATTTTTCAACTGTGTGAAAAAGTCGAGCAGAAAAATTGCGGCAGGTGATCTGGGAAGAAAAAGTTTGGGGCATCTTCATTTCCTGGTTTGAAAATCGTCTTCTTCCTCCTACATCTCTGATCCAGTGACAGCTCTTAAAATGAGTTGGATTTGTTTCCACACAAGCAATCATAACCCTGCTATACTGAAGTGTGAGGAGGTTTTATTTACCAGTAGTGATCTTGCAATATAAAGCTGCAAAAATGAGTTATTGCCAGTGAAGCTGGAATGACACGGTCAGATATCAGAAATGTATTTCAGTTTACTCATCTGAAAGGTTCAAATTAAAGACTGAATCCATAGGATTAGTGGGGCTGTGGCCACTTTCAGCAGAGAAAGAGGGGCTGTCCTGACCATAAGGAAGGCATATAGCATGACACTATAAAATGCACCTGCTGGCTCAAAGCTTTTCATCCCCAGTCACTGGATGGCTATTTATTTTCAGTACAAGAGAATGGATATAAGAAATACCTAACTGAAGTCTAGCCAAAGTATGAAGAGCTCTTTTATCTTTGGAAAGTGCAAGACTGTGTAAATAAGAGAATCTGGTGTCCCTGTTGTTGTAGAAGAGCAAGTAAAGACAACGTCATCGGCACTGTACATGTACAGAGCAGTCAGATTTTCAGTAATACAAAGTGACAGTCAAAAGAGCTCACAAGTGTTTTACACGTTTATTTTTGGAATTGTATATAATCACACTTTTACAGTATTCTGGCCAGGAAAGTAAAATTATTCATTAAATATATATGTTCTGCAGACAGAATTTCATTGGCAGTTATATTTTAGCTAGCTGAAGAAACAAGAAAATGCCTGTTGCCACTCCCTCCTTCTAGTCAGAGCTTGCTTTTTCTGCTTTTATTATTATAATAACAATAATACTTAACATTCACAAATGGACTATACCTACTGCCATATTTAACAATTACATATCTTTAGTGGTTCTTAAGATGTACCCACTGCTTGTTTGAGGTATGACATAATCTCACAACTGAAGCCACCAAAGGGTTTAGAAATCATAACTGAAGTGGACAAGTCAGAACCTGTTTGAGGCTTTATACAAACTGTGCCTTCCAAGGACTTTGGCCTGATGTGCTTGTGTCCCACTGACCAGCTCAGAGTACTGAAATTCATCTCCTTTTCCTGGGAAGCAGGCTGAACTCAGCACAATATTTATATTGAACAGCTAAAGGTGAGAGCCCAATGGCTGAACAACTATGTCTTTAATACAGAGAGCAACAGCAGATCCCAGAACTCAGTCTTCAGGCAATTTCTGGGCTGCCCTCTGCTATGGTTTGCCTCCCATGTAGTCCTGCAGCAGTCCACAAAGCGGGCTGACTCCTCTCTCCCCTACTGTAGAAGGCTGCAAAAGCCTCCAGCTGCCACTGCTTAGGTATTAGAGCTTTACAATTGAATTTGGGAAGCACACCCATGTGCAACTTTTTGTGCAAACTTGCCCAGCATCCCTGTTTTAATGAAAAGGGGCGGGCTTAAACACAGTCTTCAGATAGATAGCTACCCAAAGACCCTCTGAACATCCAGGTTTTTTATATAAGAGAGTTCATGGAGACAGGAATTTATTGGGGGAGCTATCTTGCATTCTCTCTGTAGCTCTTTAAAAATATCATCTGAACAAAATTGCAAGCAAATACAACCAGCTACAAAATGCAGCTACCTCTTCCCTTGGGCCTCCTCTGAAGTTACTATTTATTCCTCCTCGGTATGAAAAAAAAAAAAAACAAAACAAAACAAAACAAAAAAAAACCCCAAAACCAAAAAAACAAGGCAGCCCAAATTGGATGAAAAGAGGGAGGGATAATCATCGCCTAAATCCATAGTAGCATACAGTCACAGCAAGGACTGCTTGGCCCAATGAACTTGCCATTCATTCCCTCTGAAATATCACTAAACTTGGGCTGAGAATCCTGTTTCTATTTTTAAGAAATGCAGCTTGTGAGTGGGAAGCAGAAGAAGCAGATACAAATAAGAAAAAGAACATACGGGACAGCATGTTATGCTGGTAACAGGAGAACAAAAACAGTTGGATGGAGAGGCTGTCTTGGCTTAACTCCTGACTCTCAAAACCCACTATTTCCATAGCTTGTCCACACTGCTGTGGGCAGTCTTTACCCTCCCATCTACACCAGGTCTAGGTGTAATTTTTTTTCTCCTAAATTTGAAAATGAAGCTCTTTTGATCAGTTACACTCTTTGTAACCCATGAACTTTCTCTGCAGCTGCGTCCTTCATTGCATTCACACTGAATCCCAGATCTAAATTTGGGATTTAGCTGAACCCAGTTCAGCTCCAGATAGACAGGATTTCAGTGCCCTGTTCAGTAGTAGTTATTCACTCAGCACAAGCTGAGTAAGGCACAGATGATTCAGTGGGTGCAGCTGTGCCCCCCCAGTTTCCCTCCCTCTGTCACCGGTCACATTGCTGAATCTGCAAACACGTCTGTCCAACACAGTCCAGAGCACTGGTGAGATCCCTCAGCCACCCATCCAGCTTCAGCCCTGGGAGCAGCACAGCACCATTAACATGCCATTATAACTCAATTAGTAAGCAGAGGTCTGAGACGCTGTCTTTTCTTGCTAGAAACATCATGACTGCATTGTGTAGCGTTAGGCCTTGTGATAGATACACTCAAGTCCCAGGAGCAAGCTTAGGGCTGTTAAAGAGATGCTAAGATGTTTTGCATCACTGATAAGTCCCATATCTCCACAAGCCTAACAGTGAAACAAAAATGGATACTTAAAGAATATTGCTGGGTTTGGTGCATCTTGTCTTTCATTTCAATATTACAATTAAATTAAACCCAGTACAGTCGCACACTTGTTTCAGTCACACAAACAGGTACACTGGTGCTGGTGAAAGCAAAGGAGATGCCTGCCAAAACACCAACAAGCACACACACAACTACACCCAGCCTTGGCAGAGTGCCAAAGCACTTGACTGTGACAAATAGCAACATTTCAGTAAATAACAGCTAAGGCTATGGCTCTGTCAGCTACTGGGAGATGTTGTTCCTTTGACTGGATGTGGAAGAAGAGTTTCACTTGGAAGAAGAAGACTGTTTCACTTGGAAGGGATGTACAACGATTACCTAGTCCAGCTGTCTAAACAGTACAGGGCTGGACAAGAGCTAAAGCATGTTGTTAAGGGCATTGTACCAATGCCTTTTAACTACTGACAGGCTTGAGGCATCCACCACTTCTGCAGCAGGACTTTTACAGTGTTTGACCACCTCCTTGGTAAAGAAATGCTCCTAATGTCTAGTCTAAACCTTCCCTGTACAGCTTTGGGCCATTCCAGCTGCTCTGTTCACTACCTCCCACTCCACTTCCACTCCTCAGGAAGCTGTAGAGAGCAATGAGGTCTTCCTTCAGCCTCCAAGCTGAACAAGTCAAGCTCCTCAGCTGCAGGATGCACCTTTCAGCTCTGCCACCACTTTTTTTGCCTTCCTCTGGTTGCATTCAAGAGCCTTCACATCCTTCTTAAACTGTGGGGCCCCGAACTGCTCTCAGCTCTTGAGGCCTCAGCAGTGCTGAATAAAGCAGGATAATCACCTCTTTGACCAGCTGGTGATGCTGGGTTGGAGGCACCCCAGGATGGGATTTGGCCTCTGGGCTGCCAGGGCATGCACTGCTGGCTCTGCTGCTGACCAACACCTCCAGGCCCCTCTCTGTGGGGCTGCTCTCCAACCACTCCTCTCCCAGTTTGTACTTGTGCCCAGCATTGCTCTGTCCTGGGTGCAGAATCCACTACAGGACTTAATTTCATGCCAGTACTACAAGACTCCAGAGGCAAACCATGAATTCCTACCTTCTATCACATATTTCCCAGAAACTCTCACACACACAGCTGTACACAGTAACCTTCAGTTTGAGGTCAAGTCACATGCAAGTGGCAAGCTGGAAGAGATGGTGACATGTCTAGGCTCTTTAAGGGGCAGTGCTGGTGGCAGCTCAATCCAAGTTTGCAGAGATGGGTGTTAAAACTACCTCCAGCATGTTCTGCTCCCTGACATCCCCCATCCTGCAGGCATTCTAACCAAACCCAGAAGTCTTAACCTAACCTGACTGCCAGGCAGCACTCCTTCTCTATTGTTTTCCTGGTTTAGATTTGGTTTTCATTTTTTTCCCACACTAAAGTGACAGAAAATATACCTTCACCAAAAAAAAAAAAATCTGGAACTGAGTAGCTTCAGTGGACCTGGAAATATTTCCCTCTAATTTTACTTGTCAAAAAGTAAAAAAGCTATACTAGATGGTTCAGTTATGGTTAAAAGAGAGAAATAAGTCATCCTTCCTGGTGATGGATACCTTTTACAAGGGTAAAAATTCATCTTGCATCCTCTTGATGAGACACAGAGGAAATATTCAGCTGGACAGGGCAGTGCACTTTTAAACAGATAGCCTTCTTGTTACATGTTGCACACTGCACTCAACTGAAAAAAAAAAGTTTTCTCCCCTGTTCCTGAGCAGTAAAATGCTAGAATTTCATGGGACTTAACTTGTTCTCAATAGGGTTCAAAAACCACACCGGCAATAATCAAAAATGAAACTTATTGGCAATTATATCATCCATATCAGAAATTATTCATCACTAGTCCCAACTGAAATGCAATGAGGAGATGGCATCATGCATTCATGACATGTCTAAGCACCATCCCACTCTTCATGCACATCCACGAAGCCTGAGATGAATCTATTATTTGCCTTTAAATAGAACTTTATTTTTTACCAGATAGAGAAATGTCATTTTGAATCTGTGGTATTGAGTTGGAGCAATGATCTTCTATAAAAGCTACAAGTGTACACGCCAGGCACATTAGATATGTTCCCTGCATTACACATCAGGATCTTAGCCTAGAGACCTTTGGGTTCTGGCACTGCACAGAGAGGTAATGAGTTCCTTCTAAATCAAGCAGCATCCTTTTTTCTTTGTTTATTTCCATATTCACTGCAGCGTTTGCCTTAGGCTTCTGTAATAAGGTTATAACTAGAAATGTACTGTAGCAAAAACCTCAAAATCTCTCTCTCAGTCCACCCTGAAACTGAGACAGTTTCCTCAAATGTCAGGGCTCTCCATGCACGGAACAGCAGGAGCAGAGAGCAATCAGTCAAACACACAGGAGCATAAGCAGTACAGTGATTACCATAACTGAATCTAAGAAGACAAATGAAAACCATCTTTCTGTACTAGTCATGCAACAATTTGTGTTTGATTATTAGAATTGATGCAACCAAAGAGAAAAACGCTTTTTTGTATCCCGGCATCTCCACCTTCTGGAAGACCGTAATTTCCTCCAGGCCTGCTGAATTCTAGTCAAGCATTTGTTGTGCTGTCTTCAGCTTGTTTCTTGTAGTTTCTCACCTTTCCAAGAGGTAGAAAGTCTTAAGTGGTTTTATTTGAATAAGCTTGTTAGTATAAAAAATCACCAAGAAATAGATACTGGTGCTGCAATATCTGCTTACATCCAGGATTTATTCTTATATATTGCTGGACTTTTCTTAAGGCAGAAAGCATGATTGGCTAGAATATCAGGCCACTTTCCCTATAGAAGAGTTCTCTCATATTGGGATGACCTTTTTCTCACAGTACAATAAAGTCACTCCAAAGGAAGAGGCTGTACCTCTAATAATATACAACTAGTATCTCTATCAAATACTCAGCGGGAAAAAAAACTCCATAAGGAAAAATTTAAAGATTATGGTTCCTAGTACCATTTTGAAAATTTTTCATAGATCTTTCTTGAAGACCAGATGTGCAATAGCAGCTATGTGGAAAATGTTCTTTCTTTACCAGCTCAGGTCAATGCAGTTTTGATTAACTGCTAATACATGACCGAATTCAATCTGCAATTGACAAAAACTTTAGATATAGTAAGAACTTAGGAAAAGAATTCAGAAATAACAAAGACTTTGGTCGAAATCTGTTTTTTAATTCACTATATTTTCCTTTTCTAATCGACCACAAAGTTGATTTTTAGGGGTTAGCCAACAGAAACCAATCAATTGCTGTGGAATCAAGTTCTACTGAGATGCAGGCAAATGCTTCACTTCTCCAGCTTACACTGGAGCTCTGTGTCTCTATAACTCAACAAAATCAATAAATAAGTCTGCAAGGGATGATGATTTAAGATGTACATAGACCTCCCTTGAGATTTTAGCTAGATTTTGTCACAGTAAATATGAACATTACTTTTCTGCCTCTGCTTCATCCAGAGCCATTCTTCGCATACAGTAATATGTCCACGCAGAAAGTAATGAGGTCTAGGAAATATACTGTAAATCCAAGGTCTTTCTTTCTTGGTAGAGGCTTTACTGTGTAGTTAGACCATAGAATTAATTTCCATATTTGGGGTAATTTTAAAAAGCTTATCTTGAAGATCACAGCTTTTCAATGCATAGGGAAGCTTTTATTGCCATACATAATAGTGTCTCAAAGGACTCAGAAATCAAAAGAAGAAACCTACACTCACTGTTTAAAGACAGAACACTCTTTAAACTGTTGAACACCATTCCTGTTCTAAAGGATTTTTGTTGTATGATCACTGGAAATATTGAATAAGGAGCATGGTTCTACAGAAGCAAATGTGCATGTTGAAACTCCAAAATACAATGACAGTCCTATTCTTAATGGGAAAACGATAAATTGTTTAAAAATAAATTTTAATTTTTTTCATTTCTCTAGGAAAAGATACTTTACTTGTGCAGGAAAGCAAGTTAATAATTAAATAGTACGAATTATCACAAGCAAGTGCCTCAACTATATATTCACCCAGTCTTGTTCACTAGTACAGGTGAAGCCTAATTATCTATAGGATACCACTGACAAACAAGGCTGCTGAGACAAGAAAACCACTTTTTTTTTTTGCAGTAAAATAAATATTTAATAAATAAAATGTAATTCTTCTAATGCCTGAAAGTGTGTGCACTTATGTTTCATCTTTGCAGGCATTACACTAAACTGTGAACAAAGGGGAAACCTGAAAGAAATCAACCACAGAGGCAAAAACATTGAAAAACAGAAGCAACTGAAAGGCATCATATTCAAAAGCCATAATTAAAAAGCCTTTTTTGTTATTGCAGTATTTATCAGCTCAAATAAAACACTATTGACCTATGAAATTTAATAAGCTTTACTAAATTCTAGCTGGTTTTGAGAAGAGTTAAGAGCTTCTGCAGAGCTGAGCAGGCAATAATAGAAAGCAGCCAGTGCAACACACTGCACAAAGACTGGGATGGATCTACTGGGTCCTGGAGTCCCTGCAGAAGAGGTTTTTGGGCAATAGGCTGTGTTTGTGGCATTGCAAAACTTGTATCACGTGCAGTAACTCTGAATGTGGAAAATTAAGACAAAAGCTCTTAGTTATCAAGTGGAAAAGGAGGATGGAAAAAGAAACAAAACATACACAGATAAAAGGAAATTCCATGCTGATACAAAGGGAAAAACATGATGATGACTTATTAAAGTATTTATTAAATGTTAACTTTTATGGTTGTTACTCCTACGTCCACTCAAACAGACAAAAACACCAAAAAAAGCTAAAAAGTAACAAAACAACTAATTTGCTAGACTGGACACAGACCGAAATCATTTCACCCATTAGGAAAACTTCATTTTGGAGTAACAAACTAGGGTAGAATTTATATAGAGTAACAATGTCTCTTCATATGCACACACACACACACACACACTCAGCAACTATGAACACACTGATCAGCAGCTGCAGATCACAAGAAACACATCTGTATCCCAAATTGTTCTACTTACATGCAACATTAACATGTAATGCACCCTGTATGCATTTCCCCTGTGTATATTGCTCTAAATATAAAGTTTATATATTTTTTTGCTGTAAAAATAATGTATTGCTACTTCAGTTTTGCAAGAGCAGCTTTAGTAGTGCCAACAGTAGTCCTTAGCTGAGTCAGGAAGGTGTCTCTTTTCTAGTTTCAGCTGCATGAAATCTCCCCACTGTTTATTGTAATTTAAAACTTCTGCTAATTATGTTACTAAATATGTAAAAAAATAAATTCAAATAACTTTATTCAACCTTTTTTCCTTATTTGCTGTGCAAGTTGCCTAACAGAGACCATTATTAACATGTATTCAATGGCAGCCCAATCCCATAGATGTGAGTAATGTTTTCTATATGAGTAAGTTGAGCAAAACTGTTACCCAAAGACATACCTAAGTAGCATTTTCAGGTCTGACCCCTAAATTCATTATTCCCCAGTTCAGACCAGATACCTTCTACTCCAAAAGAAGTCTTTTTTTTTTTGTCTGACTGTAGTCCCACCTCCCTCAGAAGCAGAAGTATCAGGTGTTCCTGATATATCAGGAACATATACCACGTATATTAGCACTGAGACCTCTTTTATTTTGCATTCCTAAATTAACTCCAATTCAGAAACAAAATTAATAGCATCATCTAGTTTATTCATTTTGTTTTCTGCAATAAGACGGAAGAATGTAAAAAGACATTTACAGAAAAGACATGTCTTTTCTGCAAAAAGACAGAAGATCTCAATATACACACCAAAGCTTCAGTGGAAAAAAAATCACCCTAATTTTGATCTTGATAAATACTAAACTGAGTCCATTTCACTCTATACTCATTCATACTTCCATCTCCAATTAATTATTAGCCACAAGATCAATTATCTGGATTTATATTACAAGGAATTTCAAACACACTCCCTGAGGCAAGTAGCACAAGGCACAGGCAGGAGAAGAGGCCAATGTGATATTAAAGGATACTGAATGGGCAGGCATAGGTCATGAAATCAAGTTCATATAGTTTATGAGGGATACAGTTCAGCCTGAAGCCTACTTTTCATTGAATCTCAGAATTTCAGAGCTTTCGTTACAGCCAAAGCATTTATTTGTTTTCTTGTTTCTGGGAAGAGAGAGAATCACTGACTAAGATTGAAGATGAACAAAATATTAAAGAACAAACTGCTGAAGGGTGCAACATCATACACTTATTTTCGAAAGAAAGAAGCCCATATTTGAGTTGATCAAGCCAATACCACAGCCATTTCCATGGGCACAGATTTTGCAGGGAGGCCAAGGGGCTGCAGCTCTCATGCTGGTAAGGGAGCATTTTTCAAGTGTCTTGATGGGCTGCAGAAGGAAAGGGAAAGGGCAGACACAAACCCTGAACCACTCCTGTTTTCCCCATTCACTACCACAGCAGGAGCTATTTTCTGCTGCTAGGCAAGGATCTTATTTTCTTACACATCCTTATGCTTTCTGTTGAATAAGCAGCTTGCTACTACCACCACACACACATTTAGAGAGCCTAGGAAATGGGTGACTTCAGTTTTTAATACTGTTTAGTTTCCCAGTGCTTTTTTCTAATTTTTTTTCCCTTAAAACTACTCAGGCAACATTATTAGATTTGGGGGTCAAAGCATTTTTCAAAAGGACAGCGAGTACCGCACAAGATTTATGTGGAGTTGTAGTCACAGCAGCAGAACAAAATTAAGCAGCCAACCTTTGTCCAGACCCGCAAGCATCCTCTGCCCTCGCAGCAGGCAGGGATGGATCCTGGCTTCTCTCTGGCATCCATCAGGGCACTCCACGTGTCCTGCCTGGTTCCTGCCACGAGTCCCAGGGGATCACTGCCGCAGGGCTTTTGATGCATTGCCCATCTTGGCCTTCCTGGCACAGACTGGGGCCCCAGAGATTCCCTTCACAAGCTCTGGGCAAAGGGATGCGTGCAGCTCCAAGGCCCTGTGGCAGGAAAACCCTGGCTGCTCCCACTCAGCCTGCAGTCACAGCAGCACTGCACCACTTCTGCCTCGCAGCTCCCTTTTTCTTGGGGAATCCGAGCGCAAATTTTCTATGGTGTGTCCCAGACTTCATTTCCAGCAGGTTTAGAAATAGCAAAGACCTGCACTATTGCTGCCCAAGATAGTTTTAGAATACATATCTATAAGAGACATGATCTGAAAAACACCTAATAACAGTTTTCTGGGAAACTCAACTAATTTCAAATGATATCAGACACTAGGGGCAACACTACATTGAGTGCACTGCAGCATGTTTACCCTGGGAGCCAGCACAGGGACACCATCTCAAGGGAGGATCAATTCCAAACCCCAGAGCAGCTTTGCAATTATCACAAATTATCATCACTGAAGCCAAAGAGCTCAGTCACCAGGCTGTGTAGCCGCAGAAATGCTTTTCCAGCTTCTGAGGAAGCCTGACCTTCCACTACAAGGCTCTGCTCTGAGATGCCAGGCAGGAAATTCTGCCAAGCCCCACAGGACCCCAGGTATCCCCATCACATTAGAACAACTGGATTTTGAGTCCCAGGTCATTTAGATGCCTTCAAAACTGTCGCTCGAATTCCACGCCAATGACTACTTATCCACAGTTGCATATTACATCCTGCACTTTAAAAAATATTTTTAAAGTGTCACTAGCTAAATTTAATGTGTTCTCGACACTTAAGGAAAAGCCTGTACTAAATAGACTTTCTATTTTGATATTTTCTGCTATGGTTAACATCAGAAGGATAGCATATTTTTGATGAATTTTCTCCAAAGGATTACCTCCCAGTAAGAAACCTTCTGTGAAAGAGCTCAAATTGTGGGTGTGAATGAAAATGAAGGCTCTAAGCTACCACTCATGCTCTGTTATATAACGTTTTCTTGACTCTAATTTACCCTGTTTGCAAAGTTGCTATGTTTGGTACCTTATACAGCCTACACTCAGTTCCTCAGGCTCAATTCAGAACATCCACTACACATAGCAATTAGTGTCATTTTATTATTATTATTATGAATGGCACAAAATCTAGTTTGCAGCAGGAAGCAAAGTAATTCCAGGGAGAAAGAACAGGGACGGGAGACAGGAAGCATCAACTTACTAGTATTTTTGAAGCCAGCCAGAGTTGCTGTTTTTTGCACTACCAGCACACACAGATCCTCTAATGCGTGTCCTTTCTATTAAAACACAACCTCTGAAAATGACAGAAACAGCATTAAAACTAAGCATTAGAAGACAGAATTAAAAGAGGATCCAAATTTTGCATATAGCTACTTAATGGACAGATTTTAGCTGTTGTATACTTGTACAGCTACCATCAAGCCCTAAGGGCTGCAAATATCCCTAAGCAGAATTAGTTCCTAAGATTTCCTTCCTTTCCTCCCTTCCTTGCCCCCACAGCTGATGCTGAGCAGCAGAATGGGGCATTAATTACTTATGTTACAATCCTGATTACGTCAGTTGCAATTTGCTACAGTTTTCTCACACTTTGCAATTTGCTACCCTTGAATAAAGCAGTTCATAGTCTTAGCTTATGTGATACTATTTGCGGTTCTAAACAAAAACAAACCAACAAACAAGCAAATAAAGCCTACAAAAATAGGAATAGCTTTCACCTCAGCTTTCTCTCATGTCAGTATTAACTGGGCACAATTCAAAATTTTAAAATCTCTGTCTGCTAACCTTACTTGTTATCAAAGTGGCTGACTGTTTAAATGTCTTTGACACATTTACTCCTGAAACATTTTGATCGGAAATATTTCTAACCTGCCGGCTTAGAGATGTAAAATTTCTGCCCATGGTGACAACAGGCATTCCTACCTCATGTTGTGAACTACATTGTAAACAGCTCTGAGTCACAGCATCCCATACTTATTTTTGAATTGGAAAGAGGCTGCTGGTAACCAAAGGAGGTGTCTGTCTCTGGCTGCTCAGGATGCTGCTGAGCAGTGTCTGATCTTTGGTAGAACACTCTTTTGTCTGGTTTGGGCTGAGCCGCATTCAGGTGCCATCTCTTTCTTTCCTGCTTTCTTTTTATGTGTTTTTGGACACAAAAAATGTACGTATGACCTACTTGATAATGTGTACCTTGCAGGTCATGTTCCTAAATCCTGAAACTGGGACAGTAGAGGTGCATGATAGCCAGATGCTGCGGGAACTGCAAAGAAAATGTGTCTGTGGAAGACCACAGAATTTCAGCACCACTGGAAGTTTGAAGACCAGACAGCCACACCTGAAAAAAAGCACAAAATGGGCAGGTCCATATCACAGGAACATGATGCCTGACTCAGCTCCTCTCTAAGGATTTGATCCCCTCTCCAATATCTCTTTGCTGTAATCATAACTGCTTCTGAATTCATTACCATTCACAATTTCAATGCCTAATTGGCTCCTTAGCTCAAAGCTCTTTTCTCCCCGCATTTTTTCCATTTCTTTCTCTGTTCTGCTTTTCCTCATGGAGGTTTTCAATTCTTCAATCCCATTTTTTTTTCCACCCAAACAACAACAACNAGAAAATAAAACCATTTCTCTGAGCCTAGCCAATCTCCAGCAAAAATCTGGCCAAGTTTTTCTATGCAAATAACCTCCAGCAAAGGAATATTTGCTGTGTAAGCAGGAATAAGCAAGACCTGATGATACAAAAACTGGTGTCAGAAAAGCTTGCAAGATCCTTGAGCAGCCTTTGTTACCTAACACTGTGCCAAGGCAACATCCAGGGCCCACAAGTGGTGATCATAAATCACACACCTGTACACAGATAGGACTCCTGGACTATCAGCTTTCTTCTCAGTCATCTGTTCAATATAGCGTCTGTTCCTGCAAGTCTTCCAAGCAGAAACAAGCATGGGGTGAGGGTAAGGCCTACCCTTTTCAAAGTCATGTTAACAAAAATTATGCCCATCTGCTCAGAAGGTATTAGAGCATTATGTGTAGAAGCAACAGTGCTGTCATTGTGCCAAAGCTTGGTCCTTACACTCTCTGACTCACAAAATAAAATCATCCTTGTAAACGTAAACTGTAATCTCATAAAACAATCCTTTTAGCAGAGCTCTGAGACAGACCAATCTCTTGTAGGGCTACACGTACCAAACAAGGAATGGCTCTGGGTTCCTGTCAAAAGCTAGAAGCCCTTTCCTTTATGCAGCACTTCCCCTCTGATAGGAGTAATAGCAGACTGACAAGACAGGAACAACATGTCAGGCTGCAAGTTCTTTGCTTAAACTTACCCCTTGGGTTAAAACACTGCTGTGGAAAAATACGTCAAGAAAAGAAAATCCACCTGAGTCCATGTTTTTTTTCAAGTGGTATAGCTGAAGTGACAGAGAAGTACTCACAGACCCTGTCCCTATGCAAAGACATTCTGCTGACACAGATCTGATGACACTGACAAAGCAGAGACAGATTTGCAGCATAAGCAATGGCTTTATATTGGCAGAGTGACATTCAAAAAACCATAATCTTTTGTGTGTTGTGTATACCAGACTATACGAGACAGAGGAAAAACATAAAACTTTTACTAAGGCCTTAGTCCTACAGTCTAATTTATTCATGCACACTGAGAATTCCCTTTAGTCACCATGTCAGTTTTCTTTGCTAACAGGCAGAACCAGTCCCAGATAATGTAGCAAAGCAGATACTATTAAGGGTAGCAGATTTTTGTGCTCACGCTTGGGACTTCATTCTTTAAGAACCTTGCCTTACATGAAAGCAGAGCTTTCAGACATAGCCACCATTTGTTCAGTAACAGACTGTTTATGATACTTGAGAATGTCATGTCATTGCTGTGGAAAACTGTAAGGTGTTCTCTCCAAGGAGTTAACATTGCTTTTGGGAACAAAATGCTGGAGACAACACAGCACCTCACTCCATCACATTGGAGATTTAGCAATCATAAGAGTAGCAAGATCAAACAAAGCATCCAATTTAATTCCCCCATTCTTTTTCCCTGTATCCCAGGTACACTCCAGCTTCTAAGACATCTGTGAGGTTATGAATCAACGCAGATAATCCCATGCTTCACATGTACAGACACGTTCTCAGTAACAGAGTGGCAAATCAGTGCAAATGAATCCATTGATCCCTTTCACAACTCAGCCACAAATCAATTTAGCGCAAGATTTATGTGATGTTGAGAACAGCAGTTGCAGCTTGAGCAATGATATAATTAGGGATGCTCTAAGTGTTTGGGGGGAAATGAAAGAGTAGTGTTTCTCTTAACAAACAGTAAAAGGCACCGATGGAACAATAACATTTTTATTGTCTGCATAGTTCCTGTGACCTAACTGTTTTAGCCATAAATGGTCTTTAAGTTCTAGTAGTTTGCAATAAAACAAATCATTACTGCAATGGGCCATGTCATCACTAGAAACAGAGGAGCTCTTTTTCTCATTAAAATCAGCCACAGACAAACATCTCCCACACATGATGCAGTTTGAAATCTGTAACGTTACAGAGGCCAAAAAGTAAAGCAAAGTCAATCTAACCATGTTGTAAGAAGAGGTGATACATGCAAAAGTAACATCTCCCCAACCAAGCACACACTGCCATAAGCAGGAGGTGACACCCTGGCAAACAGTTATGAGATAAAAGGAAACTAAATTCTAATATTTGTGTAGTGACCTCATGAAACACCACCATGAGTACTGCAGCCAGCTCCATAGTCTCCAGCACAGGAAGGACATCATGGACATGGAGCAGGTCCAGAGGAGGGCCACAAAGATGATTAGAGGGATGGAGCATATCTTCTTCCAGAAAAGTCTAAGAGAATTGGTGTTGGTCAATCTGGAGTAGAGAAGGCTTTGTGCTGACGTAATTGTGGACTTCCAGTCCCAGTAGTGAGCCAACAAGAAAGATGGAGAGGAATTTTTACAAGAGCATGTAGTGCTAGGACAAGAAGGTATGGCCTTGCAGTGAGAGTGGGTTTAGATTAGATATTCGGAAGAAATTCTTTATTGTGAGGGTGGTGAGGCACTTGGAACAGATGACCCAGAGAGGTTGTGGATATCCCATCCCTGGACATGTTAAAAGCCAGGTTGGGTGGGCAACCTGACCTAGTGGAAAATGCCCCTGCTCCTCACTAGAGTGATTGAAACAAGATGATCTTTAACCCAACTCAAGCCATTCTGTGATCCAGTGATTTATCCATGCAGGTACACTTTCACTTGTCCTGCCACTTAGTTATGTAGAAATAAGGGTAACTTCAGTTATCTTGCACTCTTGGAAATTAATGTATGAAAATACTTTCAGTGTGGTACAAAGGCACATGGCTCCTGCTTCTTTCTATTTGCCACCTTAGTAACTCAAATCCTGCATTTCCTTTGACAAGATCAGAATTTTTCAAAGCTCCACAGACCAGGACACACAGAGCATATTGACCTTTACCCTCACATGCACTCTCTGTGCCCATCACCTCTCCAAAGCCAGCATAAAATGAGTGGGATTGACCTTCCACACCTTCCACATTACTGATGTATTCCAGGGGTTTTATAATTTATTGTACTTGTATTAAACTTGTGTTTATAGAGTGCTAGAAAACAGATCTAGACATCATGTTACTGTGACAAAATATTGCCTAGAGAAAGAAGGCACTTCTACTCAGAGGCTTCTGCACAGCCCTTTCAAAGGGCTTCTTAAAAACTGGAAGGGTCAAGATACCCCAGTCAAACATTTCATTTAGGACCTTGGAGATTTTCAACCAAATTTTACTGTCAACTTTGAGCTCTTTTGTACTATACTTAGCTCTCTTAATATTTTAAAGATCAATTGGCCTGGTAAGAATTTTTTTTTCCCCCTTTCTGATGCCTGTGTATTTATTATATGCTCGTAAAAATGGCAAAAGATATTTAAATAATTTGCCTTTCTAAGTAATCACATAAGAATGTAATAAAAAACATTGTGGGGTTTTTTTTTCTGTGCAAGACAAGCTTTAGTTTTATGTTTTATTTTTATCCAGTAGGTAAGGCCTGAATTGTTAGATAGCTCAGCAGCTCACAGATAGCTAAAGACTGTGTTTTGGCTTGTCAGAAACATGATAAAAAGGAGGCAAGAGCTCTTTGAAGTCTTATCTCTTTTTAAATCCTGTTACTCTTATCCCCAATCTTCATAGCACACATACATATTTGTAAATTATATCCATTGACAGTTTTGCATTATACTCAATATAATATGTAGCAGTTAACATCACAATAGTAATGTAAGATTATATATTATCAGTGATATTAAACATGATCTCTGCAAACATTCTGGAAAGCAGCTTGACTGCCTTGTCATACAAGAATACCTGATGCAAAGACAGGCCTGTTCCCTTGCTTACTACCATATGGCAAATCACTTTAACATGAAAATGAAGTTTCTTTAGGTGAAGCCTGTAATCATAATTACAGTGAAGTAAACCATTAAGTATTTAGCTCTATCTTGAATTACAAAAACTTTTAGCTAGGTCTCTCCAAGAGCACAAGAAGTTTATTTTATAAAGACTTACTGAAAAGAAATCTGTGGCATTAAGAACAAATAATAAAAGAGTTTATATACATGAAACTCCAGAAAATGGAAAGACAGATTAATGGTTGCCACATGTATGTATGTCACAACAACCAGCATTTCTTTTCATTAAATCTTTGAAATCCCTAAATTCTCCCTGATTATACTTGAAAATGATACTTTGAGCAAAATGTACCACAGGAAACACCTAAGACACTTTGACCTTGTTTTGGAATGCACCTATCCTCTTTGCTTTTCTGACCGCTATCTTTATGTTTTCAAGATAATTTTAAAATTTTTTAAATTTTGAAAAATAGCACCCTGCTATCAATAGTTTGAAAGCTCAATTATTTTCTAGGAAGAACAAAAAAATCAGTGTAGGAGCTAAATCTGAATAGCTTTCAGCAAGCTGTGTGCCAGATTTCAAGGCAGTGGAACAGCTACATTTATAGACTCATCCTGCCTTAAAGTGTATGAAGTTCATAAAAATAGAAAAATTACATCATATTCTGCTGCATCACTCTCTCACTGTTTTCTACATTTTCATATTCCCATGTCTGTGAAAAACAGCATATGGATTATGAAAATATATTCATCTATTCACCATGAATCTTGTCAGGTTCAATACATACCTTTTTCTGCCAGCATTAGAGAAATAAATCTTACAATTAGCAATAGCAAGTAAAAAGAAAACTGACAGAACTTATTTTTGTCTTGATTGCAACCTTCCAGTATCATCTGTAATACAATAATCCATCTGCTTACTCCTGGGAGTTTCCCATTACCTTTGTCCATTTTCTGGTGTCCTTTGGATACCATTTGAAACACTGCAACTTCCTCATCAACCTCCGTACAAGCCAAGGAGCTCCAACTCTAAACATATGATTTAGGGGGAGCTTTTAAAACTCTTATCCAGAACTGCAATATCTGTGCTTATTTGCCAAAAAAGCAAGATGCACCTAGCCTGAGAAAATTCCAGTCTCACTTGAAGACATGATTTAATGCCCAAGTTGTCCAGTGCCATGAATTATCACTCGGTGTAGTGGGGAATCCCATCCAGAGCCATCACTGCTTCCCCATTGCTAATTTTCACACGCAGCCCCCATGTCCCATGGCAGCCCAAATGCTCCCTGAGTTGTTGTCAGTGTCCTGAGGGCTGCAAGCCAGCCAGCCCCAATCCCACACAGGGTGTGTGTCAGGATAACCTGAAAAGGGAAAGGAGCTGCAGCAGGTGGAGCAGGGTCTCCCTGAGGAAGCCTTTACTCTAGGGAGGATCCTGGATAGCTGCTTCATTTCCCCTTCAGCCCCTGGCAGCAGCAAGAGAGGCTGGAGGCAATCAAATTCCTTCTCATGAGGTGCGTTGTCTTCAGCAGTAACATCACAGCAGGAAATATGTTACTGGACATTTTCACACATATTTTTCATTTTCAGAGTGCTTTAACAACTGGAATCACGAAGTTAATATACTGAAAGAAGCTATGTGGGTATAACTTGTGCAAGTATAAATTTTACTGTACTGTCAGTCTTGATTAGGGTTTTTTAATAAAACACACCAGTGTTTGTTTGACTGATATGCACTGCATTAATTTTTCAAAAGAAAATATTTAGACTATATTGTCCCGTAAAAACCATTCAACAAAACTTAAGCAAAATGCTTTTAAAAGTATAATTTTGCTCTCAGTTTCCTACTCTTATCAGAAGTGCTCACAAATTTATATATTATACCTGAATCTCTGGCAGAAAGATGAGGGGAAAAAAAAACTCTCATGTAACAAACTATCACTCACTAGGTGAATAATGCAAATGGCTCAAACATATGAACACCTGCACAAGGATCCACACTGGCTGAATTGTATTCCTATATATTTACATTTCTGGCAGCAGAATCTAGAACAGAGAACAGAGTTTACATTCCCACTAAAACCAGTATTAACTGTAACATTAACAGGTTGAAATCTGAGCAGCATCTCAGAGCTGACTGGAGTTTTATTCCCTCATGAAACACTACACAAAAGAAAGATCTCTACCAAAAAAGGCATTATAAAGTACAGGAGGAAAAGACAATCCTATATGAAAAAAATGCTAGGCTAGAATAGTCTCAACTACATCTTGTTAGTGTTTCAAATAAACCATTATGCATGCCTTCATCTGTATGCTGTGTTTAACCTGACTTTCCTCCTGATGTTCTTCCTGCCATGTGGTCTCTTTCCTGGAATATTAATGACTCAGCTAATGTTCCAAAAACCACTGGTTTCCTCTGCTCTTCTCTCCTCAGTGGCTAGCATTATCTGGTCTGTCCAAAATACAACAAACATGTACCACACTTTTCCCTCTCTTTGTAGCCAGACTTTGTAACCCAGCTCCGACTGAGCTGGGGAGAATGCAGCACAGCCTAGGTGCACAGTGCCATTACCCAGGATTTGCTGATCTTCACATCAGGACACTCTGCACAGGGAAATATAACTCAGCATAGTTCTTAGGTCTACCAGATCAACAACTTTGACTCTTGACATGTGTATGATGAATTCTGTCAAAGACCCTAAGGCAGTTTTACCTAGAAGCCAGATTTTTTCTTCATGACTGAATTACACTTTTAGATTCATATAATTCTTGTAAAATTACAAGTTGCCTAATCTCACTCTCATTCATATGTGTGTGACTATGTTTTTACCACATTGCTCACTAACTTTCTTCTAAATTTGTATCAGAGGAGAACAACATGAGTTATACCTTCGACAGAGATGTGTAAAAGCCACATGAGAAATGTTGCTGATTTATAAAGCCTGGACCATTTATTGATGCCTTATTTTACTCTACATTAACATATTTTTGTGGCTTTAGTGTCAAACCAGAGTACAGCTAACATTTCATGACGATTTTCTTTTCAAAACTTAATAGTCTTTTAGCCAAAGAAGTGCTGTCCATACATTTAATGCAGCGGTACACCTCTTATGGTATGAGTGCTCAGGCAACACAGCTGTCAGGACTGCTACTTTTTTAGTGCTGCTCTTGGGGCCAGACATCTGGACCCTTTTCTTCATTTTTAATAGCTCACAGCCAGAAAAATTTCTCAGTGTGATATAAAAATAGGAAAAATACCTGTGTTAGCACAACAGTGCTAACAACCCAAAGACTAGCCCAAAAGGTATTTGTTACTTTACCTCTGCAAGTAGTAGCAAAACCCTGAAAGGACAGCAGAGTAGGTTTTTTCACCCAGGCTCCATAAAACTGTCCATGTGGAACAAAACAGAGCTATCCCAGTGACTTAAATGGTCCAAAATATCAGTAAATTCAAGGCATTTTCAAGAACCCTCATTCTGCACTTGTATTCTTGCTTCCCTGAAGAAATTACCTGAGTTTAGCACTGAGTTTAGCTGCCTCAGATCCAAATGTCCACATCACACGTGGCACTTGAGTCCCACCAGTGCTGTATTGCCACAGCAACACGACACTGCACATGGTGTTCCCATTTCTGAGGGTAGATACCAGGAACCTGAGTGAGCCACACAGGAATTGTTTTTGTATTCAATCATGAGACTGCTTCTCTGCCTTTTTGTGTCCCTGTGTGGGTGTGTTTCTAGCCTGCCAACACAACAAATTAAAACATTTCTGATTGCACATGCTTCTTTTCTCTGTTGTGGCCGCTGTTATGTATAACCTGCTAACTTTTCTATTAATAAAAGATGGTTCAAATAGAAATACAAAACAAAACCTGTTAGAGAAGAAGCTCTCTGTTCCCATAGCTCAGTGATAAGAGGACTGATCAAGGCAGGATGGATGAAAAGGCAAAGCAGAAGGTACAGATTGAGGTTGCTTCAGTTTCTTTGAGGTGGTCTGGCAATTCACTGTTTCTTCTTAGACATGAAGTAGGATGTGGCAAATGAGGGGAGAGATGAGAAAAAGAGAGGTGGTTCTTCATAAACTAGGTATAATCAGAGTTGGTAACTCCTTGTCACTGGTTGTTGTGGATGTTAAGAAGCCATTAGGATGATCAAGAGGAGAACTGTGTCCAGGATCATGGAGAAGGGAACCTACTGAAGGTTAGTGACTACAAAGAGGCTGCCTTAAATTTCTTACATGTGGGCTGCCACAGGCACTGTATTTAGGCCAATAGGCCATATTCTGACCCACTGCAGCCCTCCTCACACAATTCTACATGATTAGTTTTTAAAGAGGGGCACCTTACAAGTAAGTTTGTATTTTGGGTTTTCTATTATGCTTGCTAAGATCTAGGGTATGTGACATTATAATGGTAATTGAAACACATTTTTCAGTGGTTGGGCTCATAAGTCTTCTCAGTTCCTGGCTAGTGCATGGAGAATTAGGATACCTTTTTCTGGTAGGCAAGAGGAATTGAATGCCTAATTTCCATGTACACTGAAATGGAAATGTAGTTCTTAGTGTTTGCACATACAGACATCCTGCCAAGTACATCAGCAGTTGCTTGAGTCACAGCATCTGCTGAGTTTCTGAATCATGCTCTTAACCTTGAATGTAGTAAGACATTGGAAACAGCTCCTGACATGTGCTCCAGCTATTATATATTTACATACCACAGGGAGTGTGAGATATGCAACAGTCATAGGTGTCTCATTAAAAGAATCATACTCCTCTTCCCATCCAAAATACCTGGACCAGGACTGGAAAGAGACCAATGCACTCACTGCCCCCCCAGTACAAAGGCAATTTTAAAAACCCAGATTATTCACATTTTCTTTCCCCACGAAAACCATATCAGTGCACATTTTTGGTTAATTCATTAAAAGATTTCAAACATTTACCCAATGTAGTTCATTTGGTGCTTTTTGTACATTGCAATACAAGGTGTGATAGGCAGGGCTGCTATGCAGAAAGACCTTGGGAGGCTGAAGGAGTGGCCTGACACCAACATTGGGAAGTACAGCAAAGGCCAAGGCAGCATCCTGCCCTGTGGAAGCAATCAGGCCATGCAACAGTACAGACTGGGCATCAGCTGGCTGAAGAGCATCTTCACAGAAAAGGACATGCAGCTCTCATGGAACACAAGCTGAACATGTCAGCAATGTGCATTTGTCCAATCAGATATTAAGAGATTTTTGCATCATAATATTGGTCAAAAGCAGGTTCTTGTTGCCTGCAAAAGCTGTGGAATATCTGTCCTTAAATTTATTCAAAACAGAGCACCTGCTCTGTGCTGACTATGCTTTGAGCAGGACAAGTTGATGTCCATACAGTTGATACCCAGAGTTGATTTGCAACCTGACTTAAAGGGTTATTTGGTTATTTCACCCCAATGAAAATGCATTTTAACACCTTCTAAATAATTTCACATTTCGGACAAAACAGTTGTGATCCTTCCTTCTACTGCAAACCCACTAAATCAATACTAACAATAAAAACAATCCTCTTAAAACTAAACTGTCTACGATTATAAACCAGATGTATGTACTCCGACCTCTGTGTTGTTAATCAAGGTCTGGAACAAACAGAACGGACTTTCACTGCTAATTCCAGCAGCAGCCAATAGCAGATGCTCAGGAAAATATTAAGCACTCAGTCTTGCATTGAACATTGATTGAATCAAGCAAGTGGCTGGAACAAGCCCCCTGTCATCACTGGACCTCTACCCAGTAATGGCTCAAAGCTTAAGAAACAACTACATAAAAATGAAGTGAAATCTTCCACGGCAGCCAGTTCATTAAAATCAGCTAAGATACTGGGGGGATTGGTTTCTGGAAGGACCAGACAACCATCTTTGGATTTCATCTTCCAGGAGGCATATTTCAGAGGGTTTTTTTTTAGGTAAAGCAGAATAACCTTAGAACTGATTGCTAGATGTGAAGAGGGTGCTTAGTGGAACAGTTATTCTGAACCAGAAGTCACATCTGGATCACTGCCTACAAAAAGGCAGCCAACATGTATTATTCTCTTTATCCTTTTAAATTATTTTTTTAATGTACTTGCTTTTATAGCTCCTAAAAAATTTCATGTCAGAGTTCGACAGTCCGATTGCATTGCAGGCAAAAAAAAGTATCTTTTTCTTGCTCCAGTGTAAGAAGTTTTGGCTGAGGATTTACCAGTGTGCTCTGTTTTGTACTCTGATGGCACAACACATGCAAAGAGCTACGTGATGACTCTCAGCTCTCTCTGTGTCTCTTGCTCCCTTCAGAGCAGTGTCACACACACTTTCTTACCCATCATATTTCTGAAGACACGTCTGAGTTCATGGGTTGAATAAATTAGTTTTACTCCTTATCTGACCCAGCCTAAATGATCAGAAAAGCCTCATGGGAATGGAAAGCCTGACCAGAAATATTGCTAGGTATCATTGAGAAAGAACCTGCTGCTATCTGCAACAACAGGTGTAAGAGGAACCACAGACAACTCATTTTGCACTCCAGCTGACTGCCTGAGGCATACCAAAATTGAACATGTGAATTCCCTTTGAATAAAATATATTCATAAGTGTTATTTTGTTCTGAGAGTTGTCACTTCCTACCCGATGGGATGAATGCAAACAGTCAAGTTGTGGACAACAGCATAACCTGTAGCAAGTCAATGACTTTTAACATAGAAGGAATCTTCCTTTTTAAATTATTGACCTCTGCACTTGAAGAATTATATTCTTTAGCTTCACATTATCTTTTAAAGTGTAAAAAAGCATTGGAGCACACACACAAAAATCTGACTACACAAAATCTGTGCAAGACATTAGATTTATATACAGTCTTTTCAAGATTATAGACACCCTCTGGCTTAATCCCTGTGCCAAAAAGGGTGATGTGTGAATTAGTGTGTCATGAAGATGTAAGTAAGTCTGTAGCCCCTAGCAAAAAACAGGCACAGTTGAACCATGCATGTGTTTTCAGACCTTTCTATACACTCAAGACTTTAGCCTGCAAAGTGCCATCCCAATAATATTGCACTGGTTATTGCACTACTCAATATTTCTGGTTTTACACCACCACAGAGAAAGTAAACAGATAAATTTCACACACAGCTCTCTGTGTTCAGCTTTTTTTTGCCACATTATGGTCTCTTGTTTTAATGTAAAAAGGACTATGCAATAATTCCATTTACCCGTGTTCCCATTTTACAGACTCCTTCAGGAGTTGGTTCATTCAAATAAAAAATTCGAGTCTGATCTTCCCATAATTGTGTTATGTTTGAACTATTTTCAAGAGGTTTACTTCCTTTATGTGCTATGAATAATTCCAGTGTTCAGAGACTTTGCAGCTGTTCAAACTGCAGCTCATCTTTGAGTAGCTTTGCCAAAATTTAGACACACTTTTGCATGTGTGTGCATAAACACATACACAAACTCTTGACAAGCAGAGTGGTAAAATATGGCAAATCTAATCAATATTCAAAACTATTCCTAGGGAAAAAATGCTTTGTCATGTTTGGCATGCCAAGTTAACAAATCTGGAATTCTAAAGAAATAATGAATCCAGGAGAAAAAAAAATCTGAGCACTTAAAGATTAGCTCTGCTGGACTGATTTCTGTCTGACTTCCTGTCTATCAGCATCCTCCTTTCTGGTGTCTCCAAATCTAACTTGAACCAATGCTTTGGCCACTAGTAATAGAGGCCATGGATAAACCCCATTTATATGGGCAAAAGAGCAGAATGGGAAAGGCAGAAGCAAGAGTACTTTCTAAAGAGTTCAGCAGTTTAGAGGCAAAAAATAGCAAAAAGCCCCCATCCCTAAGTCAAGCACTTCTGACTAGACTTTGCTTCCTCTACAAGAGTCTACTGCAGCTCATGCCTACATTTCTCCTTTTCAGTCCTTTTCAACATAATTTTCTTTGTTTCCAGTCTGTTCCTTACTATTCTTACTTGGAAACGGCTTTTCATTCCTGCTATCTCCCCAGCTATCTTCCTGTCATCTGCACATAAATAATGCAACTGAACAGGGATGTAAAGCCTGACTAAATTAAATTTAAAATAATGAAGACTGCAAACTCAGAAAGCTGAACTCAGAAAACCTGCTCAAAAGCAAAGTTCCACAATGGAATTCCAATGTAACTTTTATTCCCTCTTATATTTGTTAGGAATTAAGCCTGGATACAGAGTTATGCTTCACAAAGCTCTGACTGCAGAACAAGTTATCCCCAGCTCACAGTAGCTTAATGATCCATGTGGGCAAAATATATGTAACTGTCTAATAAAAATACTAATCCATTGATGCTAATGCTCTGCTATCATTGTAAAACGACCAGTTGGGGAGAAGCTGGAGTGTTTCACCAACTATTATTGGAAGCCTCAGCAGAGGAATGACTTTTAGTTTGTGAGCTAAAAGTTGTATCTGCAATCCTGACTTCTCTGTAATTAAGGAAGATAACTTGTAACTGATTGTTTGCTACCATGTGCTGTTTGAAGCCTCGTTATATACTTATTATTCAGAAACAGGTTTCACTATTTCCATTTTTAACTGAAATTTATATTGATGGGAAATGATCAATCACTCCTTTGACGTACACAATAGATAGCTTGCTTCAAAAGAATGTTAGAGAATAAACAGAATAAAAATATCCTCTTATTGGGTGAACTCACTGTCTTGTTGAGACAAAAGTACCTTCTAACCAAGTCTATATGGTGTCCAGCACAAAAAAATTCAAAATCTGGTTGAAGTCTTTGCATGCTCTATTAGTGTTAATAGGAAACTACAATAAAAGTAAAATGAGAAAATTAAGTTCTGTGTGATTCACTCTTTGAAAGGAAATTTGTACCTTGAACTTTCATAAAGGAGAAGTATTCAGTGTACGAATCAATCCCTAGCCAGAGGGAAAGAAACAGTAACTCATCAGAGAATCCTCACACTCAGGCTAAAAACTCATATCATTCTGAAATGGAGCTCCTTAAAAACAGGTTGCTTTGCCTGCACAGGGAAAGCAAGTCATTTAAATGCCACACTCTCATGCCACCATCTGTCACGAGGCCAGTAAAGAAGTGTCCAATTAAATTATGCTAACAATTTCTGAATTATCTGTAGCAGATGCATGCTTTGTGGAGTTGCTGAGGACATAATTAATGGGCAAAATCCTGCTCCTCTCACTTTCATAAATAGCTCTGTTTTAAGACAAAAGTCTTGAAGTGTTATTTACTTTCTATTACTGCCTTGGACTATGCAAATTGGTTCTGTTCTGTCGCTTAACACAATCTTACACATTTTCATTCTGCAAAAATTTTAAAACCACATAAAGTGTGGTAGATAATACACGAGAAAAGAGGTTTGGTTTTGTTTTTACCTCTTAGAAGGCTACAGCTAGCTCTCTTTCATAGGTCACTGCCTTTGAACCCCATAAGAGCTCTGCACAGTGACTGCCTTACATTAGATATTACAATAACACCTAGAAAAGAAAATAAGATCTGAGCTGTTATAACAAGCAGCAAAATACAAGGTGTCTTGAAAACTAAGCATATTAAATATGCAGACCACAGGGGCCACTCACCCAACCATTTCACCAGCATGACAACAGGGACCAGGATTATTATAGTATCATTCTGGTACACAGTGTTATCTTCAAGTGCACTTTTCTGACCCAGATATTTTCAGTGTGCCTCTTAATGGGGAAAGCTCATGGAAACAACCAGAAGAGGTCCTCATTCATACAGTGATGTCATGTTAATTTTTGTGCTTTTCAAATTCAGATGCAGCTGACAGCTTCTCAGGGGTTCAGGGAAGGAAGGTAGAGCAAAACAGCCTGTTTCCATATCAGGGGATATTCAGGAACCTTGAAAACCTTCCTGACAGATAGTACTTGATAGGAAAAGACTGCATGGATGAGTAGAACTGGTCCACTACAGGGAACTGTCTTAATTGCATCTTATTCTTGAACACTGAAGACTGAAGAGCACTGAAGACCTTTTGCCACAAGAGCCTGCCTCTCGTGTCCTTGCCACATTCACACAGCATCCTTAGCGAGAGGGAGAGCCCACAAAGGAAAGGCCAGAGATCCCACTCAGGAGCAGCAAACACAAAGAAATTCACCCAGAGCAAAGCACCCTCAGCTCTGTGCAGCCAGTGGGCTCTGAAGTTGTAATTGCCACATGTGAAAGAGCTTCAAGTCGGTGTGGGTAAGGGGTGGGGGACAAAAATCAAACTTGGTGTCCCACAGGGTGCCCACACATTTGGCATCTTGGAGGTAATTCCTCTTATTCCATCTTGCAAAGCAGATAGCAGACTCCCACAACAGTAAGAAAAGGGCAACAAAAATTATCAGAGATGTGAAGAAAACAGTTTGTGTGAAGAGAGACAAAAATAATAGTCTTTAATTTAGAAACTAATCCAGATTGACAAAATCTACATACTGAAAAATAGTGAGAAATTATTCATTTGTACTTCCTCTCAGGATTAAATTTTTTTTAAAATTATAAAAAGGGAAAAATCACTTATTTTTACTTATTCTTTTAAACACACCACATGTCAATCAGGTTTGGCCCATAATAGTGCCACATTGAGGCCAAATTAATAAAAGAGTGCTGAAAGACTTGTGGAAAATACATCCTTCAGGCTGTTTGATAATTACAATTTGAAACCAGTTCAAGTAGACCCTGACAGCTGTTTGCTGGAGCCTGAAAGGGACGCAGTTTAAGGTCCATATCTTCAACTCCTCAACAAACAGCCCCATCAAAGTGTAGGATACAAAGCTAGAAAAGACATGCAACAGTTTCTTGTCTATACAGAGCAACCCCCTCTCCCTCCTTATCTGTTGACAGAATAGGTAAATACCTATAAATCTGTTAGAACCTGAATGGAGAATCTCTGTCAGGTCCTATTATCTACAAAATAGTAAACAAAATGACAGAAAATAAACAGAGCATGAAGTACTGGGGTGGGGGATGGGGAGGGAAAGGACAATAAAATTGTAACTTTTTTTGAAGATATTTTAGGTACTGATTTTGTTCAGCAAGCTTGGAGCCTTGAAACCTTCTGCCAAATGAAATCTGACAGGAAGAGGAATAAAAACAGTGGCATTCTTCAGGGTTTTCCATCGATTTTTTAGAATCCATATTTATGTGCACTAATGACTAACTGATTATTCATACTGCTTCAAATCATAGTAAGAGAAGGAGTTCCATTATGATTTGAAAGGAAGAGTACTTATCCATTCACACTGCATCAGGAGGGGGGAGATCTGACTTCAAGCTTATTTCACAACATTCCTGGTGTTAATTAATAACATCTGAGCCCCAAATAATGATCCATGCTGCCAGACACTTGCATCTGTTTATAAACAAAACTGCTAGAATATATTCATGTATTGCACAGGGACATACTGTCTGAATACATTTTATAGTTCAATAACTAAGGAAAACATAGTTAAAAAAAAAAAGCTGAAAAAAGCTGGTTAAAGCTGAAAAAACTTCAGTTTTAAGTGCAACAATCCAACGGACCATCAGCTGGGAAAGAGAAACCTTTTAAGGGTAACCTGAGACTTGTAACTGACCTAGGTATGGTATGTTTCCTAATACCTAAATATATAAAACATTAATCTTTTTCTGGTGATTATTTTCTTAGATCTATTGCATAAAATCCACTCTGTTTTTCTGCCTTTATTGAAAATATATTAGTCAAAACTTACCTATTTCAATTAGCTGGTTATCTATTTTTTCAATTGCTTACCCAATTTTTGCTTCAGTATCTTTAGATAGAATCTAAAATAAGGATTTTTACCTACTCTTTGGCTCATGTTGAGCTCCATTTTTAATTATTCCAACAAATTTTTCTCATCACTGAAAAGAAATTCAGGTTTGTTATTTTCCACATCTAATTCTCAGCACAATTCTTCACAAGAGTCTGTTTATTTCTTACCCCTAACTTGCCACGAGATAGCAGACTCAGAAAAGGCTTTTCTCATGAGTCACCTGCTCCTGTCTTGCCTAAGTCCTATATGAAAATTGAGGGCAATTTCCTGCAGAGCTCCCCTGATAGGTGGGCTCATTTGAAACTTGAACTGTTAATGATTTCTTTCTATCAGCCACTCAACTGCTTATTCATTTAGGATTCTGTGAATCCTTATAAGTGTTCAAGTGGGAGATTGATAAAGAGATTTTCTTCCTTATAAGAACTCATGAGAACTACAAACATCTCCTCTCAGGTTGGCAGGAAGATTTGGTATAGCTGAGACCTAGCACTACTTTTCTGAAATTCTCTAAAGCCATTTTTACAGACAAAAGCAGATTTGATGTCAAGGAAAACAAAACAAAAAGTCCCAAACAAAATTAACCAACCAACCAACCAACACAACAATTCCTGCCTAATAGAGAAAGACATCAATAAAGTTTATGTATTATTTAAAGTGCAAAAGATTTTTTAAATGTCTTGTAGGTGAAATAAATGTAAAATTTCTTTTAAATTAATTTATTTATACTTCAGAAAATTCTAAAAATTAATAATACCTGAATAACAGATATCAATTTCTGAAAGTATTCTGAAAAGAGAATGATAGCCTGAAGCAGGGAACAAGGAATTTGTGGAGATTTCTTTCAGGTTGGAAAACTCAAGATGCACATTACTTAAATGTTACAATTCATGTTGTACATTACATAAAAGAACAAACAAGCAATAACCTTGCTCTATGTGGTTCCCTGCCGGCTGCTTGCTCTTGTATTATTTTTGCTCTCCTGTAAATTACTTTTTAACCAGCTCTTCACCTCTAAATTTTGGTAAAGTGAAAGATATATTCCACAGATTCATGGGTTCATACATCCTACATTTTAGTGACTCAGTATCTGAAAACAAGTTTTGAGTTTAGTAAAAGCTGGAGAAAATACTCCATTTGTAACCATGCAGATAATTTTACTGTGTAACACAAAAAAGGTATCAGTGAGGCAAGGAAGATTTGCCTTCTGAAAGAACAAGAAAATTACTTCCATACAAGAAAGAGTGCATGAGCATTGGGTAAATTTCTGCCCCAGTTTTATATGTCAAAGTACAGTTAAGAAGAGAGAGAGGAGAAGGATCTGAACATCACTTTCATAGTCTGATGTCTTTCCAAATGCCTCTGGAATTCTACTTTTAAAGCACAAAAATTAATTTAAATCTTGTTGTGTTGTATTGTGTGTGTATTTGGTCAAATAAAACAAAGAAGGATGGAAAATTCAACCAACCACTGTAAAAAAATTTACTCATCATCTCTCAGAGCTTTGAAATCTCATTTTGACAAGACATTTAATCTGTGCAAACAAACAGTATGTTGTGAAAAGAAGGAAAGCAAGGAAATGCAAAAGCTGTGTAATACCATTTCCCTTTGGTACTGGATGTTTCTTGCTGTCTGTTTAGATTTCATCACATTTTTCTAAATCTACTGTTTACAGTGAGAAACTACGTTTGCCATATTAATACAAAAGTGCTGTGCACATTGTTGTGTGCTCAGTTAATACAAGAATGTTTCACCCATTGAAACAAATATGTTTCTTATTTGCATTCAGGAAGAGCAGCTGTTTCTTGTGAGTACTGAGACAAATTTTAATTCTGATAATATTACATTCTGACTCCATGAATGTGTGTATTAGTCTTAATGCAAAAATAGCAAATATTTGAAGCATGAAACACTACTTATACTACAGAAACTATACTTAAAGAGTGTGTGTGGCTGGGTGTGCTATTTTAGCTAATATATGTCTTGCTGGTGTTGGCATTGAAGTACTCAATACAATTAATTTAGGGTTTTCTAAGACACACACTGAAGAAGAACCGTGTCCTAGTGACTGCCATGGCAGCTTTGGTAGACCAGGTATGGTGTGAAAAGGACAGTCAGTGTTCCACATTACTTTGGAAGGCCATGCTTATTCTTCCAAACCAAAGAAAGTTACAGTTTTCCTGTCAGGCAAAGGCTGCCCTGGTGCCTAGAATCACATTATCCACTTTGCAAACCACACCAATGCACAAAAAATTTCTGAGCTATGAGAGTTTGCGGCATACTGATTTCTTCAACATGGAGGTAACACCGATTTAAGTCTTGACCGGATCTGGGTAGCTTTTTTAGCAAAGATTACTAAAATTACTGGGATCAAAATTGGAAAGACATAAGGGAAACAGGGAAAGAAAAGGTACAGGGAAAAGAAAAAACACCTCTAATGCCTCAATATTGGCTAAAATTTTATGTTGAGCCCTCAGGATCACAGATTATATTAATTCCCAGGAAAGTATCCTCTTTAAACTGTCCTCAGCAGCCCTTTGTCATGCTGTTCTTAAATGCCTCTGCTAATACAAATTCCAGAGCCTCCCTCAGCAAATCTACTCCTGTACTTCACTGTACTTTCTAACACACAGTACTTCCACATGTCTAAAAATTTTGAAGGCCTCAGACCTCTCTCTTTACTCCTGTCTGGGTTCTCTGCCACTTGTCCAGGCCTTGTCTGAAGTGCATTACCCCAATAAAGTCTGAGTTAAAGCACTGTGAAAAGTTAAAGCATTTGAACTACATAAGATGAATTTTTGTGCTCATCAGTATAATACCTGTTATATTATTATAGAAGTTTTCCAACACTATATGGCATTGCAGAGAGCCAAAAGTCCTTTGGAAGCAGATTTGACAAACCTCTGTCAAAAATAAGCAAGGTAGAAGACACTACCCCAGTTAGGGGAAGAAAGTTGGATTACATACAAATGTTTCCACCTCCTTTTTCCCTAATTACATTCCAGATGTTGAAGGTCTGCTGTTAATTACATCCCTGCCATTTCAAGTGCTTCTATTCTCCCCTCGTTTCCTGCATAGTTTATATGCAATTCCATTGCTTACACCACAGATGAAAACACTGCATACACCCATGACCAACCCCTGAACCCCATGAACACCCAACAATCCATGAACCACACACGATCAGTTCTTTCAATTTGACCATAAACTGCTGGTAACTACTGTGACTGTATTTTTCCCAACCAGCCACACATTTACTTTGTAGCACATACCTCCAGGCTGTGTTTCTCGGCTGTTTTGGAGATTTCCACCTGAGGCAATATCAAAAGTTTTATTAAAGAGATGTTATTTAGAAGTGCCTCACTTTTCTCTATTCCGTGATGTTATGGGAGATAATTAAGCTACCTTGGTATGATTTATTCTTTCCAAGGGACACTTGCTCGTCTTGAGAGGTGAGTCTCCTATTTGTTTTTCTCTGGGTTCAGAAGTTAAGTTGATTGCTCATGGATTTTTCTGAGTCCTCATTCCCTCTTACTTCTCTGCTTCTCTCTCCTTTTCTCCTTAAAAACCATGATTACAGTTGTCCTTTCATACCTCCCAGAACCTCACCAACCCTCTGTGCCATCACGAAGCAACAGGGACAGCCTCAGTTACCTCGTTAAGTATTTCAGGGTGAGTTTCATCAGGCCCTGCAAATTCATAAGCATCTCTAACCTGTTTTTTCTGGTGCTAGTTAGAGCACTTATCCATCTGTCACCAATGTTCATTGTGTTAGCCATCTGGCCACGTTATTCTGGTTAGTGAAATTGAAGCAAAAAGGAGCTTAAACACTCCAGTTTTCCCAATATCCAATCATAGTTTTGTCTTTACAATGGGATTTGTTCAGCACTTCCTTTTTCTATCAATGCAGTTTTAAAATGGTTTTGGTCATCTTTATTTCTCACGTTTGTGTTGACTCTAGCAAGCCCTGGTATTTTCTGGTCTTTTCTATATATAGGAAATATATATTTGTGTGTGTGTATCTAGATATAGGTATCTCTATATGTATTATATATATGTAATATATATAGATATATAATAAAATATATATTTATAGATACAACATAGTAATTTTCTGTGTGTGAGCAAAGTAACCCAATACTTTAGTATTAAATAACAATGCAAACCAAATTAAAAAAGTAAAAGTAATTTTGGAAAGATGGATGACCCCAAAATAATGTTTTTAGTAAAACAGGTTAAATAAATACTCCAGGGTAAAATAAAATATTTTTCAGGTAATTTGTTTGCTTTGCCAAAAAATAAACAAATGAACAAACAGAGAAATACCAGGATTTCCCAAGGTTTTTTTTCCCAATGAAGATAGACTACAAAACTGAGTTACAAGCTGCTCATCTTTCTCCAGTGCTACAACTAATATTTATTCCCAGAACACAGAGGTTACTATTACAGGGGAAAAAGTACATCTGCAAAAAAAAAAAAAAAAAAAAAAAAAAAAAAAAAAAAAAAGAAAACTATGCTAGTCCATAAAAACTTCTCCCATACAATTATGTCAGCTGTTGCTTGCTTAGATACAAAGCAAAGAGCCTTTTCTCTGCATTTGGTTTTTTTAAAATTAATATTTGTATTTTTTAGCCTACAGAGATCTTGTTCAATGCCACAGTATGAACAGCTAAGCCTGATAAGGTGTCACTGGAAGATTTTGTAACATTGTAGTTTTGACTATAGACAGCTTGTCAGAAAACAGCATGAGAAAGAAGAGTAATACTTCCAAAAACAATATATGACACTTTACAGGTAGTAATTAAGTAATTCATCAGCATCTGAAAGGAAAGTAGGTTTATATATGTAGACAGTAAGAAGACAGGAAGAAGGCCTTGTGCCCTCATTGTGGAAAGATAAGCAGACTAAAAGAAGAATCAGAGTATTAGGAAGATTCCTAAAGTTTGCTCAGTTTTTTAATTTCTTGGATGTCAAAGCATGTCTTTGTCCAATGTTAAATATTCACTGAAGCAGATTGTGTTCACCTTTGCATCATAGGACTCCTGAAATCTTTGAATCATGAATGAACACCTCTGAAACATCTGGGTTTGTTTGCCCACATGCTACTTTCTTGATACCACTCATCCCCTGGACTGACATCAATCAACCTTTAAAACTATAGGTTCAAAAGCCATATTCCTTTTTGTTTTTTTTTAAGTTTGTAATTCAAATGCACTTTTAATGGGGGAACATACTCAAAGCAATATGCTCATCAATGAAAACATACTTAGCAACAAACATGGAACAGCTTTTCTAATATTAATAAGTCTTGATTCAGAGGAAGTTCAGAGGCAAATTCATGCCATTTTTCCAGGCTAATCATATTTTCCTTTCCACCGAATAACAGCGTACTTCCCTCACAGTTTTACAAGAATTATCCTTTGGGTCCTGCTGCATTTCGATCAGTTTGTCCCACCAAAAGTGTAGCAGGGAAAACCCACATTTACTTCTCCAAGAATCTGGAGCCTGATCATAACACCATGTCCTTCCAAAGCCTTGGGGTTTGGCTGCCTTGGGTCAAGGCCAGTCCTCTCCTGTAGTCTCAGACTTAATTGCAGTCAGACCAGATGCTGGCTGATCTGGACCACTGACTTGGCTATGTTACTATTTCTTTGCTAGGGACCCTCCCATGGGCCTCTTGAGGTTGCCTTTTCTCATGGAGCATCCTGCTTCCTGATACCAAACAAAAATCATGAAAGCATTGTGTAAACTTTTTATGGTGAAACCTGGTGATAATTAAAAGAAGGTCAGAAATTAAGCTGAATTTCTGGGGCACTGGGAAAATAGGCGGCCTTCTAGAGCAACAAAGCATGAGAAATATGCACATACCCCATGATGAGAAATATGCACATACCCCATGAAACAGAATTTCTTCTCTGTTAGCCCTAGCTAAAGAACTGCTGATAAATCCACATACTTGGTAATTTTATCTTTATCTGTTTGGGGAAAAAGCCTAAAAAATATTAGTGCACCTATCTCCACATAGAGGTCAGAGTTGGGAAGCTGGAGCATGGCCACACATTTCCACTGGCCACACTTGATGGTAGCAAAATACAATGCAAAGGTTCTTGAACAGCACGGCTGCAGAAGGAATGGTCACTCTGATCTTCAAGCTGCTTTCATTGCCTGACCTCCCTGCCTCTACAAGGATCTTCAGCTCTCTTTTTTGTCATATGTATCCACATATCTGGGCTTATATCTTTTTCTTTCTTTGCAAAAGGAAACAAAAGGCATCCTTTCCACAACTACTCTCATTTCTAAGAGACAGATCAGGTGGAGGATGATGGAATGGCATTGCAGGATCTTCCCTGAGCTGTGGCTCTTTTTTATTATTTATTCAGTGCCCTCTCTGCACACATACAAAGGAGACGTAAAACCTGGCCAAATCTCTTGCCACCATTTCCTGGGTTATGGAACTACAAGAGGTTTTTCTCCCTTCCATAGATATACTGAGGTCAGAGAAAAGGAAAAGTCCCACAAAGGGCTGTGGTTTATTTTGCCTCTCACTTGTTTTCTGTCTCTCTAGGCACTGTTTCTTACAAGAAGGCCCAAGACTTTCCAGGGCTGACTTGTTTTTCTCTGAAGTAACCTTCTGAAGTCTATGAAATAGCAGTTGAACTCCAGTCACTTCACTTCATAGGGGGAGATCACCAGCAAAATTACTTAAGTTGAGGAGAAAAGGAGGAAAGGAAATTGTCGTTTACCCAACGTAACATTACATTTGTGCCAGTACAGCAAAAAGGATGTACATCTCCCAGGCAAGGATATCTGTGCCTCCTCACAGATTTGTCTCTAAAACATGAGAGAACAAACAGATGTATGTTACACTGAGTAAGTAACATACACATTTAACTCATATCCCTTTGTGGGGTGCAGCAGGGAGGAGTCTCCTTTTCTCACTGGTAATTAGGAGATGCAGCAGATGGTGAGGCTTTCTGTACTTGGTAAGGTCCATTGAAGGAACTAAGGCTGCCAAGTGATTCTTCATTAGAACAGCCCTCTTAGGGTGTACCAAGTAGCTTTTCCTAGGATTTAGGAAACATTCATTTGTACGGTAATATATTGCTAAAATTATTATTCTCATTCCTAGTGAATGGTTTTCTTTCTGGCATCAGGAACATTATTCTAATTATAACACCCAGAGGCACCAAATCATGGATACATGGCCAGACACCATCTCTGTCATACCCAAAAGAACTTGTAAGTCAAACAAAAGAAAGAGACATTATAATCATTGCCCATGTCAAAAAAGAGAAGGCAAAGAGGTCATATCTTGTTAACATGGCAACACAGAGCCATAGACAATCTGGGTCATAAATTCAGGTCTCAGACTGCTTGAGCCAAATACAAGAAAATTTCTCAAACAGTAGCAATTTAGCCTTTTCAGCTTCAGCTCAAACCATTGCACTTTGAAAAAATCACTTCTCAGAAATGGTCATACCCTTCCCTGAGAAGTTTTTCTTTTTTTTCATTTTTCAATGTCACAAGTTCTTTCAACTCTGGGAGATTATGAAGAGGTACACACAGAGATGTGAATGAATGGTGCTTACTTCCTGCCATGTTCTTTGCTTGGGATAAATAAGCATTCATGTCACGGGGTGAAAAATAATAATTTCCCTCTGTATGTGACTCACCCAATTTACTAGGGCCTGGCTATAAATGAAGATTTTTCAGTAATCCCTATGTAGTTGTCATATAAGTTCATAGTGTTTCTCAGGGGTGATGAAGGCTAGACATCAACATTAATCTTTCTCTTTAATCTAGCCACCAGAGCACTCTGCTAATAGCTTTTTTCCCCATAATGGAGGAGGAAAAGCAATTCTACCCTCCCTTAAAGACTATATGTAATATACCAAGCATAGCTACCACTCAGTGAGTTCAAGTCAGTAGTCCTTCACTTTGAACTAAACTTTCCTTCAAAACACGAATTCCTTGCTTGTCTTTGCCTCAGCTGCCCCTCCAGGTCACACATGCTCCTAGATAACAACTGCATAGTCCTACTAAGAAAGAGTAAGAAAAAATCATATCATAAGCCCAGAGCCAGGCACTTCTGGGCACTTTGCCAGCCTCAGCATCAAACCCCAGGGTGCAAGAGCTGGTCCTTGTTTTTGCCACCTTCCCAGAAACAGAGCCAGTGCAGAGGCATTTCTCAGGGCGCTTGTGTCAACTGAGTCCACATAGAATTACAGAACTGACACTTGTGGTGAACACATTTCCTGCAAGGTGTCTGAAGATGAACTTAACCACAGAAAGATGTGTGTGATTATTTGCAGAAGAACTACTGTAGATGTGTACAAAATAGAATAATAAACCAAATAATGTCCTTGGTACAATAACTCAAAATGTGTCATAGATTAACATGCCTAACATGTGATGACTATTTCAACTACATTGATACAGGACCCTACAGACATATAGGTGTG
Source organism: Dicaeum eximium (assembly GCA_013396995.1). Classification (NCBI taxonomy): domain Eukaryota; kingdom Metazoa; phylum Chordata; class Aves; order Passeriformes; family Dicaeidae; genus Dicaeum; species Dicaeum eximium. Next base: position 483,616 of record VWZP01009260.1, read on the forward strand.
TCAAATGGTCACAAAGCACATATATAATCCAACAAAATGGAACAATTTATGGTAATAAAGGATTTCTAAGCTAATTGATATCAAGTCCTAGGTTCTGGGCAGGTATTGTTTGGCAAGGAATATGCCACTGTTGGATTGTTTTGCTGCCTGAATAAGGCTCATAAGTGATAACTCTGCAATTGGACTGGACTCTGCTGGAGAGGCCAAGGGTTTTTGGCAACACATTAATGCTTAAAAGAAAAGCCAAAATCTATTGAATGATTTTTCAAACTAAAGAAGTTGGAAGGTTTGTGATCTAAAGTGTCTGAAAATGTAAATACAGAATATACATCTAAATAATCTGTATAGTAGCTTAATACTACACTGCTATCAATTTACTCTCTGGCATAATTCAGAAAGTATTCCTTATAAAAGGAATTTCCTCACCTATATTGCCTATAATTCAGGTTGAATTCAATCTTCAGTGTTTCCACTGATTTTAAGACTCCTGTCTCTCCAAAGAGACTGCCAAACATAGAGGGTAGGGGAATCACCACCCTACAGCCAGAACCATGAGGGAACCCCAGTAAGCCCCTGACTCACAAAAAGCATCTCTGCAAAGCAGACCAACACACCAAAGAAGCAGGTCCTGGTTCATAAGAACTTGCACCCAAAGTTAAATGAGAAAAAAAGAAAGAGGAAAAAAAATGTGTTCTTTTTAGTTTGCCTCTCTGTACCAAGAAAGGATTAGTAATCTTCTTTGTGGGGATTTTCCTACACAGTAATATGCTTCCATAAAAAGAAGCCTGATTGCTACTTACTTTGCCAAAGTCAAGGTGTACTACAGGCCATCTTGGAAGTTAAGATTTTGCAGACAGTGCCAGTGTCTGCTCTGAGCAGGATGCCCAAGCCAGGAACTTTATGCTCAGTTCTTCAAGGTGCTTTATGTGACCTTAGGAAAGCATCAAACATCTGTACCAGAGTAAGTGGGATGTGCTGGGAGATTAGCATATGATTAGGGCACTAAAAACACAAGCAGAACCACAATGTCATATGAAAGCAAACCTGTGTACTGCCAGACAACAGTTAATGGCTGCATTTCCTTCTCTGGGTTTTATGTTCATTGCTTTGCTTTGAGTCTACACATTGGGAAAAGATCTCCTAAAGATAAAGAGAGACATAGAGAAGGACATTTTTGTTTCTGATATTCTTGGGTTTGTACACTGAACAGTAAAGTTCTAATCTAACACTGGTGTAAAATGGGTGGGGTCAAACATTAAATGGCAGCCAGGAACTTCAGAATACTACAGATGGTCATTTTTGAACCTTTTGTGAATTTCTTCCCTTTGGTTTTGAGCATACTATGTAACATTCAAAGCATTGGGATTTAGACATGAGTGGGAATCTTGGGGAGGCTGAAGATTTTTTTAAATATGACAAACCAAAAACTTTGAACACAATTGCAATTCAAGTTGCAAGATTCTTAACATAAGACTACAAAAGTGGCTGTGCTTGGTAAGACCATGGGTTCATTTAGCCCTCTGTGCTTTTTTCCACAAGTGCCATGTAAGAGTACTTGTGGAAGGACCCAAGAGTGAGCTAAGTATTTCAAATTTTTCCCATCCAAACAATATTTGCTCAGAAGGGTGCTGAGCTAGCTGGGGTTTCTACAGTTGCAGCAATTCTCCATAGATTTCCATTTCATGAGCTGATCAAATCTCCCCTGGGGCACATGGGAGCCTCCAGTATCCTCACTGGCGACACAGTTCTCCCGCCTACCTTGGGAGAAGCAAACTTGTGATATTTGTCTTCATTATGGCTCCAAGGACCAGATCACAGCCTCTTGTTCCCAGTCTGGAAGAGATAATGAGGGGCAGGTTGTTCTCTGCTCACTCTACACACTTCCATACTACATAGACCTTTGCCACAAATGAGACAAAGATTTATACTGAATCACTGTAATAATATTCTCAATTTTAGTCACTGCTCCTTTCCTCATATTTGTGAAAATCTGAATTGCTTTTAGGCTGATACCAAGTGCTGAGTTCATGTTTGCATGGAAATATGAGTCATAATCTCAAGATTTCACTCCTGGGTGATGATGGGAGCTCAGAGCTCATCTTTTCATATTCAGACTTAGGTTTGTTTTTCCCATATGCATGACTTCATATTTATTAATTTTGAGTTTCAGCAGCCTCATTTAATAAACGTTCTGCTTTGTATGAGCTATCCATTCTTGTCTTCCAGAATATTCTTGTTTACTACTGTAATTGTTTTTTTGTATTTAAAAGAAACATAATTTGTTTTTCAATAATAATTGTGCTAGCAGTTTCCACAATACATTATTAATTCAATTACAGAATAAGAAGCAACACTTTGTATTTCTAATTAAATATTTCATTTGCTGGGAAACAAAAACATCCTTAGAGCCAAGTTTCAAAAGTTACCAAACTTCCTAACATTGTCTTCACAATCAAAGATAAGAAAATGCTATATACATTTTGGTACTGCATTTTAGTTCAGAAATTGATACAAATTCTCTGAGATTCTCTTTAGGCATGACTTCCTGTGATAATAACAAGATGTAAACAATATTCAATTATCTGATACAGATTTAATTGACCTGTAACGAGCAGATAATAAATGATAAATATATAAAGGCATTAAATAGCAGTAATACCTTATCAGGTGTTAGACTAAAGCTGACAGTGAAAGTCTTCTTTTTGACTTGTTCCCACTCAAAAGATAAAAGAAAATGTCAACACAATAATGTTTGTATTTAGAAACTTACCAAATACAATTATCTATAGTAAAATAAGGCAGTTATCTTCCCTCATTTGGTCATTCAATAACAAATATTTTCTTGGACTATACAAACTTAAAAGAGAGTGAGAAATAAAGGTAGGATTTAGGCAGAAAACAGAGTGGGCAACATTTCAACTAGCACCATGATAATTATTGAGCTGCTGGTTTTTGAAAACTATATTTGTTAGTTGTTAATTAAAACTTCTAGTGCTAGCACTGACATATATTTTAAATGTATTAAAACCAGATTTCACTATTCCAAGGCCTAATAGTCTGACCATCTCTGTATGTCATCTTCCAACACAACAATATCAAGTTAACCAGATATTTCTCCATTTACTTCAGCTAAGCCACAAGTCTGGAAATTTAAGTCTGCAGAAAAAGCTGAGAAAGCTACTTTTTTATTAAATACAAGTAAAACTGCAATTATAAGAAACCTCTCTGTGCACTGTTCTGCAGTGTGAAGAGAACACATGCTCATGTCCTAGACATAGATTGCTTCTGGATTCCCAGTCAGAGGACTTCTCTTTGAATCTTCTTTTGACAAGGAAACTTCCGAGACATATCTACATCTGAAATTGAGTCACAAGGGTCCAACTGATATGTAAAAGGTGATGATAAATTCTGTAAGCCATCTTTGCAACCCTCTTTGTAAATGGGGAAATAGAATAATAGCAGCACTATATGTCTAACAAAGGAAAGAAAAAATATTTGGCTTTAAGAACCAAAGAAATCTATCTCAGCTTGATTAACCTAGTAGAGTAAGCATAAGGGGAGGGGGAGTTGTAGATAAAACCTACATTATTACCTTTTTCTAAAGAGTTTGATGAAGGTGCTTTAATTTAACACAGGTCTATCACATAGCTGAATTCCTAGGTAGTTTTGGAGATAATTGATATCAAGTGTTGTATCCTGGAATTTATACATACCTTTTAAATGGAAGTTGTTTTAGCAGGAAGCAAGATAATTTTCAAAAGACTTATTTATTTTGTTGAATCGGCCTTTAGAAGAGATGTGAAGATCAGTCCTACTGAGTTGCTGCTGTTATCTTTAGAGTGGAAAAGGCTTTGTTCATTCCTGGGGAAAAGCCTGCTATGTGCTTTCTACAGGGAAACAGCTTTGGAGTTCTTACTGAAGGGATCATACTCAGCCTGGAATAATGTCTCTTTATCTTTGGTCAGGAAAACTACAAAGAAGAAGCTATAAGAAAATTCTCCTCCCTTAGGAGAAAACCCAGGAATAGCCTTTTATGCCTGTGTAACCAGATATGGGGCATCACACATCAATCCCTGTGCTTTAATAAAAGGGTGAGAAAGCTGCAGTGCTGCAGACAACCAGTAGATAGAGCAGGGAAAGCTCTAAGAAATCTTTGTGAGAGTCTGTCTACAAGAAATCCTGGTAGATAGGGTCTCATTCAGCCCACACTTCATTATAAAAACCATATTAACATGGACTTGAGCAGCCAAAATGTGTCATTCCTTGGCCATAAAGATGGACAAACATGACCATAAGTGTGTGCTTCTTTCTTTCTGACAGTGGCAAGAGGGACAGCCCCCTGCCAATTGCATGCAACACAACCATTCCCCCTGAAGCAGGACCCATTCTTTCTAACACATTTGAAGGGGGTACCAGAGGGACCTTGCTCTTTTCTGCTTCAGCATGCAAAAGTCTACACCATGATCACCCAGACATGTCTGCAACACAGAAGAGAGGACAAAGCATAGGTGAGCCCTCCTCATGTGAAGAAGGAAAAGTATCTTCTCAAACTTGCAGACAGCTCATGTGTGGATATGTTGTTGTGCTCAGGTGAAGAAGGTTAGTTCAGTTTAGTGACTGACAAAAGGTTTTAATTCCTTTCTAAATTTGCCACAGACACCTAACTGCCAATTGGTCAGGGAGCACAGAGAACAGGATGGTGGGATGAGTTATTTTGTGATTTTGATTTGTGAATTTGCTAATCAAATTCTGATCAAGCCATTTAATCCATGAAAAGAAAGAGAATTGGATCCATAAGGTCATATAGATTGAAACAGAGACTCATGATCAAAAACATCCTGCAAAGTCAAACACCTTGTTTGGCTTTATATATGGCTTTATACTGTTCCCCAAAGTAAGTAAATAGATACCAACAGACATTTAGCTAAGATTTATTGAGAGTAGATAACCAAAATAGAGAGAGAGGAAATAGTAATTTGGGGCAATGATCTCAAAGACACTGCCAAGTTTTCCATTGTATAATGTCCTGCCAAGACAGTTCGGAATGCTTCCCTCTGTAGTTTTTTAAAAAGGTAGAGGCACAGACAACCTTGCCTACATAGGGCAAGGCTCTGGAGCAGGCAAGCATGGGGAATCCATGGCTAGTCTCTGCTGCTGATGCGTGCACAGGACTTCATCTTCTGGTCTGCTGGGACCCACCCTGACCAAATCCACATGACAGCTGGAGCAGTAAAGCAGTGCTTGAGCAAAACAACAGCAGTGAGGCTGTGGCCTGCGTCAGGATCACTCATTTTGCTTCCAGTGCAGGAAAAGGGACATGTCTGCTGATCCTTAAACAAGAGGCACAAGGCTGGGAGTCTTCACCATCTATCTGGCCTGCTCGCTTACAAGAATTTCAGGGTCATTACACACAGTTCCTCTGTCAGCTCAGTAAATCCCACACAGAACAGCAGATGACATTTTAAATACTCCAGAGCTGTAGCAGGCAAACTTTATGTGCATTATGAAATTTTACTTCCTTTCCTGATGAACATTTTCCTGATGATCCTGTTTGCAATGCAGATATGGCTTTCTTTTACTAGGACAATTGAGCCTGTATTTCCCAGACAGTGATACACTACAATAAATGAAAATCCCAACACACCTCCCTTCTCCCTACGTGCACTTTATAAATGATCTGTCACAGAGAACGAGTTGAAGTCTCTTTTCAGATATGGTCATATGTTCCTTTATCTCTTCTCAAGACATGTTTCAAGAGTTGAGGAAAGCATAATGATGTTTGAGTCACATTCACAACCCTGTGCTATTCAGTAGCACACCATGCACAAGGTTCCACAAATAGGATGGAACTGGAAACTCTGGTCTCTTTACCGGCCTCCCACTGTGGGAAACTAAAACAAAGCTTTAAAAAGCTTGAAATAAGTTTTTATTGCTGCCTTCAGAACATCCCTCTAAATTAAGAGCCTTTTAATTCAATTTTAATGCTGGAAGAACAAGGTCTGCCCTGGCCACATCTGCTCATTAAAGTAAATCAGAAAGTGTTCTGAGGGAAAAAGATGCAGAATGAGTGTCCTTCCTATGCCTTCAGTTTTGCTTATTCATTACACACCTATCACAGTTGAGAGAGGCTCAGGCAAGTGAGTCCCAGCTGCAGTTCTTTCACTGTGCTCACTCACCTTAACACATACCTGCAGCTCTGGCCCTGCAGGGAAGTTGCAAGTGATCAGTCTGTGAAAGGCTGTAGAGCACAGCACACACTTGAGCAAAGAGGGATCCTGCAATGTTCACTGCTGCAGTTTGGGTAGCACCACTCCACAGGGAAACACAGTACATGGATTCTTAGGCAGTGCTCAGCTGAGCCAGCATTCCCACACTCACTGTAGCTATGTTGCCCCCAAATGTGGATGTCCTGCAAAGACATTCAGACACCTCTGCCCCTGGGGTCTATTACTTAAAAAATTAAATGCCACTTCTTTTATTCTGTCTGTTCAAGATGCCTTGTTCACTCCATTTCATTTGCCTGCATAAGGAAAAGATCTTTATTAGCAGGTCATGAAAATTGTCTGATTAAATCTGTCTTGGAAGAGCAGGAAAATCTCTATAAAATGGCAAAAATTCTAGGGTTCAATGTCCAGGTTCTTTACTCTGAATAAAGACCTGGAAAGCACTTTTCAAATTCCTTTTATAGATCCTTTGGAGCTAAAGTGTTGCAATGAAAGCTAAGCAGCATGCTAGAGAAGCCAGAGATGGGTTTAATGAATTTTCTCAGGGTTAACATGCATTTTGGATAAGATTTCTTTTTCTGATGCACTACATTTCCAATTGCAGTTGCGTAGAGAAAAAGCCCAGGAATAGAACCAAGCGTCAGCCAGATTCCATTATCCTTTATCCTTCTGTCATGAGGATAGGCAATGTTTTCATCTTGCTGCAGGACTGCTGAATGGTCATAACCACAACAGTGGTTTCTGTCTATCTCTTGCCCCCAGTTCACTGCCTCCCAAGCTATGGTTTCAGCCCTTTGCTCATGTAGCCTACTCACTCAGCTTTCCTCTCCTCTCTTTTTGGGCTGTCGTGTGTACACGTCAGACACTCATTCCTCACAAACCCGCCGCGCTCTTCGACCAGGCAAAGAAGAGAAAATGCCAGAACTCTTTGGGGAGATTTTAAGAATGGGTGAAAAAAGGTCACAGGAACAACAGAGGATCAGCAAAGAGCACAGGATCAGCACGGAATTTGTGCTGTCAGCCTGCAATCAGATGTTTTGTTTCAGCACTCAAAATACATAAGGCCTCCTAAACTTAAGGCATCACTCTGAAAGGACAGGACAATCTGTGATTCTAAATACAACATTGCTGTGTCTTTTCTTTGATGTTAAAATAATATCTATTTATTGTCATCCTCATTTTATTTGCTTTTTTCTCCACATTCGTGCTTGTGCAAAATCAACATCGTACTAAAAAGATCCAAATTTTTGACCCTTTGAAAATGAGGACATTATAAATATTGTAGAGGCATTTAATAAAAGCTCACTACTGCTAAAATGGTTGTACAAAAAGCTCTTCTGAGTTAAAGAAAATGAAAAGTCAATGCATATTGCAATTGCAAGTTGTTCAGTTCATATTTAATTTCATATTTAAAGTGAAACATATGATTGTATATTGATTTCTGGAGAAAAATAATTAGTAAAAATAATCAAGATTAATATCCATTTACTTTTTGGTTTCTTATTCAACTATGATGCACCAAATGCATAAAAAACTATTCTATAGCTGTGCATTTTTGGTTCAGAACAACATGCTTACTATTTATTTTACAGTAAATTCCTCTATGCCAAGTCATCAAACTATGTTTTGATGTATAAGAAAATGTATTGGTATGGAAGATTTACTTCAGGGAGATATGAGAATAATAACTTCCACATTAAAAAGATACAAAGTTCTCTTGTATATCACAGTAAACTGTAAAATGAAGTGAAATTATTCTGATATTAAAAATACTGGGGATTTCTACTCATATACATACCAGGTAAGAGAACATGATGATTTTCCTTGATACTCAGAAAAGCCGTGCACACCTGCTCTAATAACATGAGTTGAAAAGAAACTGTAGACATTCACTAATGTAGCTGTTTACTGGTTTTCAGCAGGAATACATAGACTTGAAAAGAGTTAATTATTCCATTTTCTTATTAAATTCCACCATTAGGAAAAAAGGAATAGGTGAAAGAGGATAATTTCCAAATATGAGGGAAGCAATAGATGTGCAGTCGTGCATAAAAAAGAGCAGACTTTGAGAGTAGAAGAAGGAAACAGAACAGAAACACTTTCACACAAGAAGTATTTGCCAATTCTGCCTTCCCTAAACGTTTGGAAGTCAAATTGCACCCTCAAAATGTCCATTTGTGATCTTGCTTCATCTAACTTCTATTTGATGTTTCTTCACTTAACTTCTTTAAATCAAAGCCATGGTTTTAGAAGAATGATTCCCACTGAGGAAAAGCTGGTTTATGAAATGTTAATGCAATTAAAAATATTAACAGAATAATAACATTTTAAAAACACAGGAAAAAAAACCAGTCCATTTTTATGTAGCTAGCATCAGCCAGAAAGAAGCTAGCTGGCCTCCAGAATGGTCAAGGGAGGTGATCCTTCCCCTCTGTTCAACACTGATGAGGCCACAGCTGGAAAACTGTCTTCATTTCTGGACTCTTCAGGAAAATTGATGCATGAACATACTGAAGAGAGTTCATCAAAGGCCCACAGGGATGACTGAGGGATTGGAGCTTCTTTCATTAGAAAAATCTGATAGAGCTGGGATGACTTAGACCAGAGAGCAGATGGCTTGGGGGAATCTTGTCAGTGAGGTAAATACCTGATGGGAGAGTAAAGAGAAGATGGAGCCATTTCCAGCTGTGCTTCATGTCTGGACCAGAGACAACCAGCACAAACTCAAATGTAGGCAGTTCCCTCTGAACATCAGAGAAAATTTTTTCTGCTGTGAAGATGACCAAGCACTGGCACAGGTTGCACAGGGAGGTTGGGGAGTCACCATCCCTGAAGAAAAGAAATTTTGACGTGGTCCTGAGCAACTCGCACCTGGTGGCCCTGCTTGTTCTGGGGGGTTGGAAAAGATCATCTCCAGCAGCTCCTTTTATCTTCAACCATCCTGCAGTTCTTCTGTGAAAGATATTTCAAAAAAAATCTAACAATTTTTCCAGGTGCCATATTTGTACACAGCAAAAAGAGAGGAAGCATCTAACTGGCAGCTCAAATGTATTTTTTCCTTGAAAAGTTTGTCTGTGAGTAGAGTGTGATTTGGTGAAAGATGAAATCCAAGGTGTAAAAAACTCCTCCCAAAAATTATTTTGAAGTGGGAGGTAGGTTTGGGAGTATTTATCTTAGAAACTACAGCAGTCTGTTGGTACCTATTTAATAAAGAAATAAAATGAAAGGTATTTTAAAAAATTACAGTAATTAGGAGACTTTGATTTGTCCATTAAAAAAAGATCAGGTTAATAAACAAAAATTGAACATGCCTCTTATAATGTCTATTAGCCCTTTTCATATCTCCAAAAATGCAAGATTTTGCTGGAAGACCAACCCTGCCCTTTGATTGTGATTCATTACAATATGCTGCAAAGTTCTGCTGCAAGAATGTGCTGTTATAATGTGACCTTCTTCCTGTTAAATAATGCCAAGACTTAAGTAACATGCTTGTTCAAACTTTTAAATTAATCAAATCCAAGCACATTTTTCTAATTCTGGCATTATCTTACGAGAGAGAGAGAGTTCACATCACCAAGAATTTTACCACAACAGGGCACTGTGGTGTATTACAATACAGACTCATTATTAGAAGACCAGGAGTAGGAACTTGCATAGCAAATTCTGACATTAAAAAAAAATTCAAAATAAAATATCTGAAATCTTCTGTAAATCAAATTCAGCTGTTTCCTACAAGGTAATTGATGACCCACCCCAATTTCCCCCCCACACACACATTTTTTTCATATGAGACTTTTCTAAGTTCTTTTCTTAAATATCATCAAATAGCACCAGGTCATGGCTACTCTCTGAAAGCTTTAAGCCTGAAAATTCTTTTTTCTGAAGTGATTTCTCTGTATTCTATGCAGTTTCTTTGATATATGCCATTGAATATGAAATCTGAATCAGGAGTAGTCCAAGCAATAACCTAGTATGCACAGTGAAAAAAAAAAAATTTAAAAAATTAAATACAAAGTTACTTGAAAAAAGAAGTCACACTATGAAAAATATAGTCTTCTAAATTTCCTCAGTTATGTGGAATCCTGAGAAAATATTTAACTTTACCAAAACACTGTTCTTTAGAATTGTTAAATGACAAAACTTCAAAACTGATCTTTCCACCATGCTTTCTATGACCTACAGCTTCCCTTCTACCCCAGCAGCATTATTTTAAGAGCCAGGCTGTCTTCAGCAAACCAAGTTCTAAAGCATAATCTGAAGTTAGCAGCAACATACCCCACTGGCATATCCGTAGAATTAAGTAGAAATTTGCATGAACTAGGTCATTATTTCTTTCATGTAGGAATATCAAAATACAGCTCACTGAAATTTTCTCAAGATTACTTTCAAATAAGATTTGAAAATTACCCCAACTATGCATTGCCCTTCCGAGGATTCCATTCCTGAAATCAGTTTGTTGAACTGATGCCTTCAGAATGTCTTACAGAAACAGATAACTCTTTTTCTTTTTCAAACTATTTCGTGCACATTTTAACACATTCCAGAGTACAATAATATTTCATCTTTCTACTGATAGAAGAGTATCAGTTTTCACTTTTTGTTCCTCTGGCATCTTCTTAAAAGAACCAGCTCAGTGAGTGGTGCCTATGTGCTACTGGTCTGAGCACTGAAATAAGTGGGTTTAGGTAGAGAGGAAAAGGGTTCTTACAGCCAATCTATTTTATTTGGTTTTGCCTCATGCTGAGTTCATGAAGCACAATGCCGGTTGCATATACATAAGAACTACACACTGGAGAACAAGAGGAATGAAATAACAGGCCTTTTGAAATAATGGAGAGTATTTGTATCCTGCAGCAGAGGCCAGTGTCAGGCAGATGATTTCGATGTAGTTTTTGCACTTTTCAGTTCCCTACCACATTTCCTTCTTGAGATGAAAAATTCACTGCAGAATCTCAGTACACTTCTCTTTACCTAACGCTCCCCAGGAGCAGGACAGGGCTCCATCCACAGTTTGGCCATCAATACTTCTTTTCTATGAGCACTTCCTCTGATTCAGAGGAAAACCAGTATACATTGCTGAATATACCCCAAAACCTAATTCGTTCAACACATTCATGATTTATTTCATTCAGCTTCCTTTACATTTACATTCACTAAGGAGTGTTTGAGTGATCCTACACATATATAAAAGAGTATATCACTGCAATGATGCTAGGCCAAGGCTGAGTGTGATGGCTCTAACAGAGATCTCCTTCATATTTCTGCTAAAATTAAAAGATAGTGGACATAGTGAGAGGTGAAAAAGTAGCTCCATTTTCTGACATTTAAAACCCTGTGCATGCTTTGCAAGAAAGCCATTTGCCTGCCCATTTAGGGAGGACTTTTTAGAGGTAATTATTCCACGCATTCTGCCACATTATTCCTCCCTTAGGACTCTTTAAAACACAAGTGTTGTTGTTCTTGAAGCCAGCCCTAGGGCTTCAGGAGCTGTTGTCTCTACAGAAATGAGCTGTGGTTGGTATGCTGGTGTCTGTGAGTGGAAGGCCCATTAGATCTTAGGAGAAAATTTCAGGATGTTGCTGTCATCAGCAAATGGAAAAGCAGGATACTTTTTTTTTTTGTTGGGTGTTTTTTCAGCCTCTATCAAAGATAAGTGGAACTAATGCAAACTGATCAACTAGTATTTCCACAGAGAGAGCACAGTTTAAAGCCTAATTTGCTTCAACGCCCTTGTAGTTCCCCTAAAAAGTGAATAGAACTAGCCAAAGGCAGATTCTCCTCAGCAGCTGAAAAAAAAGAGCAAAAAATGAGAAGCTTGAAAGCCCAGAATTTGGAGAAGAGAGGAGTGTTGGGTGAAGATACAGAGAGAAGTTCAGGCAGTGGCAGGACCTGCACAGCAGTGAGGAACATGGATGGAGGAGGGTGTTCAGCACAGGCTGTTGGCCGAGTTGGGAAGTGGGAAGGATCCAGACCTGAAGAAAAGGCAGGCTGGAGCAATTACTACTTGGACAAATTACAATCCTGGAAAAGCCAATATCAAAATATTACACCTAAATCCAGCTGTCAAAAAGGATGGAGCAATATGCTGGGATGGTTAGAGGAAAGAGCACAGATGACAGACAGCAGGGAGAGGAAGAGATGACTGGAAAAACTACAGTTTTGCTGTGCCAGCAGGAGGCGGAGAGATACTGAAAACCTGTAGATTTGGATCATATTGAAGATTTGGAAATAAGGCAACATTGGGTTAAATCTGCCAAACACGTAACAGAAGCGTTCTCCAAAGGACACTCGCACACATTTGGTGATTTGTGCGTGGCCAGGCTTATTTCATCCTTAGCTCATAAGATGGATATTTTGAACTTGCAGTGTGAACAACTGACTAAGCATTTCCAGATTTGGTCATTAAAGCAGATCATGCTTCTTAGCTTTCTTGAATGCTATTACATTAAGTGGATTACTAGGGAAATAAATATGGAAGCATTTCGGAAGCCATAAATACCTCTAAAATGTGGAGATGAGCCTTTGAAAAGTTTGCAGTCTGCCTAATTCAAATGTGGATTGTGATGCCATTGACACTGAACATTCTAGGTGGTTCAAAAATAATACTGAAACAAAGGCAATGTCAATATTATCCTCATCAATGCAAATCCTCAAAGGAGCTAAGTTTTCCTGTACATTAATCCAGATGTTACTCAGTTTCTGGTTAAGCCAGCTGATGTTTCATGTGGGTTTGTGATAGCCTGTCTTTGTAGTGCCCGGGGAGTTTTTGATTACCATATGGCTGGCAAGTGTGTAACAGGCATTAAACAAATACACTTTGTATTTAGTCAGCACACCTGCTGTTAATATGCACTATATCTGTGTGGCCTTTTCATTGGATTTTCTGGGACATATGTACCTCAACAACAGAAAAACCCTTGATCATTTTAGCTAGAAGGACAATGAGCAGTTTGTTACAGGAAAAGTACGCTCATGAACTCTACAGAAAATCATGCAACTTCTCCAACGAAGCGCTAATAGCCCAAACCCCAAATGAGCACAGACCATGTAAGTGAAGACAGGAGCTCCACTGCTCAGCAGCAGCAGTAGTTCTTTAACAACTAATACAAGCAAATTTCTGTCTACTTCTGATTCCTGAAGCAACAGACTACAAAACTTCCAGAAAAAAACCTGCTATGTGTGCTATTGACAGACAAATACTAGCAAAGTTTGTCTGAAGCAAATAAGGAAGAAGAATAGGGGGAAAATGCCACTGTTTTCCTGATACCTTCCTTGTTTTTATATCTGTCATTTCCTGAGGAAGAATTGTATGCTATTTCAAACTTATTTTGTGTAGTAGACAGACAGCAGGGAAATAAAATTGCAATAAGCAAACTCACTCAGAAAGTCATAATTGAAGCTTTTCGAAAGGATGAATAAGAGAAAATTACAGTGTTTTCTCTAACTGGAACTGATGGAAGCTTATGAAACACAGGCTAAATTGGCGAAAGTCCTTGAGATCTGCTGCAAGCTTCATTTTCCCATTCCTTGTACTATCATGGAAAGTGCTAGAACTTCTTTCATCACAATGAGTACACAGAAGAAGAACAAAGGATTTGGGGTTAATAACCAGATAGTTTGTTGTATTTTTGGGATTTGGGAGCATCTTTATTTCTAAAAAGGGTTTGTTCCATTGTTTAGTGTGCCCTGGAATACTGGTGGGAGAGCATTATTTTGTAAATTTCCATATGTTATTTAGTCTGCCCTTTTCAGGAATTCATTTGCTGCTTACATTCATTTATGTTTCAATCACTCATTCATGCACTGTAGAGTGTTATCATTCTCTCCCCATCCTCAAAGGATGGCCTTGTATGGCTAATGCAATCAATACTTCAGTCTGAGGGGATAAACTCTATCTCAGACTTCCTATTGTTCTGTGGTTGATTTGATTTTATCTCAAACTACAGACATATCAAGCAATATTTTGTCTTCTGCTTGACAGGTCTATTGCTGGAATTTTTTTTCTTCTTCATTATTTGGACTGGAACCACAATTTGTTTTCATTTCCTAATTAGTGTTCAGCTGACCCACAGTCATATTATAGATGTGACAAAAGTTGTATTTATTTTTCCTCATCCAGGCTGTAACTAATTTAAAGTGGTAATATTTCTGCCAATCAAAGACACCATTGATAATATTTTAGTAATAAATATTCATAATTAACTCACTGCATAAACTGATTCAGATGTAATTAAATTGGCTTAACTTTCCACATATGAATCAACCTGTTTATACTGAATACTCAGTCAGTTGAGTTTCAACTAAATGAGAGACAATCAGCAGAAGTGGAGCCCCACTAAAATTCTTTTGTATTAAAAATGGGGAACACTGCAAATAGGCACACAACTTAAAAATAAAATTATTTTATTCTGAAGCACATACTTTCTAAGAAAAATCACTATGCTAAGTTATTGCTGGAGAATAAGGCTGCTCTTCTGAAGCATCTTTGTGGGCAATAAGATGTAGTTTCTTGTTCATAAGCACACAGTTATTTGGATTTTGGTATGTCTGAGGTTTCCTAACTTGGTGAAGAGAAAAAAAATTGCATTAAAGCTAATTTTATTTCATTATTCTTCAGTTAATTTGGACAAGCTTGTGCCTTTTCTTGTCTCCTGTCTACAAGAAGAATAGTGTGCTGCAACTGTGTGAAGAATTTAGGAGGAGAACCTTCAGCCATTCAAGACAGAGGTATCACCCTATTCTCCATACTTTCTAAAGTGTATCAGGCCTAAATAGTCTAGATGTTCACAATAAGAGATGTTTTGACTACAGATTTTCAGGACAGATTCCTTTTTCTAAAAACCTGGAAAGGATAAATGTGCAGTTGAGGGAGTTCTTGTTTGTCTGTGTTTGACAAACACATACAATGTATTGTCATACATTGAGGAAACCAAGTCTTATTTGTTTGACTAAATAGATTTTCACAGTTCTTTTTCAGTTTATATTTTCAGCAGTTCATCTTTATTACTCTCAATAATCTGACCTAGCATGCAAGTACAATAAAGTCTCTTGGTCTTTATAATGAAAGTATATATGTATATCTCCAAAGCCATGAATGAACATTGCATCTCAAGAGGGGAGGAAAGACTGGAAAGGAAACATTTGACTTCTGAAAAATCAACACATTCCAATAACATTTCAGTTTTTATCGCAAAACATCTGTTTTCCGTTGGAATTATTAAAAGTGATACATAATAAATAAAGGAATAATATTCTTTCAGGTCAAATAAGTCTGTCTAAAGGCAGACTTTCAAAATCACCTACCTGTATATGCATTCATACTTCAGTTGCAGAACCAACCAAGTTATTGTTTCTGCAATTTTACCCACTGTATATTTCACCTACTGTAAGAATGAGTGACAAAAGATGAAGAGCTTTATCACTGTGCATCCAGATACATCTTGCCCATATAGCCTGAGATTTGCCTCCCTACTTAAATGAACCTTTTTTTTGTGTATTTATAAGCCAAAGGATTTTGAGAAAATGGGTGAAAAATTTATAGAAGCACTGACTTAGCACAGAAATTCAGACAAATGTCAGGGCAGGTTACCTCTTCACTCATGCAAGGAGTATCACAGTGCAGCACAGGAAAGCATTGCCCATGGATTTTGGCTAGTTTTGCTCATTTGACATCTCATTCCTGGTCTGCATAACCTGCAGTTAAGGACTTTTCTGACTCCAGCACAATTCTTCTCAAGGTGCAAGAAGTATGGTGCTGTCAGCTTCGGTATGTATAGACCATTAAGAAAGAAGGCCAGAGAAGAGTGGGAGTCTATTTTAAATTAATGCAATTTGAACTAGTGACAGTAAAAATCTAGGGCTAAGCATCTGGGCTACTTAGCTTGGTAGCCAAATCCCTAAATCCATGTGGTCTGCAGCTTCAAAGCTGGTTCAGTCAGAGTGGCAGAACAGGAATCCATCTGAATATAGCCTGTTGTAAGTGCAGAACATATTTGGACCTTCAGTACTAGGCTTGAATACACTATCTACATGGGAAAAAAATCCATCATTTGCTGTCAAAATTAAGGTACAAGCATGCAGCTGGAAATAAAGAGCAACATTACCTGGCGACCTAAGCTAAGCTTGTTTTGGTTTAAATTGCAGTAATAAAAATGTCACAGGTGAGAGAGATAAAATTATTGTCCACATTTTGGAACAAAATCTGTTCAATCAAAAATCAAGGCATCTGTTCTATTACTGCTATTTCCATCTTTGAACCATGCTGTCCCTTTATAAATCAGCCAGAGCAGAAAAAAACAGCAACATATTTTATTCTTTCTTAGTCAGAATCTGTTAGTTTTATGACAGTGTCAAATCCTGCCATCAATATCTGGGTTTTTAATATATATTTAGTACATGAGTTTGATGCTTTTGTGTGAAACTGTTTTCATTTTGTGCTGTCTAGTGTAATATCTGGAGTCATGCTTCAGTTGTTGTTGTGAATAAAGATTTACTGGGGAATGCTCAAATAAGGAAAGGCTGTCATGTTGTAGTGACAAATCTGGTGTGTGAAACAATCTTCTCCCTGTAAAAATAAAGATTTATGTAGATATAATATCTTTAATTACAGCAATTAAATTGAAAGCTATTTCAGGATAGCTACTATCTAGAGAGCAGCTCTTTCATTTCATTGGAATGATCATTTTCTTTTAAAATAATTTTTTTTTTAATTTTTTGTCTCAAATGCACATGAATACACACACTCTGAGTAATATTCAGTCAGATTAAGTTTTGCTTAATTTTCTCTGTCTTATTAACAAAGAAAACCAGATGTTTCTGATTATAGCCTTGAACCACTTTAGCCAAACCATGAAGAAACATAAAAAGAGAGCTAGCTGACCATTACCAACGTTGTCTCACAAATCCCCCAAGATCTGGTAAGTAGTTTTGGGTTTAGCTCAGTGGAAGTCTATCAATTAACTCCTTTTGGGGTCTAGAATAAACTTACACCACAAACAAGCCTGCCTGTTGCAGAAATGACCATTCTTCTTTAGTGACTTACATGAGAAAGTATGCTGAGGTGTAGCAATTTGAACATTCTCATGGCATAAAAGTTGTGTGAGCTTTTCCTTTTTGAGATGACTAGCTAATTAAATTTAAATAGCTGGACTGTATGTGCTGAACTAGAGGAATGCGTGATTGCTGAGCAGATCAAGACCTTCCATTTCAGGGCACAGACATCTGAAGCACGCTGTTCCAACAGGGAATGCACTCAACGTTAGTTGGTGCTTCTGAGGAACTCGTTTCTTTTCTGCAAAATGTGAGATTTTTGCCTGGGGAATATATCTAGCAAGGGAAATTTGCCAGATCAAAAAAAAAAAGGTTACACTGTAACCTATACTTAATCATCCACCAGCTCTGTCAGCCAATTTAATGACTCTTGTTTATAGAAGATAGTTTTCCCTCGTAGAAGATTGTTTTTCCTCAAATGAGGAAGACCACTTTTTAAGTGTTTGGTTCATCCTTGTGTCAAATTTTCAGCATTTTTGTTTCCTTAAACTGTACATTTTAGCCTCCAGCTTGCACACATTTTCATGTGTTGAATAAACTAAAACAATCTAAGTTAGTACTCTTGGATTACACAGTTTTGAGACCACAATGTTGTTACTGTGTCTGGCCCTGGGAAATAGTAGGGTTTTTGTACATTTAGTGCAGCAACAGGCAAGTGTGTTCACAGGAGAGCTACACTTACAATGGCCACTTAAGGCTTTCAAGCTGGTGTTACTGCTCTGCTGGGTCTGAACCTTTGGAATCAAAACATATTTAGCAGCATCCAAATCTGATCATGCAAAATACAAAACCAAACAAACAAACAAACAAAACCCAAAAAAAACCCAGTATGTGCTGCACTCAGCCATGACTACAAAAATCTCAGAAGACAATAGATAGAAAAGAAAGAAAATAAAAAAATAAGAGGAAAAAATAACACCTCAAATAGGTTTTACTGGCCATTAAACTTGAGGTGAGCTGTTTAGACACATAGATTCTTGCAGGAGAGTGATATGCAGCTTCTCCACAGCCTGTGGCTAGAGCTGCTAATAGATACCCAGCAAACCTCTAAATCTAAAAAGCTTTGTAGTAATCCCATGAGGATCCCTTACCTCAGAAATTTTCTCCATCTCATGGTGCATTTTCTTTTGCTGTATCTGTTTTAAAATCAAGCGGCATTGTTTGTGTTTGAGTGGATTGTTACTCTGGGTAGCATATGTGAAATTAAGCACTGAGAACTTGTGGAATTATTTTAGCAACTTTGTGCAACAGAGCTGACCAAAAAAATAATCATAATAAATCAATAGATTAAGATGTACAATAAATTTAGCCTTATATCTCAATAGGGAGAGATTGATTCTAGTAGAACTAGTTAAGTGGCTCCACAGGGCTCATGGCAGATTTTGTTGAAGACTTCAGAGGGTAAAAGAGTAGGTTTAACAAGCACTTCTGGAAAAATATGACTGGCTGCTAAGGCTCATTCTCTTCTCCTTACACCTTGTCTGCTGGGTACAGTTTTTGTCTCGTGCAGTAGGGTCAACAATATTCATACAGACAAAATGAAGAAAAGCTGAAATATCAACAGGCTGCCCAGGTAAAAAGCAGCAGGAGGTGGATTTGTCTGTTCTGCCCCAGGGCTGGGCACTGATGACTTACTTTCTTACAGACCTACCCACCATCTGCAACAATGCTGTGTATGAGTGACTGCTACCATTCTGTGCCTTCCTGTCAGTTGTCATTACCATCACTTTCTTTCTTCATTCTTCTGCCTACATGTGGCATAACACTTAAAGTACAGAACATTTACTACTTCTTAGGACAGTTTCTGACTACTGACTTCCTTGCCTGACTCATTACTGCTTCTTTCTGTGTTGTGATCAACTAGATCTAAAGTCACTGATTTTTGATAGACAGAACATTTGGCAACGCATTTTTATATCTGCATTTTCCAGTTGATATTGAGAGAAATTTTAAAAACAGGTAAAACTGCCTGTTAAATATTTTAGGCTAGGAGGAGATAAAATATGTTATTCAAATGGGAATTTACTCCCTTTTCTATGCCCTTGACTATGTTTCTTGATTTCCTCTATTATACGTACAAAGAACTAACTACAAAAATTTGGGATACCTAACTTTAATGAGTAGCAAAAGTAAACATTTAAGCCTAAATGGCTTATTTGTCAGTCAGCTCTTTTTTCATTGTAGTTGGATGGAGTTTTGTAACACCTGCAGTTTCATTTGCATTCTCATATCCTTTTCTACATAAAGAGAAGGGAATGAGATTTTCCATCAAGTGTCTCACACTGGGACTGTTATACATTTAATATTTATGGTACTTTTATCTGCCTTATAAAAATATCTAAAAATTTCTTTCCAAACAAAAGCAAAAGGTACTTTGTAAGGAAATAAAAAAGTAGTGCTAAAAGGTTTGGGACAGGTGATGTAAATCAGAATAGTTTCACTAACTCCTACATTGCTTCTGAGCTAGGAAGGAAGTTTTTACTGGTTTGAGTAAAGAAGCCAAGTACTTTTAAAGCAGCTAACTTGAGCAGCAAGTTGAACAATTCCAGGTTTAAATGTGTTTGGGTAGCCCTTCTCCACCTACTACATGTGGCCTGAGGGAAGGGGATGAAAAGCCATAAGACAGAGTACTGCAAATAAAACCAATAAAAGAAGCAGTATCTGTAGAATCATATTACACACATCTTTGGAGATCTGTACAGCCCACAAACCACTGCAGCAGCTGGAAAGCAGCATTAAGCTGAGGCAGAGAAAGATGCTCTCTATGAAGAGGAGCAGAATAAGTTTTGATCGACAAGTTTATATGAAAAAAAAATTAGTTTAACTGCCATGGGTGCAGTGAAATTCTCCAGTCTTTGTCTTTTTCAGCTTTTATGAGAGAGCTGTGCTATAAAATGTGTCATATGAAATCTTCATAAAAAACATCTTGACATTTTATTAAAAGCTCCAGATCTGGCTTCAAAAGGAAATGTAGCCTCCCCATTCACAAAAGTTTCCTCCTGGTAGCACTTATTTTATATATACTCCTTGCCCTCTTACCACTTTTTTACCAACTCTCCATTTTTCTGTTGGAAAAATACAGTCCATACGGTCAACATTTTATCCACAAATATCTTGAGAGGGAATAAAAATCTCTGTCAACATTTTTAATCAACACTTGACCACATACATTTTTGCTTGGTCTCTAGCAGTCATGTTTGAAAACACCTTACTATGAAAACCCTTGAGAGATTCAACAGCAACAGGGAGATAAGAGTCAAAAGTACTTTTCTACATCTGAATTAAAAGTACACTGAGATGTTCAATTGTCACTTTTCTCCTCCTTTCCTTTCTCTTCTTCTTTTCCCATTTGTGGGCAAAATTATTTCATAACTAAGTGACATTTTCCCTTTCACTCTCATAGTATTGTTCCCATGGCATTAAGGAAGATTGATGTCAGCCAAAAAAAAAAAAAGATCACTCATTAAGGGGTGAAAGGAGACCTGCATGGTGCCAGGCTGGACTGCATCTGTCTAGCATGAGGTTGCTGTACAATGCCCTGTAGCATCTGGCACTGGCCACTCTGAAAAAGGATGGTGGATTAGATGGATCATGGATGTAATCCACTTTGACAAGATCTATGTTCCTGTGACTCAAGGAACATAATCCAATTATTCAAAGGAGTGGGCGCACCATATATAAAAATACAGACTCCAGTAGTAAGTTTTCATTTGAAGCAATAAAAATGCAATATGTGTTGTATTTAAAGACTCTGTTATGAGACATGTTTGTTCAAATCTTATTGAAACATTTGTTTCTTATTGAAGCAATTTGTTTTAAGCATGAATTTGTGTGTGTTTCTGTTAGGATTTTTGCTAAAATGGTGGAATGGCTAAAATGTTACACCTGGCCCTCAGACTTATATATTGCAATGTTTGATGGCCCACAATTTTAATGACGAAGTTTCGTTAAAGAGGAGAACATAGAAGTAAAAATTTAACTTCTGAATTATCCTGATGTTTTTAAAGAAGTCAAACCCTCTACAAACCTAACTCTAAAATACAGCAGAAAATCCTTGTTGTTAAGTTAGATGTAGAAAAAAATCCTTTTGTTTCATGTCCCTTCAGTTTTTCCTTTACTTTTATTTTTTGTTTGGCGACTTCATTTTTATTTGTTGGGGCTTTGTTTTTAATGTATGTATTCATTAAGGCTGCAGTCTGACCTTAGTTACTGCCTTAGTTAATGAAGAAAAATCTTTGACCGTTGAGCAGATTCTCTGTGATCTGGCAAGACGTGCAGCCCAATTACAGTTTTTCATGCGGTTTGGAAACAGAGAGGAGAGTGTGTGGATTCCTTCCTGACTGCAAACTGCAACCTCAGAGAAAGCACTGAGAATCTCTGTTATCCTCAAATCTCAAGAAATATCCAACTAAATTATCAAATGCATATGGAGTGGTCAAAAAAGTTCTTGGGAGAAGGTGGTGCATGGTCGGGAAAAAGAAGAAGGAAGGATAACAAACAATATGGGTGCATCCACTATTTTCCCTTAGAAAATGAAGCTAATAGTGAAGCTGTAACCACCATGGGTCATTAGATCATCAGCTAGTTTAATCCTTGCAATTTTTTAAGCACTTTAACTCAGCTGTGAATTGGCCCTTGACTTTAGTATCACTGGCTTTTTTTTCTCATGCTATGCGAATGATTTGTGATTTGAGAGGCATAGAGTGGCACACACTCATAATTATGCCTGCATACAGCTCAAATTAATTTGTGTATCTCTTTTCCACAGATTAAAAAGCTCTCTACACAACATTCAGCTGGTTCTTCTGTGCTTTCCCATACACTGCTTGCTCCAGTACTGCTTTGTCCAGGTTCATTGAAACAAATCCTACCTTAAAGCTACCTTTGTCAGAAAGTTTGTAAGCTGGTAGTCAAGTAATAACACTCATTACAAAGGCTGATTTGAGACTTTCTAAATATTTCAGCAGCAAAATATGCATGGTTAAATACTGTGCTATCAAAAAGGATTTGCCAACTTGGAATGGTGTATTTCTCACTTCTGCGGTGTCCATTTTGTTGTTATCACAAGTAATCACAAATAGTTATATAACAGCAGCACTGAGAGAAAAAGATTTACTGTTATTAAAAAGGATCTATCATAAATTCCGCTCTGCACAGGGAAAAAATTGAACTTAAACAGAAAATCAACAGCTTGTTTCTGAATATCCCACATGAGCCATTTACCTAGCCATGTATACAGTTTATTACTTGCAATCTCTGGTCACAACTCTTTTGATTGCAATCCCAGCAGTAATATCTACTTTAACACTTTATTAAGTGTTATACAAATTGTGAATCGGAACAACTGAGAAGACAGGAATCAAAAAATCTCATGAATCACATTTCCTCTTGAAACATTCTAAACCCATTTTATGGCACCCTTACACTGCAAAGCATAATTTAGATGCCTACCTAACCAGCAGACAGACCTAATGCTATGAGATCATAGTGGAGTATTTCCTTTACATTTTAGATTGTTACTGCTTCCAACACTGGTATAAATCACTCAAAAACATCCATAGCATTGACTGTTCACTGCCTAAGTTTTTAGGAATAGCACACAATTGGTACTGTAGTAACAGAGAGAGCTGGGCTACAACTGATTCAAGTATCTTTTGGAGACCTACAGAAAGTCACCTAAACAAAACCAGTAACTCTACCTACAATGGCACCAACACACTAATAATATGATCACTGTTTCAGTTCCTGTTGCCCCATCTTCTTGATGTCATTCTTATGTACAGAACACAAAATTGTGACATAAGAATATAATTCCTGACTGTCAGGGAAAAAAAGTTGGAGTCTTCTATTAAATTCTAACCTAATGTTCCTTAAAACCCTGGTACTTAGTGACTTTTCAAAGACAGTGTTCATGCAGACTTTGCATTGATTTTCATCTCAAATTCATTTTCATTGATAAGGTTGCATTGATACCCATTGGTCAGAAAAAGATTGTTAGCTTTGCAGTAAAGATGTGAAAACTTGATTCAAAAGAAACAAATCAAACATTATGCAATTAATTGATCCCTTTCCTTCTCCCTAGCCTCCTTTTGCAATTATCAGTTTTATCTGAACATGTTGACATCATACCTGCTGGATGCTCATTTTCTAAGAAAGCCTTGGCTTAGGAAGTGATAACCCTACTTCATCCTACCTGCTTCAGCCTCTATTCCTTTGCTTTTACATGTGAATCTAACAGTAGAACTTATCTTCTTTCAGCCTTCGATCTCAGATTGATCTGTCCCTCACTACAGAAGTCAATTCTTTCTTGACAGGCACCTTCAAT
This sequence comes from Dicaeum eximium, assembly GCA_013396995.1. NCBI lineage: Eukaryota > Metazoa > Chordata > Aves > Passeriformes > Dicaeidae > Dicaeum > Dicaeum eximium. The sequence goes on from VWZP01009260.1 coordinate 507,214, forward strand.
CATTTTGTACTAATAGTTCCCTAGACATATGACATAGGAGACACATGAATAACTGAAAATTTTGAACATGAATTACGTGTTCTTTAGACTTCCTGCAATCTATCCCTTTTTACTGATAATAAATTATTTTGATTACATTATAACATTGATCCCTTAAATTTCATCGTGATCAGTAGAAAACACAGGTGTAACACGAGTTATGCTAGACAGAAAAGAAGTCTCCTGCATATCCGCTATGCTCATATCTACAGCTTTCCATTAAAAATGTTGTTTGTGGGAACCCTTCTCATCAGGTTCATGCAGGGAGCATAGATAGAAATACACCAACTAACAAATACACATACACAACAGAGGCAATAGTGCCTGTTAAATATATTGCCACCTTATTATTAAAGGTAGTCTAATCTAAAAACCTATATAGAGACACAGTTTTCCTGGTTTAGCATTCTGAAAAAGTCTCGAAGGGAATCCAATCAGGAATAATCTTTTGTTTATTCGTTTTAAAACTTCATTCAGTTTTCAAATCTAAGAGGTATTCAAGATCAGTCCATTATACTTCAATTTTATTATATTGTCATTATCCATTATCTTGTCATTGCTGCTTTGTTATTCAGATAATATTTATTATTCCTACTGAAGAGCATTGAACCTTCAAGACAAAGCTGTTATGTTTACAGTCTGAGTGCAGAAACAACGAAACATTTCCTAATGTAGTTTCCCCTTCTCTTTCACCATGATAAATAATTACACCATGATAAATAATTACATAATGATAAAAAGGCTCTTCAGACAAGAGAGTTCTTACTTTTCTTTGAAAAAGTTGTTTTTTGTGTGCATTACATTGTGAGGTTGTGCACACAACCTCAACAATTCAAAGTCAGAGTTTGACTCCTCACCCAGATTTCTCCAAGCTCTGCGGGCAATAACTTTTACAAGAGGCAGCCTCTGCTACTCAGGCATATCCCTGCTGTATCTCAGGTGTATAAAAACCAGGCTGGTAAGAAGTTCATTCAACAGGGAAATCATCATCAAGGGGGCAAAGGAAGTCAGTATGGACACACATGTTGCCCTTCTGAATGTGAGCTGTCCCTGATCTCACACAGTGCATGGCCTTGTAACAAATCCTCCTGCTCACAGTTCTTATTCAGTTAATAACAATTCACACTTACAAGAGCTCTAAGATGAACACCCATGGAGGCAGAAAGCAAAATGTCTGGGAAAGAGAATTAAAACCCTAATTGTTACAGATTGGCACTACTTGGCACTAATAACTGAGGCTGTCACTTGGATAAGAAGGCAAAACTACAAAGCCATTTTCCTGGGTATAATTCATAATTACATGAATGAAAATGTAAACCGGTGGGACGAATAACTGCAGGGAGGATCATCATGGATTTATGGATTCTATGGGTTACACTTTTGATTTCCTGTGCCTTTTCCCTTCTCCCTTTCCTTTCTAAAGAGCTGAGATAGCGGGGTTGTAAGAGAAAAGGAAAGAAACAGAATAAGTTAAAACAGTGTGACTAAATGAACTTGGCAGCAGTCCAGCAAAGCTGATATCAGAGTGGGGAGACAGGAGGCTCTGATGGCTGCAGGCTCTGGCAGCTAAGGTGGGTCATCTATCAGCCGAACAAGACAGTTTTAATGGATGCCATATAATGAGTTCGCTGCCAAAATTTTGTGGGTGGGACAAGGAAATGCTCGTGGCACCAGTGCTCTGTTGTGTCTTCTGTTGGGCTCAGCAGCAGCAGCAGCAGAGGGCTGGGGGCAGTCGCCAGCCAGGCGTGACCTTCCCTGAGGCTGCGGTCGGACGCACTCACTTAATTCTCAGCAGATGAACACGAAGAACAGGAGTCTCATAAATTCTCCTCTTTGGTGCGGTTCTGTTATTAATGTTGGCAGTAAACATCCATTTGGAGTAAAGACTAGTCCACCATAAAGCTCTTGAGAAGCCTGCTCCTATGTGCCTGGCTGTCGCCTGAGTGCTCAAGCAAACCCGGGCTGGGCTTTCAAAGATCATCAAAGAAGCTCCAGTAACAAGCACCACAAGGAAAAGGTGTGTCTGTCACAGAAACTTTTCAGCTGTCACAAGCACAGCTCTTACTTAAGCACATGCAACTTTGCAATTTTGGAACTTGAAATAACTTTATGTATTGCCTTTTGTGCTTAACAAAACATATCAGCTGAATGCATTCAAGTTTTAGTGAAGATATCACACTATATTGACTTTTTTGCTGTTTGAAAGATAAATATGGTTGCAGCAATGGCATTTTGCTGACATTTTTGTAGTAATATCTACAAAAACATCTGTGTTGAGCAACTATTATCCCATGGTGGCCTAACTCTTGAGTCAGTAACAATTTGTACTGATAGGAGACACACTTTTCCCTGTTTACAATATCTGTAAACTTACTAGTACTTCTCTGTCATACCAAATTTCAGATATAATTATTTTTATAGGTTAGCTGCAGCCTTTGAAGACAGGGAACTAGCTCATTTATTATCTTTTTCTCCCAACTAGAAAAAAAGGATCATTTTACTCCTTAAACTCTTTTCCAAAATTCTTATTTGCAGTAACAATCAGTTATTTCTACACTATATAATTTCCATAGCAACAGTGCTTACCATGAGAAACAAAGCCCTAATTGACTGAACCATGTGTGGTAACCTACAAATGTTAAAGAAAGAAAGTAATCTGTTCCAAGCAATTTTCTGGACCAATAAATCACTTCCACAACTCCTTGTAATATTTTGGGGAAGAGCATTGGCACATTGGAAGTTTCCCTGTTTTTTACAGGAAACACAGCCAATAAGACAGTTTGGTTTTTCACACACTTTAATTTACAAAATATTTCATTTTCAAAATGACTCCTTAGACAATGTATGTACTAATATAATCAACTTTTTAAAAACAACAGTTTATGGAAACTAGGATTATTTCTAGCTAATTACCAGCTTGGAAAGGAAGCAATATTAATATTAATTTCTCAGAGCAAAACTTCAGTCAATCTCTGAAGGGACTCATGCAATTCATATTATGTCTACATCAATTCAAGGAGAAAAAAAAGGACTTCTTACATCCCTAGGCTTCTTCTAATGTTCTTATTGGGGATCCCAGCTTTCAACTCCCCAAGTATAGAGGAAAGTTCATATGTGAGCAGGATCACAGTGCATACTTTGTCCAGCTAGGAAATTAGTTAACTAATTGCATGGTAAATTTATTCTTTTCTGGTAATTTCAGAAGTAAAGCATTCCTTTCCACTTTCTGAGTAACTTTCATGGCAATTTTTCTTGCCTGAAGGTTCACAGACTGCTTTTGCTCTTTATAAATGAGTAGGCTGTGCATTAGGGACTAAGGATATAGCAGGAAGAATGTTGTTAATGCAGCCAGCTCAAAGTACTGTGCAACTGAAAATGTGATGCTGTGTTATATCTGGAGTATTAAGTTGTCACACTTTCCATCTCACAAATCACCAAACTGATGGTTTGTTTCCACAACCGCTGCTCAACCTGACGTCTTTGTGCCTTGCTTTGGGTTCCCAATTCATGATCTCTGCCTTGTGCTGAGGTTTTTCTGCTTCACAGCAGTCTCTTTTTCCATTTCTTTGTTTTTCCCTTATCCCTGATGCCAGCCACTATCTTGCTTTCTGCTGCAATCTCAGAGGGAAGAGACCAGCTGCTCCTTTCTCCATCAATCCTCTGAGCTCTCAAACCAGTGCCAGCAGATATAGGAAGAGACATGATGATCTCTTTCAGATGTCATGAGTTGCTCCTCTGGTCCCTCAGGGCCTGTGAAGAACAGACTGTTCCTGAATTACAAGAGGTATGCAGAGGAGGATAGGGAACTTCTCATCCCAACACATATTCCCACAGGGCAAAGGACAACTCCCCTAAGCAAAGGTGACTCAGAAGGTATAATACATAGAAAATACTGTAGTTCATACCATACAGCAACAGCAAGGAATTATAATAATTCATTCTTCAGATTAGAGTCACATTTAGGTGAAATACAAGCAAAAGAAGCTTTTGCTTTTAATGACCTCCAGTGGAACCAAATGTCTGAGAATAATTTGGTAGAGGGCAGAAGAGCCCCTTTTTCCAAGCAGTCTGAAAGACTATAATAAGGTTTGTGCAGTGTGCTTCCCACATGCTGAGACTGGGATACAGAGACTAAAGTTTTGACACCCAAGAACCTTTCACACAGCCTCTCACGGCATTCAGTACAAAAAACTACTCACTGCTTAAATGAAAAGCAAACAGAACAAAATTAAAAGAAGCATTGGCTTTGAGGTTGAGATTTTAAAACTAATTTTAAGCCTCATGGGCTCCTCTCTTTTATTCATGTTGAAAAAGTTGAATTATCTTGATTGACCTGCTATAATCCTTACCTCTAGGGCAGAGGTTTATTCCTTAAACAAACTTTTGTGTGAAAAAGCCCCTAAACACATATATACCAAATACCTATGAAAAATATATCCTAAAATACACAGATATTATCCATGGCAACCATTCACATCAGCTCAATTTTATTTACTTTTTTCTAAGCTACTGCCACAACACATTTATTTTATGAACAGGGTTGTTTGATTTGTGTACGTCCAGCCAATGCCTAGGTCAATAGCAAACCGTTTTCTCCAGACTCTGACATTTGGATTTCAAAATATCAAGACATTGAAAATTCAGTATTAATCTTCACAAACATCTGTCAGGTAACCCTTTATCCTTGACATATCTATCAACCTTGTGGTAAGACTGCCAGAGCACTCTATTCTCTCTTTATGTTTTTAGAAACTCCTTTGATGTTTCAGTGCATCCGCAAAAGCCAATCTGGCTTTACCAAAGGTGTCTCACTCCCTTGCTCTACGTGTAGCTCTCTGTTCTGCAAGGTTCCTGGTAGCTCCTTTTTCATGCTTGTACACCTGCCTGTGCTTGAATGGGGTTCTTGACCATGAAGGTGTGATAAAGAGTGCAGAGACTGTCATTTAGAGTGACACTGTTGATCTCTGACAATCTTTCTCAGGGACAAGGTGAGGCTCAGTTTAGGCATAGAGCAAAGAGTGTGTAGGCTGCCAGGGAAGATGAAGACAAAGGGTGCAATATGTGTGGCAAGGACAGAGCTTCTGCCTGCCCAGTCTCTGCAGTTCACTGGGAAAACAGGAGAGGCACAGGAACATCACTATGCCAAAACCCTCCTGAGCAGCCCTTCTATGGAGGGCTCTGCTACAGTCAGCTCATAGAAGTTTCAGCACAGGGAATAGCTAAATATTAGAAAATTGTTAGGCAAAGAGAGGAGAAGCATAAAACAACACACAGACAAAGCAGCTAAAATAATATTTGCTACATAATGTGAAAGAGTACTCCTCAGGCTTCTCTCCCTGTGAAGATCAGTAATAGAGCAAAAACAGAAAAAAAGCATCAAAATACCTTTAACTCTTTTTTTTTTTTTAACAAAATCTTCTCTTTCTCTTACCTACTGCAGATTAAATGAGTTCCCTAAAGACCTAAGTGAAAAAGAATAAAGAGATAACTGTGGACAAGCAAGTGGGCAGAGCTATTACTGACGTTTCATAAGGGCAAATGGAGACTCAAGAGTAAAGATCCTTTGTTTATTGGTTTTCAGGGAAAGAAAAAACCTAGCAGTCTGAACCAGAACAAGCATTATATTATTTTGTTCTGCTCTGGACAATGCCACCTCACTGGCTCTGTGAAATTCTAGAGGTTTCATCTTGGGAAAAGTGCAATCACAATTTCTCCCAGGGCAGGTCTACTCACACACACACACACACACACACACACACGTATGTCTACATGTACATCTAGTGTATCCACAAGTGCCACCAGACTGCTGGTAACTGAACACATATAAAACCCTAAGGGTTTGCAGCCTAAGCAGACAAGATAAAGGATTAAGAGGATGAGAACTCCCTGGAAAATTCACACAGCTGAAAGTAAAGGGAAGTTAGAAGCCCAGTAGGAAGATGTATCTTGTATGCTTGACCTCTTCTTACTCTCCTGTAAGAATTCATTGAGCTTTAAAGACAGGATGAGTAATACATGAACCTTTGGTTTAATCTACTACAGCCATTTCCTTCAAGTGTTTTAATTCCACGTTTTGTCTCTGTTTCTGTGTCTGGCTCTTTACTGCTAAGTGGTAAAAACTAACGAATTAGAAAATGCAGAAGCAGCCTGTCCTCTCTCAATGCTTTATTTCAGGCAACTCTATTTGGAAATTTTGACCTCAGCTGTTCATATTGGTAGACTGTTGGTTAGGATTCAAGTTACCAGTGCATAAAAGGCAGTATGGTTTATTGGCCAGCTGACACATCAGAAGCTGCATCCTATATGCACCTTATAACACATTTCTTGCTGCTTTCCAAAGTTCAGCACACCCTTCAGCTGAATTCCAAAATCAGAATTAAGACATGATCTCAGTTCTTAGTAGTAGCTGAAGAGTCAGGTTTTCTGGAATCAGTGTGGGCTGGCTGAAAGGACAAGAGGAAACAGCCTCAGGCTCTGTCAGAGAGGAGGTTCAGATCAGACATGAGGAAGAATTTCTTTAGTGAAAGGGCTTTCAAGGATTGGAATGATGGTAGAGTCACCATGTCTAGAAGTATTCAAGAAACAACTGAACATCAGTCTAGATTATATACTGGTGTTTGTTCAAAAGTTGGACTCAGTGATCTTGGAGATCTTTTCCAACCACATTCTATGATTCTGAAGGCAGTTCTACCTACAAGTAACTGTTTTTTCACTTTGTAATTCATATTTTTCCCTCACTGTTGTGTGACCTATTTGCTGTCTCACCCATTAGTTTCTGCTAGAATTTCTCATCAGAATTTACAGATTTCAAATAACAAGTGAGCTGAGAAGTGATAGCAAGATGTCAGCCTTCATTGCTCTTGTCCTCTGCTGCCTTTGACGTTGAGGAATGTTTTATCACAGGTAACAGTGGAGCACTTTGATTCACTGCAGATGCCACTTCTGCTCTGAACAGCTCCCACCATTCTTCCCTCATCCCACCCTACAGCCATTGTGGCTGGACTAACATGTAATGATTTTCATCCCAAACAACACTGTTTGAAAACAATAATAATATTGCCTTCTCACTAACAGAAACTCCTCTGTTAAGTCAAAGAGATTATAAGTAACGGTGGGGTTTGGTGTGAGTTTTTCATTTTCCATTTGTTTTCCAATGGAACATTATTTTCCAATGTTTCCAATGGATAAACTGAGATGTAAGGCATGGTCTGGGGGATGAAGTACTAGAGGCAAGGCAGTGCAGCCATCTACTCAGTGCTAGATGAGTGCAATATCAGGACAGTAAGATTAAATAGTTTGAGTGAGTCAAATAACCTTTCCTCATTTGCAAGAAACAGCTTTGTTCCTGTGATTCAGTTGATTGCTCAGTAAAGGTTGTGCAGCTCATTTGCTGTGTTTTTTACACCAGAAATTAATAAATGAGGCCAGAGTGTTCTGAATCTACTTGGTGACCCACTGGTAAGCAATTTTAGCTACCTGCCTACTATTTGAATGAAGGCTTGCATGACTGAAGCCTATCAGCAACTTGGTAAGGAATGATACACAAAGCCACTCAAGAGTGTCAATCACACCTTCAAACAGCTTGTTCCACAGATACTTGTGTGTCCCTCAGCAGCTCCATCTTCTCAAAAAAAACCTGTATAGCAAGACACTGCTGAAGTATAGAGCTGACTTCTGCTGAGAGGTGGAGAGAGGGTTGTTGTTTTGGTTTGGTTTATTCTATATATAAAATATGACTGCAAACAGGGAGAAAATGCACATATTAAACTCAATATAGTATTACTTACCTGAACAATACAAAAAAAAAATTACATGGAAGAAAGTTTTTTAAATGAGATGCTATCCTGTCTTCATTGTCTTCTCAGAACAGAGCAGAGCATGTCTTTTTTAGCCAGTTTTAACCAGAGATTTAACCTACCTCCACAAATATTTCTTAAGACACTTGGCACCCTGAGTATTCAATCTATGCTGCCAGTGCCCCCTGGCCTAGGTGTGCAGGTGTCCCTCACAAGGAAAAAGAGGTGTGTGGGAGATACAGACAGGTGCCCATGCAGGTCTTTCCCCTGTACAAAACTGGGGTCCAGCAGTCCTGAATCTCTCCCCTGGTTAGATGCAGCTATTTTAAGAGGACTGTGATGAAGAGAAGGGATTTGACCATGTCTGAGGAGGTTTGACAAGCTGTAATTGCTTTCTAATCTCTTAACAATACATGCTTGAAATTATGCATAGGCTTAAGTGATTCTCTGAACTTGGGCTACAGTGGAAAATCAAGCAAATGGTTTGGAAGGATGTCTTCATAGATGAGGATATTAACTATGTAAGGGTAGAATAATCAGGCAATGATAGAAGCCTCAAGTTCTAGTGCACATTTATCTCTTCTGTTTCTTACCGTTTCTCATTTAAATTAAAAAAAAAAAAAATATATGGTTTCAGGGTTCTTTTGCCCTAGACAGCTTCTCCTGTAAGTGATACCAGAAAACCCTACCATGACATGCATATGCTACAGTGATACAAATCTTTTGTTTTCCTTTCTCTTGGTTAGCAGAATGGCCTTTTATTTTCAGTAATGCTGTATGCTCTTTGAGATGACGATAATGTAAATTGATATATACCCTGAAAGGATAAATAAGGGTACTGACACGTAGCAGCTGATTGACAGGAACTGTTTAAGTGCTGTCATATGGCTGGCATGTCACTAAGTGATCAAATTCTTCTCCTGCCAGTAAAAATTTCATTGATGGCTCATGTGGATTTTAGCCTCTCTGTAGTGCCACAGCTCCATTCACAGAATTTACTATGAACACCATACACTTATAGAGATTGGACAAAGAAATCTCCTGTGCTTCGTTGACTCCTGCTCCATATTTGTGTCAGCTCTGCCTGCAAAACAACACACACCTCTACTGGTGTCCAGAGACACATTCAGCAATTTATATGGAAACATGCAAAGAGTGAGGTCAGTTGAGCATATCATAGCAGTACATGGGCCCTTCCAAATCTTTTATTGGCACAGGACACCCAGAAGATACCCTTTTACAGACAATTTTTATAATTTAAAACCATGACTAAATACATAATCATGGTGTTAGGTAATCAAGACATTAGTCTGCTGAAGGTATTTAGAGAAATTTGTGTACAGCATTATCATAGCTCAACCTGAAAGTTCAAGGAAGAAGCAACTGCAATTTCATCTCTGTTAAGCCAGCTTTCTAGAGCTCAAATTTTTACAAATGCAATTATAATTATCTTGAATTCCTTGAATTGTGAAATTATAGAATGGTCTGGATAAGGAAGGGACCTTAAAGATCATCTACTTCTAATTCCCTTGCAATGGGCAGGGACGTTTTCCACCACACCAGGTTGCTCAAAGCCTCATCCAATTTGATTTGGTCCTGAACACTGCCAGAGATGAGGCATCCATGATCACTCTGGTCAACCTGTTCCACTGTCTCACCACCCTCATAGTAAAGAGTCTCTTCCTAAAGTCTAACCTAAACCTACCCTCTTTCAGTTTAAAGCTGTTACCCTTCTATTGTTTCTTGGACCAGAACTGTGCCTTTTTTGAAGGATACTAAGTAGATGTTTAGCCTAAAATAATCCACGCTTAAATCACTGCTATTAAGAAGGCTGATTTTCAACTGGCTTTCTGATCATGACAAATATTTAAATAACAAATACATATACCATCAGTCTTGGTCATCACTTCCTTCATTTAGTATTGCCACATTCTGCACTACAGGGTGCTTTGTGAGTTGAACAAGCTGGGGCCATGAATGCAAGTTGTACAAAGCTGCAGGCCAGTGCAGAAGAAAGGTGCCACCAAGGAATGCTCACCAAGAAGAAGTGAGCGTTCCTGCTCCAAGGAGAGCACACACCAAATGGACTTGGTGTGCCAGAACTGGGGAGTTGCACCCTCCCTTCCTCTTCATGCTCTCATTATTTGTCAGAGGCGTGTCAGAGCCCAACAGTCACTGTGGGAGGGAGGGAAATACAGCAGATAGACAAGAGACAGAGAGGCATTTGTGCATGGCATGAGGTAGAGGAGGGCTGGTAGAGTTTGAAGACAGATTGGCTGTTGCCAAGGTCATTCCCATTCCTAAATAATTGGCATTGAGGCAAGAGAGATGGAAAGCCAGTGCCACACAAGAGAAAAAGGCAGGGCTGTGGAAGGCAGCATTCTGAAGGCATTGATGGAAGGAGGGAAGACATGGATGTGGTGGCTCTACTTTGCATTTTAGAAAAAGAAGGCAGCATTGATCAGCACACACAGTGTCTGGAGATCTGAGTTTTGACGGCACCAAAGGAAAAAACAGTATAGGAGAGAAAAGCATAAGGAATTTTAGCAATGGAAAGTAAGGCATCAGTATGTACAGCACAGGCCAGAGGAAAATTTAGCAGAGGGCAGACTGCAGAACTGACATTTTATTACTGTCTATTTCTGCTCACTGTGGAAATACAATATAGTAATCAGCTAATACTTAATTTTGTCTGCTTATTAACTTTCCGTCTAATTACATGACACAAAACTTGAAATTAACAGAACATTTATGTATTACAGATTTGTTTATTCAAGGTTCCCTACAGCAAGCTGCAAAGGAATTGTTCAAAAATTTGAACTGAAACATTGATTAAGAAATCTTTAGGAAATAAAGTCATTACTCAAGGGAACAAAATCCACTTCAGGGAAGCTCTGAAGATCTGGCAGTCATCAGATTTGTTAAAATCTGACTAAAATTCAATAAAGTTTTCATGAAATGAGCGCACCTGTTCTGGAGCAGCTGAATGCTCACAGGAAACTTTGAAAAACACACAGCTTAGAAGGAGTTCTGCCAAATGGCCTATATTTTATCTTTCTTCCATTTTGACACATTGATATAAAAAGCAATATCTTTGCTTCTCAGAAGTTCATCTGTCTCTTCTCATGATGATTACCCAGATGAAGTCATACTTCTCGTGATGACAGTCATTTTACTACAACTACATTTGATGCTACAAACAACAGGGAATTAGTCACACATACTGATGGACTCTTAAGAAGCCAAGTGTTTTCATGGAGAGGCTCCCCTGTGATGAAACCATGACAATAAAAGATCCAACACTCCTGGCACACAGAATGATAATGACATAAAGAAGGGTACTCTGTGACGTTTTCCTGTAGGCATCCGTTTTCCATCCTGGATATTATCCATGATTCAAAAATTGACTAGTGTGTTTTGAAAAGAAAACATAAGAAAATATAAGAAAATATGTTCCCAGGAAAAAAATCTACTTATAAAAGCCTTCTTTTTATACAGCGCTTCAACATATTAAATAGATAAGAAATAAATAATAGAAAAAAATAAGTAGTAAAATATTATTTTTCATGTAAAAACATGCATCATTTGAACAAAAACCAGAAAAATTGCAACCTGTTCTTTCAAAACATGTTAAGAACATTGGCCCTGCTCTTAACAAAGGGTAGAGAATGAGATTAAAATACCTGGATACCTACCTCTTGGAAGGCAACCCTTGGTGGTAAACCATTAGCATCTTGGCATCCCTCCCAGCTATTTCAGAATGATTTCCATGTACGCCACCAGCCCATTTCAAATCCCTTTCAATTTTATCTGAGTCTTCGCCCACTTCAGAAACCAAGTGCAAGGCAAGCCCAGCCCACCAAACCAGCCAGCCTGCAAACACAGCCTGGTCCTCATTGCACACAAGTATCTTCTGCTTTCCTGGCAAAACAACTGAGCAGTCTTCAAAAGAAAGGATTTCCCCCACTCCAGCCATGAGTATATGACTTCCTCAACATCTTCTTCCCCTGCCCAAGCCTAATACTGCAGGCTTTCTCAGCACAACCAGCCTGATACCAGGGCTCTCTCTCACTGATGGAGTGATTTGTAACCCTCTGGGGCCAAGAATCCTGCCCTCTCAAAATGTCACTCCTAATTACCTCTCTTCTCATCTAGTTCAACTTGAAGACAATTTTTCTTCTGAAGTACATTCCTCACAGGAATAAAGGTCACACAATCAGATCGAAGCCACATGATCAGCAAAAAAGTGAGAAGTTTTGCACAGCATCAGGGTTACAGTCCTTCTCAGAAACAATAATAACTACTTTACAGAGAAATAGATGCTCTCCTTCCCTAGTTGAGGCAGTAGATAAGTTCTATTGAAGTCAAAGCAGCAAATGTGCTTTGAAATTCTGAGAAGTACTTTCACGGCAATTTTCACAAATTGATCTCCTTTTCTAAAGCACTGTAGAGTGTTGAGATCATTGCTGTTGAGCAGAAAGAGTTAAGTGTAGCAGTGCTACAGAGCCCTCATTATATGCTGACAATGATGTTTTGACTTCAGTGCTCTCTTCATTCTGTGGACAAATACTGAGTTGTCTGCCTGTCTGCTCTGTACTGAAAGTTCTTCTGAGATTTGCAAATACAAAGGGTCTAAACCCACTCCAAGCAAAATCACCATTGATTTACACAGGCATAAGAGAAGCCTTTATAAAAGGATCATATTAGAAGATACAAAAAAACCATCTTTAAGAAATATCACTCATATTCTTGAAAGCTATATAGTTATTCCATAATCCAAATATGTTTAAAAACAGGAGTAAGAACTATCTCATCTTATAAAACAGCTTCTCTCTTCAACTTTTGAAATGCAGAGCTAAGTACTAAATGGTATCTCTAATAATAAATGACAAACGAAATCTGAATTTTGACCAGAAGGATGCTCTCACTTTACAACTACAGGCCTCTTTTGAATGCACTGGTTCATCTGAGCAGGTAGACATCAACCATTAGGAGCTAAACTTAGACCAGCAATTTCGTGTGTGACATGAAATACAGAGATTGTTTCACCACTCTGGATGGGTGGGACCTTTAGCACACTGATCGAATTATCTCAAATTTGTAGTCTTTATTAAATAGTTCCTAAACTCAGTCTGATACAGAAGAGATCTCTTCCCTCAATGAATATGCTGCAAAGTACTTCTGCCACATGCCCTGCTGACCCAAATGAAGTCAAGGATTTCCACACTCCCAATTTGGTGCAGTACTAGGTGGCATGTAAGAGCCAGCTCTCCTGACTTGCAGTCATGCCTGTGATGAGGAGATCCCTGCCCATCCAGGCAAACTTCAGTGCTGGGCCTCTTCACCCCTTTATGTGAGAAGCCTGAGAGGCCTCAAATTTGGCACACTACCCAGCACAAAGGACAGTGCTTATGATGCCATTTTAAGATTCTGTACATGAAAGAACAAAATCTGTTCCTCATGTAAATGTGATAACAAACAGCTTTTAAAAAGTATATCTAGGAAGACTGGTAAAATATGGAAATGAGCTTCCATAACCCCTCATTCATGTTGTAACTGGCTTTACTTTACTACTGTCCTTTATTTCTATAGTAGAAAAATTTCACTCTGAACTTTAGTTATCCCACTATCACCATGAGCAGCAGGATCATATTTGGTCTGGTAATTCCTTTCTGAGGTAGCCATAGTACACACATTCTGCTGTGAGGTAGCCATAGTAGTGATTTGTAAAGCTACTATTTTGTCTGACCATGCTATAGCAGAAATCAATTGTTCTTCTGACACAAGAAGTCTCAGAGGACAAAATAATGCAAGATCTCATATGCACCCTACTTAATTTTTCTGCCTCTGTATCTTTAAGTGATGGCAGGAAAAATGTAAATTTAGTTTAAAGAAGGAAGAGGCCCACTCAAGTCATCCACAAGTGGTTATGTTTTCACCCTATCCACCCCACAGGATCAGGGACACCGCTGAATAATTCCTTAACCTGTCCTGACAGTAGGGGAGGCAACTCAAAGAACTGAAATTGTACTGTGCCAATAGATTGTGAGAACAAGGAAAGTGCATAATGAATTTTTTAATCCATTTTTGCTACATTACAGTCCCCTTTGGCTTCTGGCAGTTAGATCTTGCAAAAAAGTAGAAATGACAAGTTGTGAAAGATATTAGGAATTAGGAGGGAGCAGGGGCAACAAGGGAGAGTGAGGTGGAGCTTCCTGTGTAAGGAGAGAGGGTGGCCTTGAGGATCATCTCAGCTGAATTAAATCACACCAGCAGCTGTACTCATACCTGCTGCCAGCTCCACTGAGAAGATACAGACGTAAAAGATAAACCCAAATTACTTTTTATCAGGTTATGTTGCAAAGTTGAGAGGTGGCATTAGGATGATTGGAGGCTTCTCAGAGCACCACAACCCAGTGATAAAGGAGAACATTGCAAATGCAGCAAGCAGAATAGTTCTCTCATCCAAATCTAATGAATTCACTAATCATGTTGCTGTAATTTTCTTTCAAGATATTGGTAGAATAAGTGGGTACCTCGGGAGCCAGTACTGCTCGTGGAATCCAGAACTTCTGTTTATTTATTGATGTGTGTGGGAAAGTGGTTTCCCTGGACGTATTTATATGCTGGCTTTAAATACTTATATTTACTTGGGGACTCTAAATAGTGTTATAAGTGGTAAATTGTCATTAGGTCATCTTCCTGATGTATCCCAGATTAAAGCTAATGCCCTTCAGGTGGGTGCTATTAAATTAGCCTACCACCACTGACAGGTATCCTCTAATCAAAAATGTATTATCTTCTCTGTTTGGATCAACTTTAGTTCCTTCTGGGTAGAAAGACAATCCCATGAGTAGTCCAAATGTTTTCATATGTGTGGGGTTGTGCAGGCCAGAAACAAGCAGGAAATTACTTGTCCCCCTTAATTATAACTACAATTTGTATTTGAGTAGGACTTTTATTAGGTGGTAAAACTTTATACTTTGCACTTTTTCTTTGCATACACAAAATTCATATTGCCAATTTGATGCTGCAACAGAGCAAGTGGTGTCAATTTTCTAGGCCTTTTGGGGGTTAAAATCCTTCCTAGGAACATCAATGATTCTGTTCCTAAAATGGCTAAATGTCCTCCAATGCCCAAATAAGTGGCTGCTCAAGAGTGCCAGGGTGCTTTAGGGCTGGTTAAACAGGAACTCAGAGTCACAGATATTGCACTTACAGTTTACCACAGTGAAAACTGGATTGGTTAGGAAAATAGCAGCTGGGCATAGATTGATTTTTAATTTCTTTTGAATGGGGTTCTGATATTTCTTTGTATTAGAAGGCACCGAAATGCTGAAGTGCACTTTCTTTGCAACCCATTTTGCATGTGATGAGGCCCAAGAGTTTGTACAGAATAAAGGAGTGTCTGTATTTCCATTTATATTTGTGGGTAACAATAGTTTCTTGCCTCTGTATCTTAGACATATTTACCAAGTACTGTCAAAGAATAATTGCATTTTATTATATGAGGTATTCCCTCATCTATAGTAAGCAGACAAATATTCTGATTTATTTTTGCAAGATTTGTATAACCCAGGCAAGTCACATAGGAGTATTGTAGTATAAAACGCTCTTCAGACAAAAGAAACAAGCATTTTGACAATGAGTTGACAGATGTCAGTTTTAAAGAAGATTATCACACATTATCCCAAGAGATTGAAATTATTACAGAGAGAGCATTCAGAGCAGAGATCAGCTCTCAGAAGCAGCTGAAATGGAAATGGAGGATCCATGCAGGCAATATAACCTGTCTTCCATCCTTTGAAACAGACCTGACATAGCGCTCCAGAACAACATTCATAAAACCACTTATGTCTTCTTTGGTCAAAGCCTTTCCTCCCAAAGAATACAAGGAAATAAAAGAAATTTCATAATTCTTTGAGCTGACACTCAGCTTTTCACCGCATCCATACAAAAGTGAATCTCTGACTATATTGGAACACCAGTATTTTAATTTTTTCTCATATAGAACTACTTGCACACACATATCCCTACAACCCTTGACAGTCCAAGTGTGTGCATGCACAAGTGTAAAGCAGATTGATGAAAATTTTGACTTGTCAAGTGTGTGAAGGATGTCAACCCATCTTCAATACAAAGTGCAAATTTGCTGGACATTATTCCTGACAATTTATTTTAACTCAGAGAAAATATTTTATTTAACTGAAACTGGTGGTTATTTTCATATATTTTATTAGGGTCTATTCCATTACTAAGTTTTGCTTGATTCAGCCCCTCAAATTTTGCCATGTTGCATCTTTGGTAACCCTTACCACTAAGCTACTTCAGCTGGTTTTTTTTGTCGGAGTGATTAATGTAAAGTAACATGGCTTATAAAACACCAAAAAATGATCTTTAGAAAACTTGAAAATAAAACATCATTTCCTCGACACCATTCCCAAACATGTAAGTAGGTAAAGAAAACAATTAATAATGGAAGTAATGAGTTCTCAAAATAGCTCTTTCAAGAGCAAATGGAACATATTGCAGGAATACTGCACAAGATCATCCCATTTTTCCTATCCCTAGATGACACAGCCCTGAGATAGAAACACTGAGAAGCTTGGATTAAGGTAGCCCTCTTAAGGCCTGCAGTAGGATTTTACGTTGGGATTTCTGAAGTGAGATCTGTGGCACACAGTTACTACACAGCAGAGATTTTGCAAACTGAGACAGGCTTCTTCCAAGCAGCATCCCAGTCCTGTCCAGATTGGTGGCCTTCTCCTTCTATGAATTTTTAGAGTCTAGCACAGAAAAAAGACAAGCTGCTGATGGTATATTTGGAAATCTCTTTGACTGAAAGCATAGACTTTTCCCCTTTCTTATTCCCTATTCAGATGGTTGGTAACAGGGAAATAGCTGTCTCATTTCTTCAAGGTCCCTCAGAAACTGGTCCAGCATGAAACAAATGTGAATGGCCCCATTATGCTAAGGGATCATAATTTTAAAAATACCGGGGGTGCTTTTCTTAGCCAGTAATTGCAAATTCAATTTTAGTACACTGAATGTCAACAGGCTTCGAGGAGCAAGCACATTGCAAGCTGGAGTTTGCCAAGTTCAAGACAATCACAAGTGCTCTTTATTTCTCTGGTCACTCAATAATATTAGACTTCATTAAAGAGGAAGGATTGCACTGCAGAAACTGGAGCCCCAGAGATAGTATCCACTTACAAATATACAGAAAAACTAAACTTGCAAGCTACCATGGCAGAGTTTAAACTGCCAACAAATACAGAAAACCTGGTATTCTCATTTAATGTGGCCTTTCTATTGTGCTGTTTATAGGATGCCAAACACAGACAGAAAGAGTAAAATTAGTAATCACTGAAGGACTGTAAAATTAGTAATCAAAAGAAGGATTGTAAAGTCAGAATTTGTAATAATACTGTTTATAGGCTCCAATGCATAGATCATAGAATGATTTAGGTTGAAGGGACCTTAAAGACCATCCAGTTCCAAGCCCCCTGCCACAGCCAGGGGCACCTTCAACTGGACCAGGTTGCTCAAAGCCCCATCCAACGTGTCCTTGAATACCTCCAGGGATGGGGCATCCACAGCTTCTCTGGGCAACCTGTTCCAGCGCCTCACCACCCTCACAGTAAAGATTTTTCTTCCTAAGATCTGATCCAAAGCTACCCACCGTCAGTTTAAAGAATTCTTCTCTATCCTGTCCCTATGTGCCCTTCTAAGACATCCTTCTCCAGCTCCCACAGGTCCCCTTTAGGTACTGAAAGATGCTCCAAGGTCTTCCCAGAGCCTTCTCTTCTCCAGGCTGAACAACCACAGCTCTCTCTGTCTTCATAGGAGAGGTGCTGCTGCCCTCTGATGATCTTCATGGCCCTGCTTTGGACTCAATAGAGCAGGTCCACGTCCTTCTTGTGTTGGGGGCCCCAGAGCTGAAGGCCTGTATTTTACTGTTAAAAGAATATTATTAACTTTCATTTCATTTTGCAGAGGACTGAACCTTTTCACCTTAGCATCTCAGGGTGCTTTATGTGAAACTCCACCCCACAGTAGTTGAAATGCTGCTATGAAATCCCACTGCTATCAAGCAGATGCCACTGGTATCAAGTACACCAACACTCTCTGGTAGAACTAAAATAAAAATGAATGTGTAAAGAAATCTCATGGGCCTGTGCTGCACCTGAGGTACACTGTCACCCTCACTGCTTGCAAAGAGCCGTGCTTGCCCCACCAGAGACATAAACACACCCACTCATCTCATATTTCTAAACGTGCATATTAATTTATGTCTAAAGCCCCCAGTCACATGCAACCCATTTCCTCTTTTTCCCCATCTTTAATTCTGAACATGGAACAGTATTTCGTGTCTTTTCCTTTAAATTAAAAACTTGCCATTAATTTATAAAGAAATTTTGTGTCCACTGATTTTAGTGAAAGCAAAACAATGCACCTGGAATAGAGAAAACATCTAGACTGAAGATGATTAACTATTCATATTTGTCTTTGCCTTTTGAATAGACATTGTCTCTCTCAAGAGATTAGGGATCAGCCTCTACTTAGGTATTTCATCCTTGCCTTTGGCATTAAAACCCTACCCCCTTCAAGCACTGTCTTAGTAATGTTCCTTCTATTCTAAGGAATAAAAATAACAATGAAATGAATGATTAGACACGTTATATATGGCATTCAGTGACGGGAAAGAATGAGATGGTAAAAAAGCTGCATTATATTTATACTGCTTCCTTATGCTTACTTTTTTGTTCCAAGAATAAGATGTTTTCTCTTTTACATTCTGATTGTGCTTTGTGGCAATCATTATTCAGGGAATGAAGCATTTTAATGACTTTAAAATTAATTTAGTAGCCTCAGCCTAGCTCCCAGTGAACACGTGTCCACATAAAAAAAAAAAAAGCCCACTAATTGGCAGTCTCATTGGCATTCACAGCACAGGAACCAGGAACGCCATAGACTTTAAAGCCAGAAGTGACCATTGTGATCATCTAGTCTGACAGGTCATGAGACTTCCCTGAATTAATTATTGCTTCAAATCTCAATAGCTGTGATATACCTCAACCTTGTTTTTTACTAAGACATCCAATGTTAATTTTCAGGTTTCAAGTAATGGAAAATCCACTACAATTCTCATTTAGGTTATTCTACAGGCTGATTGTACTCCCTATTAAAAAGAAAAAAGAAAAAAAAAAGATAATTAAAAAGAAACCACACAGCAAATCTCAATTTTCCTTTTAATTTTTGTACTATAAGCTTTAAAGCATATGAACATCTTACACCTTAGTTTGCTAAAGTTAAGTATCCTACTTGCAAATTATTAGGGGGATGCAAACATCAGAACAAGAGGATGCTTTGTTTTAACACTGTTCTTTAGTTGTTGCGTCATTGCTCCAGGAAATTGGAAATCTATATTCAGAGCATCCCTAATTTTAGGAACAGGGAACCCACAGTACCCATTTCCCACAATGTCCCAGTTGCTAGGCTAACCACTGCTGGAAACTGAGACTGGACTCTGGAATACCGAGTAGTCTTCCTCTTGAAGATGGGTCATTTTGTTGGCCAGGAACACAGTGGTTCTGAGGGCAAAGATAAGACACTGGGAAGTCTTTTATTTAGCCTGAAGCAAGGCCCTTAGCTCAGAGAGAGTGTGTTATACTACAGTATACAGCATATACATTATAAAATATTAAATTTAATATTTGAATAGTGGAAGAACTCAAAGAAGAGATTAAAACTCTGCACAGTCCTTTCCGTCCCTATCCTCTTTGCCTGCAGAGTGCCATGGTATTTTTGGTTATAATTCAGTCTATCTTCTTTATATTTTCACCCCTGTATTTCCTGTGCCACAGCTATTTACTCAGTACTACTCAGCTAACTACTGGCAAGATGATATTGGAAAGCAGCTCCATCTTTTCAAGGGACATAATTAGATGTAGCTAGCACTGCATATGCCAGCAATAGAATAACTGGTTTTTCCAACAGATTGAGTTAATAGGGATTCACCCTAATTAAAAGCTTGAAGTTTTAATGAAAATATAAAGCCTTTCTTGGGAAAGATCTCTGCTTTGATTCACATTCAAGTCACAGTGGCAGCATGGTTCTTAAGAGACCACCAGCAGAAGTGAGGCTGTTCAACACTCCAGGAGCCCTCAAGAGGAGCAAGGTATGAAGCTTATAATAAGAAGGCATAGTAGTGGGTCAAGGTCTACCAGTGAACAAATGGTGCATTTGTGCTCTAATTAAAGCACTGCTGTTTCTTTCTTTTTTGGCTATTAGAGTTTATGTGTACCTGCAACATTAGGGTAGAAACCCTGACCTCTAGTTTAGAGACAGTTTAGTCTAAGTGACTAAACAATATTTTATTCTATTTGCTCAACTGAAATTTAGGAGATTTTTTAATGTTTTGTTTGGGGTTTTTTTATGCATAAGATCCTCTTCCCTGTAAGTTCAAAGAGAAGAAAAGGACATTGAACAGCTGGTTACTAACACACACACTGCCTTGGTGTTAAGAAACTCTTTTTAATAGGTGCTTTAATTACTTAATAGCCTGGAATGAAGTTGTAACCCTTTGGTTGCGGTTATGATTACTGACAGCTAAAATATACAGCTCTGGCAGAGTAAGTCTCTCTCCAGAAAATAAAGCCTCTGCCTCTGATGCTACCCAATACTCCACTTAATTACGTTATCCTTCATTTAGATGGTGATTCTATTGCAACATCTAACAAGGAGAAGATATTGCACAGTAATGGTGAGTGGCTAGGACAGCTTCTTGATCAAGGCATTTATTGAATTATACATACTGAGGATGCAGCTGGACAGTGAAAACTGATGCTTTCACTGGGTGATGAAATTCTGCTCTGTTGTCTTTTAATACGGACCGTATCCAAGTAAAGATTAAAAGAAGAAATAAGGAGTAAAATAGATTACATGCACTATGACATTTCTACCCTGATATTTTTATTCATAGCAATATTATATCTCTTATTATCTTCATGACACTTTAGGATCACTTAGTTGGCCTGGCTACAGATCTCCCAGTTGTCCCAATTAGGTGAAATCTTCAGTACGACAGATATTAAGTGGAGCTATTAAAAGCTTCTGCTAAGCCATTACAAACTGAACACAAACCATACTGGGGCATGTTTAAACGCTAACCTTTTAAAGCCAAGTCCATCTTTCTCTCCAGCAAGAGAGCTATACTCCAGGGTTTCATAGGGAATGGGGCCCTCTGGCAGTGCCTCTGCAGTACAGGGCAGGGAGCAGGTTTGCTGTCCTGGCAGCAGAGCTGGGGGTGAGGAGCTGGCAGCACCTGCTCTGGAGCGCTGCCATGAGCACAGCAGGACCGTGCCGGGTCAGCAGGGACAGCAGGGACAGCAACCTGGCTCCATCCCATGCCTGGCATCCCATGCCTGGCATATGGACCCCATGCCCACAAAGGAGCACCCCTGGGCCATGCTGACACAGCGTGGCGTGAGGATGGTCTTTGGGGTCCCACAGCAATTTCAGAAGGCCTTGAGGACTCCCTGTTTTAATTAGAATATTAAGCCTGAATGGCCACTGAAGCCAAGGGATAATCCTGGATCAAAGCCGGGAAAGACAAACTGGATCAACCCCAATACAGGCAATCGACACAATCAGCATTGTAATTATTTTAGAATAACATGGCTTAGCAAACAGAGGTGGATTTGAGTTCAGGGACTCATATGCTCAGCCTCAGCAGCCATGCAAAAGACCTTTCCTGCAGAACAGAGCATGCTCTGCACCCACTCTGTCCCACCTCTGGGTCTTTTCTCCACTTACCATTTCCATGACCAAATGTGCTTCACTGCCAGATAAAGCCTCAAACATCCTGACCTCTGCTTGAAAAAGAAAGATAATCCATTCTGATGTAACTGTAAAAGTCTTCTCAAAAATTTTGGGGAGGAAGAAAGGAAAGGAAGAAGGACATTAAATTTTATGATAAAATGGGAGAAAGTAATAAAGAGAAATAAACTCATGAGAGAGTAGCTGAGCCTTCATACCAAAACACTTCTCAATATTTGGTTTTGGTAGCAGTGACTTAATTTTTAAACATTGGAAGGAAAATTGTGCAAAAGCTTTAGAATAATGCAAGTTAGGATTAGCTGTTCTACAGGTTAAAGGAATTTCCTTTGCCTTACTCATGATTCAAGAAAGGTAGAAAAAATTTTATGTGCATTTGGTACCTTTTTCAGTTACACATTCACACACACACACACACAAAGGATCATCATCTCCAAAAGCTTTTGAATAAACACTGCACAGCTTTCTGGAAACCCCAACTGGTTACACAGAGAAAGACACAAGACAGGGTTGCTCTTAACACTCTTGGGACAAGCATTCAGATGTGACCACTGAATTTCACTCAGCAGTTTACATATATACTCCAAGGACCAGTTAATTGACCAAATGAAGCACTAGAGTCTGATTCTGTAATTCTGCAGGAGAGAAGGATATATGGAAGCCTAACTACAATTGCCAAAATCTTGCTTTGAGAGACATATGGCAATCTAGCCCAATTGCATGGTGACTGCCAGAAAATCTGTGTTTCTACTTTAAGCTCAGTTCCTGCCTCATCATTGTCCCTGTCCCCATGTAGTCATTTACACCTGTGCAAAGTGAATGGAAAGCATTACCAAGTGAGAATGAGAACAATTTATCATTCCTTTCTACACCCACAGCAAAGAGGGAGAAGCAGGCACTGAATTTATCGGGTTCAAAAGAGATTGAAAATTCAAACTGCTTTGCAAATCAAAATGCTTTTGTACAATTCTTTTGCAAAGGAAATTAAACACAAAATTGTAGTCTAATGCAACATTATCATTTTGAATTTATCTTCAACCAGGAAATACATAATTATGCTACCCTTGGAAGCCACCACATGGCTACATTTTGGACATTTTGACTGCTATGAACTCCATTAAGTTCAATGAAGTAATACATAAACAAAATTAACTTAAATAGCAAGAAAATTTAAATTTAATTGGCTTGAAGAGCCTTTGTTTGAATTTACGTATTTATGCACACAGATATATGCACTATATGTATACATTCCTCACTAAAGTTAGCACAAAATATTAATTGCAAAGGAATGGTGTTCAAATTACAGCTTCAGAAACATTTAAATATTAGAGCAACAAAATCAGAAAGCACTGACTTGCACATAAATTCTCACATATTATTCTATATTGATTCAACTGTTGCAGCAAGTTTTGTTTTCAAAATCTTTCTGGGACCACCAGGCTGACCTAAAGCTTAATTATATACTTAAATACAGTGATACAGAGCTTTAGTTTTTAAATTATGATATAAATAATAAAAATCATCAGAACTTGGAAATCACATACTTTATGAAAACAAAATCACATTTACATAAAGAGGTAATAATACTTCAAATAGGGATGTTTCATATCAAGTATTTGAATCTCTGTTTAAAAGCACAAAGAAATGTGAATTTACAAGCTGCTAAGTACATTCACATTGGATCTACAGACTGTTTCACAAATATTTAGCTACATCAGGTGTGGGGTAACTGGAAAAGAAGGATTATAATAATGGCATAATGTAACTATTTACTTCAGGCATTAAATGTGCTTAGATTTATTTGCAGTTTTAATTAAGTTTTCACTTTCTGTGGAACACATTATACACATCAGAGAATGTATAATGACAGAGCTTGATTTTTTTTTCTGCTGAACGCACACCATTATTTTAGAACCAAAAAGAATGCCAATAATAGAGCCGGATTTAAATCTGCCTTCCAGCTTTCTTTTAAAACAAAGGGAAAAACGATAGCCTTCTGCAAAACACTTTTTATAGATGACAGCCAATTTTCACTAATTGATTCAAATGGCCATGTCTGAGGGAGAAACATGTTTGGGAGAATTTAATGTAAAATATCAGCTCCACACCTTTAATAAAATAAAATGTTTACTAGCATAAAATTTTCTGCACTTGTACATTATTCTGTCATGCAGATTTTTTTTAAATTTTGTTGTCTTGTTCTGTCAAATATTATGCATGAGTAACAAGAAGTTCAAGTTTTAAATAAGGAATAAATCTACTAAGGAAATAAGACTACCAAGCAGCTTAAACTGTGAAAATTTATCCTGAAGTTTTTCCACTTATATGTCTTTAAATAGCGTTCAAACTGAGCCAAACACAAAAAGATCTTTCTTTCATATTTATGTTATAGAAATTATTCAGCTCCAAAAAATACTTTTCAGAAATTGAGTTTATTTCATATTTAGTCTAGTCTTCTGACTTGATCAACAGTGCCAGGAAATATGTTACTGAGAAATAAAGCCAGTATCCACTCTGTCCCTGCATTAAGAGTTTTGTTTGACTCTTCTTAATTTTACTTTCAGAGCAAGATCTGCCTGTCTCCTCAAACTTCCAGTAGAGATAGAGCATGATAGATGGTACTAGGGAAATAAAATCAGCCAGCTGATTGGCCCCCCAAGACAAGGGAGCAGAAGGAATGGTGGCAGCCCAGCATCCTAAAATTTTTGGAAGGACTAAGAGATGTGCATATATTGATCATTCCTGTCTTAGAGGGTGGTAAGGTCTGTTAGAAGGAAGAGGGATGGATGGATGGATAGTTGGAGTGTGAGCCCAGGCTTCAGCCTAACCTGAGACAATTGTTTGCAAAGTTGAACCTCTAAGTCCTGGGGCTGGCTGGCACCATGCAGCCACGTGTCCAAGGGAAGGCTAACAGGACTAAAAATATAAAGCTCTCTCCAAGACAGCTATGCATTGCAATAAGTGAGATGAGAATTAATTATTTGGATCATCAGTATGAACAACATAAGTTACATGAGTAACAGAGCAGAATGGAAGGGAAGCTACAAGGAGGCAAAGCATGATGAATTTATTGGAAACCCCAGGTTTCATCAGACACTACAGTAGAAATGAAGGACTCATAAAATTGAACTTTAACTAGCGTTTTCACACAATTTTCAGTCTTTACAAATTAACATTTTACAATTACAATTTCAGCTATGAGTGGACAATTACAGATGTTCAACTATATTTAAAGGAGGAAACAACCATGGAACAGTCATTAGACTCTCAGTACCTTCTTAATGTGGAATCCCAAAAGTTAATGCTCTTCCAGACAATTATCAAAACTGTGGAATTCTTTCATGCAAATGCAGAACAACTTGTAGTCAACCTATTATTAAACTATGACAAAAGTGTCTCAATTAGGTGTTTTCTGGATTACCATAAATACAAATCTGAAATACAACTAGCAAAGAAAACATTTCCAATATGATTATCAGGCCTAAGACACCAAAAAAGCTTGCCAAACAAATCAAAGTGGCATGATTCTTCATACACAATATATGTGAAAAAATATGAAAATGACAAATTCATCATAATATGAAAAATAAGGTTTTTCTTAGCCCTGGCTATTTGGGTTAGATTGTATAGCAATTTTCTTCACAGAAATGCAGTACTAGATGAAACCAGAGCTTAGCAGAAAGCAAGAATGAGAAAGTTCATAAAGAGAAGTTTACTCTTTATGTACACATGAGAAAATATGTTTTAAAATTTTAAATTTAAAAACTATAATAGTCTATTTTGATTCTTCTTCACCACCTACACCGAATTATTTGTCTATCAATATATTGAGAATGTGTCTGCATGCCCACAACTTGATCTCACAATTCTTCTAAGAAGTAAAGAAGCATAATCCAATTTTACAGATCTCTGAGTTGCAAAAAATGGTGCAAAATACTGAGGATTGCAAAGGTTATATGTGGGGAAGTTAGGATGTCAACCAAAATCCAGTTTTAGCAATATCAGTACTCACAAAATTCAGTTTAATTTAATAATTTAGCAATGCTCCAAGCACTTCAATTTTGTTAGTATATAACTATCTATTTGTCCTTTGCTTTTGAAATTGCAAGGTGCTTCTGAATTGCACTTTTTATCCTCAAGGGCAGAGTTCAGAAACAATTTTGTTTTAAAAGCAAACTTGTGTGTACACTTTTTTACTAAATATATGAATATTTGCTTTTTCAACTACAATTTCAGCAGTTGAAGCATTAAGAAATACACCAGCCTTATGATAAAGTCAGAATGTCAGGGATAATGCTGATACCACATCTCATCACCACTTTTCCTTTATTTTAATTCTTAAAAATTTTTTCTCATTTAGTACTGAACTATTTTAAGACCCAGTTTTAATCACTGATTTTGACACAATGCTTTATAGTGCAACCCTGCTTCATTAGGAGTGTTGTGCATACCACCAGGAAATCCGCAGGATTACACCTTTATTAGAGATAAAAACAATATTCATCCTTTTCTTCCTGAAGCCTATAAAATGGAAAATTCTGGGGCATAGTAACCAGTTCCACAGAGGAAATAATTTATTTGGATCTGCACCAATCACTAATAGGTGCTACTCCATCAGAAGTTAGCATATTTGGACTACTTTTCCTGGGTGAAATTTAACATTTGGTAAACAAATGGATATGTAGTCCTGTGAGTTTTACTGGAGAATCACCAGCCTAACACCACTGCAAGACACAGCAGGAAAAGTTTAGCTTCAAAAGAATATAAAAGGACCCTGCAGAAACAGCCTCACCTCACACCAGGTGAGGATCTGAACCCCCTGAATACCCATTTTGTTGGAAGGAATAAGAATCTTTTTCCCTGAAGCTGGGGAATGCAAATAGCTGCAGGAGCAGGTGTGTCTGTGCATGAACAGTTGTGCATGACCCTTTCATAGTCACTCCATCTCTTGCACTTACTTTTCCTATCCATCCATGGCATTTTGTCCAGATCCAAGGCTTAAATCACCAGAAATTGCACCTGCTTTTCTATATTACTAGAAGAATTGCCATGGGATTTCAAACCCTTACACATGCTACCTGTGCAAACAACCTCTCACCTCAAACAAAGTCAGGCTACTTTGCTTGAAGCATAATTTGATGTGTGCAAGGAAACAGGTTGAGATCTCTTATCTTATTTCTAAACACTTGTTTGTGCCCTGGGCAAACTTCAACATATGTTGTAAGTTTCTTGTTCCACTGAGAAACAAAATACTGATTGGCTTTTCCCCTGTACAGAACATATATCTGTCAGATACAGCTCTTCAGTTGTGGATTGTAAGGCTTATGTTTGCCCACCAAAAGAGACATTTTCTCTGATAAGGAGTATTCTTACAAAATCTCATTCCTTGGATATAAATGATATGTGGTCCTTTGCTCTGCATGTGCAGAGTGGAGTGGGCTGGTCAGTGCATAAAGAAGACCACAGAGAGAAAAGGAGAGACTAAGAAAAGAGATGCATAAATAAAAACATGCTGTGGGGACATGAGTAACAGTTTTCCAAGGTTTTTAGGCCCCCAGTTACAATTTTTTTTTCTCTAAGATTTTGATCAATCCTTAAGAACATGCAAGCAAAGTGTAACAAGAACCATTGAAATGGCTGGTTGAGATGAGCTGTTTCTATAGTCCTTCAAAATTGTTCAGGAGCCTCGTGGAACTGCAGAGTGGCTAAGTGTCAGAATTTTACCAGTTTTTCTCCAGCTATGTCATATTACTTGTTCTAATAAACATATTGTTTCTTCACACACTCTGTAACAGATTGACAATATGGAAGGCAACATAAAGTTTAAAAATATTGGAATACTGAGCAATTTTTCTCTTCAAAGCATACTAATTACATGTGAAAATGAATAAGCATATGCTTTTTTTTGCTTCTATGTGCAAATTAATTGAAGACTTTTTTGTTTGCAAAAAAAAAAATAATGCAATTTCAAACCAGAGAAATTCATGCTGGTTTTACAATTTCTTCAGGTGAAAAATTCATTTATGTTACAGTGTGCTCCCAATCACCTGAATATTCCTGCTTAGAAATCAGAGACATTATAGAGTGGGTTCCCAGGTTGTCACAGAACTGATAAAGGCTGTGAGCAGGGAGCTGACTGGTGTTACAACTCTGTAGCAGTGACACAGAGCAAACGACTTCTCCAGATATGCAAATAAATACATTGGTATCAAACAAAGATTTAGAAGTGGATAAAGCTTCACAGATCCTTATTCTGGAGTCTGGGAAAGGAAATCGTTGACTTCAACAGAGAATGTTTCTCTATCAAGGACATAGAAGGGTGTGGTTTAAATTTTGTAATGTGTCTTCAGATGTTTCCCTTTTTAAGCAGAAACAGTTATGAATAAATGACTATGCATGTTTTAGACTATATTCCCCTTAATGACATTTTCATTACACTCTTTACTTTTTATTTTTATTCTGGTCACCCCTGAACTGGCATAACAGCTTTTTCGGGGAAAATTGAAACTGTATTTTCAATGAAAATGGAATAAATTGTTCAATTTCCTCTTCCTCATCATCAAGCATCCTCTCTGCGGCAAGCAATGCTGTGGCCATTCCCTCCAGCAGCTGAAGAGCTACTCAGGATGCTGGAGTAGGGGCTGAAAAGGGAATGACACCTTACAAAGAGCTGGCAAACGTTAATTTCTGACTCAAACTACATTTCTCATACACAGCGCATGTGTAGCACTGTCACAGTCTGACAAAGAGAAATGAAATAGCTCCCCTGGCTGAAATGGTTCAGCTTGCTACTCCAGAGAGTAGAGAGAAGAGGGAGCACTGAATAATGCTTGTCTTTTAAACCCACTAATATGCTTCCCACTAAAAGCTCAGGAAAGAGAGAGCCACATCCCTTCCTTATCCACACAGGGCTCTATGCAATGTCTTGAAGGCATCACTATTAGGAATTTTGTGCAATTTTGACATGGTCAAAAACGATTCAAATTTCCTTTTTAAAGTAATCCACACCACTGCAATTCTACAAGAGACTCCTTTTCTCATTGTTATAAATTATTGCCAGTGTCCCTGTTACCACCACTAGTACCACACTGTATTGTATTTCTATTAAAAGCTGCAGTGCACAATTATTGCTCTCTTTATTAATTTGATGAGATTCTTCTGGCCCAGACTCTTCAGATCTGGCTCCAGAGAAGAATTTTCTGACAATGAGGAAATGACACACATTGTTGGTGTTTGCTAGCAAAACCAGTAAGGAAACCCAAGCAGGAATCTACCAAGATTGAATCCCATAAATGCCCCTGAAACAGAGCATGTTCTGTGTACTGACTCTGCATCCCAGATAAGCTGACAAGCTGATGATGCTTGTTACATCATGTTTAGTCAGCTACAACACTGTAAATGCTGTTACATCTGCTTTGGACTGAGGTAAGCAAGGGACTGGACCTGGGTGACTTGACCTGGGTGAATTCCATGCAGACCCAGTTTCAGTGTGTGGCATCTGCTAAAGGGTGTAGAGGAAAACAAAAGCCAGCAGTTTGCTTCCTCTCCAGCTGCTAGTTATGTGCCTTCAAAACACATTTTTGCTTTTCTTTTGAAAAAGGGCCTGGCAACAAGAAAGAACAACAACAGTCAAAAGGGCAGGGTTTAAGGAGATACCATATATTTAGTTCTGAAAGTCACACATAATGTTTATACTCATAGATTTCTACACAACTTAGAAGGTATGAAATAAACTACCATGCATTTCTCCCATAAAGAAAGCAAATTCAAATAGTCTTGTGATTTTTGCCATTAAATGTTTGGAAAAACCAAGAGTTTTCTTCTGATATTTTCACCTTTCTCTGTTTTTTTTCCTCAATAAATAAACAAAAAGGAATGTATGACAAACTTGCAGGTCTCTGTTTTGCTGAGCTCTCTTTTGCATATTGCATAACATCTCCCTGTAGATCCAGAAATAGTTTGATTAGAGGTAACAGTTTTCACTAATTTATAGATTTAAAGGCCTGTGGATCAGCTCCTCAGTCAAAGAGTAGTGATGTTCTTTACCTACTACAGAACAAAAATGTTCCTTCATCTTTTCTCCTTTTATCTTCCTCTCCTCTTCCCTACCCCTTTCAAAGTTCATAACCCTACAAAAGTCCTAACTATTTTGTTTTGGGGTTTTTTTGTGCCAATCTTGCAGTTTTCTTGTTCTGCAGCTAGTGGGGACAGGTTGTAGGCACAGGAAAGGCTGGATGACCACCCATTAGAATTCAGCAACTTTGGTCTGCTCTTAAAAGGGTGGATTTCAGAAATACATTAATGAAAAGCTCTTACATAAAAGTACATTTTGCCAGACACATAAAAATGGGTCAAAATATGAATTTTAACTGGCTTTTTTTCTTCCTATCAGGATAACATTCCCTCATTCAAATTACATTTAGTGTTTAAAGGAAACATTGAAAATTTCCACTATTTGGTTATCTTTACTGATAAATGGGCACACAGAGTGCTATACTGCTGAAGTCATCCTTTTTTCATGGCATAAATTAAAAGTAACTCCTTGCTTTAAAAAAACCTTAGAGGTATGACTTGGTCAGCTCTCTGCTATTGTTTAGGACAAGCAGATTGTACGCAAAGCCACTCAAGGCAGTTTTTAAATTCCTCTCACACCCTTCAACTCTGTTCCTGACATCATACAGAGTAAAGGAAGCTGTTTATAGCCCAAACTGCTGTAACAAAAGCCAGACACGGAGGATTTGGGATGCAATCTGCATGTGGGGGCGTAAGAGCTCCAAGCTGAATTTCAGCAGAGGAACTACAGCAGGTAGTTCTTGATACTGATATCTGATAGTATCAGACAGTTCCTGTGTGTTGCTTAGCAGGACACCCAGTAGTAGCAAGGCATGTACTGCACAAGGGCAAGGAAGTGATCAGACACTTGCAATTAAACCCAGAGAGTGAGAAAGACCCGAGACCCAACACTCTACCCACAACTGCAGTCTCACTGTATTGCTGCATCCACAAAACAGGCACGTGCAAGTTGGAGACTCAGAGAGATCCATATATGCCCTAGAGACACAAATAGATGCATTTAGACATCTCATGTGGGCTGCTTTTAAAGTAATTATTTGCTCCATAGAGACCTCTGTGTTTTTACTAATAGGAAAATGAGCCATACTATAATTGGGTTGTATAAAGACCATATTGTTCTAGTTCCCTAAAATAACTTGGACACTTCAATTGTAATCTTTCTTAAAAACAAAATAGCCTTTGATGTGAAGCTTTAATCATGAACAGACTATAAACTCCTCCTGGATCTACCATGATGTAGTCACTCAAAGTGTCAATGCACTAACTAAACAATATTCATTAAATCCCAACTACAAGTAATGTCTGGAGAAAACTCAAGGGAAAACTAATGTCTGTCACGTGATGTATGAGCTGTGTTGATTCACTGCCATGTAGACTTCAATAATTTTCATCAATAAGGGCACTTATATGTATTTCTGCCCTGTGACTCCATAAAAAGCATGTTAGAAAGCCTATGGGTTTTTGTATTTTTAGCTTTCCAAGCATGTTCAGAACAAAGACTTAGATTTTTTGTGGAGAGGAAGGACTCCATTTTGGCTTTCTTATGTCATGCTTTCTTATGTGCACCATAGAATTATTGTTTTTCTTTCATTGATACTCATTAAAATGCTTCCAATCCACAGATGTGTGCAGAAAAAGTAGTTGTGAATTTTGCTACAGGCTACATTTCTAGAAATCCTCTTGGGATCTTAGCACTGCCCAGAAAGTAGAAAACAAAAAATAAAGACACTGATTGGAGACTCTCTTTTCATTGCCCCTATACCTTGTCTCACCCTGCTCACTAAACTTAGTGTCATTCCTTCAGATTTTAAAAGGGAAAGGTTGGCAAAAAGTCCAAAACCCAGGCACCCGATTTAACATATTTTCTTGGAAACACTTTTTTTGAGTGAAGTAATGATTATTGAAGAATTGGTTTTATTAATTGATGTTTAATGATTTCTGATCACAATTTATCCTTTTATCAGTATCTCTGTACTGACATTAATCTGTTCTCCACTGATTTTGAGTTGTAAGTAGATACTTTTCCAAGGAAATTGTTCTCTAACAAAAAATTCTGGAACATCAAAGAACACATATCTCTGACCAGGTAGATCTGCAAGGTCCAGAGAAGTCATACTCATGTCCGTAAAACGCATGTGCATTGCCACAGGTCTGAGCAAAAGCATCTTGTGATGGACAGAGGTGTAGGTCACAAACAGGATAAAACACTTTTTAAAAATGGGTTGCCTTTGGAAGAATTCCCTGTTCGTAGTTTTCAGCATTTAGAAATTGTCAGAAAATCGGACTATGTTATGGAATTTCTGGTCTGAAGAAACTTTGTGAGATATTTTAATTCTGTCAGGACAACAAAGAGGGTGTCTTTTGAAAAGGCCAAGATTCAAAGGAAATGTTTCAAAATTCTAAATGAGGTAGTTTATTGAAAAGAATTTTTTTTTAATTTGTTTGAGGCAGGGATAGTTAATTTTAATGTTTGTTTTGAGTTTTTGAGGAAGTCAGGTTTTGTCCCATCATTAGATTTCCAGCTCTCATGACGGAAACAAATGAAATTGAAACCATCCTCTAAGTACAGAAAAGCTCCCTGGCATCTGTCAGGTTTGACCAGATATCTACAATTTTTCACCTAAAAATAGAAAGCAGAGCACTGAAATATTCACTGTGGTGTAGGCATGTGTCCAAAAAGCAAGGAGCTGCATTGAATAAAAATACTGCAAGTAGAAGTGTGCAGTGTAAGCCACTGGCAGGCAAAGCTGCTCCAGTTGGGCATTTAAACACCCTGACTGCACAAGCCAATTAACTGCCAATCATCCAGAGACCTCAGCAGCACCTTTCCATCATTGAATGAGGTGGAGAGTAGATTTCTTGGTGGTCCTGTTCACCAAATATCTTCTCTGAGGTGATAACGTCTTCAGAATTTCTATCACCATGCAGAAGGGATTTCAGAGTTAGACCCTTATTTGGAAATGGGAAGGCAGATAGTGGAACACAAGCTTGAAATAAATGCAGGTGAAAGAGAAACACTCAAACAGAGTTTCAGCCTTTTTTAGCAAGTCTATTTATACCTCACCATATCCTTTGAAAACATAAAATTCTAGTCCTAATTTATTAATGGAATGTGCCAGCACCAAGTTATTTTTAAATTTAGAATATAAATGGCCTTCATGAACTAGAGCAAGCAGGCAGCATCTGACATGAGTCTCAGAGCTAGTGTGAAATTTACTTTTAAATTGCTGCTGTCTTTCCAAAAATTATGCACCGTGAGCATGTGTCTTCACTCGTGTTAGCTTTTGCCTTAATTAGAAAACAGAACCGCAGGAAGTGGCATGTAGAAAGGATCTCGCCCTTGCTTGGATGTAAATAACCCTCTCAGCTTATTTCAACTGTTTCTTCCCAGTTATATTCAAGATGTCAGAGGAATGCGATCCTGAAAATAAAATCATAAATTTCAAGCTATTTGTAAACATAAGAGACAAAGGTTACTTGTATTTTATTTTATTTCCCAACCTTTTTCCTCTTCTATGGCAAACAGAAAGTGGGGACCAAAGATAACTGAAACAAATAAAGAGAAGTTTTTTTAGCTCCCAAGGACTCTCATTCCCAATATTGTGTGCAACAAAAAAGGGTATTCTTCTGTGTTCCTCAAAAGAACCTTGCAACTCAGTCTTCAGCCAGCTCAAATTATCTGCCCTTTCAGTTGCACATTGTTGACTTTTTCCAACATCTGTCCTCATCACAACTTTATAAGCCCATTAGAGGCATGCATTTGAGTGTTTTAGGGAATGACTAGACACAGCAAATGATTTCCCATAAATAATTTATTCAATGACTTCAAAATTCTCAGTGTTCCTGTAAGGGCTGCCTGTCACAGAGCAATGCTGGTAAGAAACAGCAGCTTTCTTCCCCAGTTCCACCACCTAACCCAGGGCCCCTTCTACAACTCACAGAAAAGCTGATGAAATTTCTCCTAGGTTTTGTCGCTCTGCCATCTTCTAATAATTTTAGCAGAAACTGAATAAGATCCAGGACCTTCCTGCTCTTCTTCGCCTTCTGAGGACAAAATCTAAAACTGAATTGCTTTGCAAGAAAACGTCCTTGAGCATGAGTCAACTTTGGGACAAAAAATTTGGCAGCCAAGAATCTGATCTCACAAGCTCCTCAAGAAAGCAATGTTATTACAAAGAATAAAGTTTTACAGGACTAAAGCATTGAAGGGTTTGTAAAGGTTCAGTAAATCTTTTTCATACTGAGCTTTGCTCCGTGTTCATATTTCCAGAATCTAGTACACGTAAAAGTGGTTTTAGAGTTATTTTAGAATAGGTGAAAAGATTTATATCCATTTTCATTAGTCTTGGGTTAAGAGAAAGCTGAACTTTAAATATTCGTTCATGTGAAAAATCAAAGGTCCTCCAAGAGGGCAAGAGCAAATGGCCTCAAGTTGCACCATAGAAGGTTTAAATTAGATATTAGGAAAGATTTTTACATGGAAAGGATTGTAATTCATTGGAATGGATTTCCATCCCTGGAACTGCTCAAAATAAGTGTGGATATGGCACTGAGGATGTGGTTTAATGGTAAACATGGAAGAGGTGTTAGATTTAAGGTTGCACTTGATGGTCTTAAGGGTCTTTTCCAACCTTAACAATTCCATGGTTCTAAGAGAAGGTTTTGACTAGGGAAGAAGTCTGATACATGTTGATGTCTTGATAAAACATCATAAAAAAAACCACATGCATTTGAAACATTTCTGCATATGGGCATATTTACTGAGAATGTCCTTCATATGTTGATCACATTGTGTTCCCGTACCATAACCTCTGAAACAACAAATTCCTACTCTATTAGCACTCCAGTGTCTGCCAGTCAAGCTTCTGCAGCATGCTTGAGTTATTTTTGAGGTGAAACTTGCAGATAAGTCTTTCTCCTTATCTTTGTCACTGAAATTTAAAAATAAGTTGAATTATTAATTAAGATTAAATGTAGTAGCTGCATATAAATGTGCTGGCAATTAATCTATCAGTTTTAGCAGTGAAAATGTTTAAATTATCTCACCTCAGTGCCTGATAAACTATCAATGGATTTTATTTAATAGCTTCATCTCCAGTGCTAATTGTATCCATTTAAATGAAATTATTCTGATTGCTATTCCATGTAGTTATTTGGTGATACGAGACCTCTGAATAGATATTATTGATTTGGGGCAACCAGGCATTATCCATCACAGCTGTGAAGACAGGAATTAAATTTAAATAGTGGGCTATTATTTTCTGAATGTCTTTGTGGACAAATAGGGTAGCGGAAGCAGGATAATTAGGAACTTGCACTAATTTGTCTTCTTGCTTTATAGGTATATGATTCCTGAAAATAAAGTGAAGTCTACAAGGTAATCAAGAGAAGCTGGCAATAGGTAAAACCTTGTGACTCTTTTAGCAGAATGGACAAACAATTCATGTGCTACCAATTTTTAAAAGGTGTTTAGACAGCTAAAAGAACTACTTTGTCTCCTGATTAGATTTACAGCAGAACCTAAAATGATTTTTGGACTGTTAGATAGAAGCAGAGTAAGACCAAAAAAAAAAAAAAANTCATTCTCCCAAAGCCCCAAATTATAACTACCACACTAAAAAGAACCATACAAAAAAAAAACCAAATAAAAAATCCAAGATGTGTGTCAAAGATAAATCTCGTGCAATGTTCCTGAGGTGATGGAGCTATAGAAACAACTACAGTTTTACAGAACATCTGAAGTTACAAGTAAGCTGAACAAAATCAATGAACTCATAAATCACTTTAGGCTGGACTCTAACTAACAGTTCTCATTTTCTGGATGTTCCCAAGGTAGTTGACATATGAGTGCAACCTCATTTTGATCCCAGATGGCTAGAGAAAAATGGGATAACAGTGAGATTTAGATCTCTCCCCTCTGAGGAGGATGCCTGTTACAATCATGAATTGTGGCTCATGCCAAATATATCCCTATACAGGCACTCACACATTTCTCAAACTGTCCTGTGTGCTTCTGAGCAGAGAAGCCACTGATATAGATGCATAGGTGCTTTCTGAGCAGTAAAACAAAGTGTTTCAATGAACTGTGTGATGGGCCCTGGGAGATGAGTCTGAAACTTGATAAAGCCATGCATAAGGAGCTGCTGGGATCTGTCTCTCAATGCCAAGACAGCAGAGTTCTCAGTGCAACTAGAGGCAAAACTCATGTTGAGCACAGAAATACAACTTTGAAATGGAACAGTGATCTCTGGGAACATCTTGGGTAGGTGACAGCTGACAAGAGTTTTGAGAAGATAAATTTCAGACTGAGATCCTTTCACGCGTTTGCCATCATGCGGATCTTCGCGGCTTTGTTTCTATCTCCGTAAATCCACCTCCAAGGCCAGGCTCCTGGACCCTGGAGACAGCGAGCCTCCAGCAGCAGCTCAGGCACAACTGTGGCTGTGCATGGCTGTGCAAGCCTGGATATACACAGCCAGGCAATGCAGGAGGTTAATTTGGCTGGCTGCTCATGGTTAGTGTGCAAGCTGCCCATAAGGACAGCACACGGTAGAAAAGCAGGAGGAAGGCAGAACATGCTGAGCACTTACAGACACAGACTACATCTTTTGGAGCTTCATGGAAATCAAGCCTTTGCAAAGTTGTGGCAAATGAAGAGCCAGCTAAAACCTTAATTGTCAGTGCAAACCCCCGTGCAACTTTCTATATTTACAGTAATTAATCCCACATGAATTATCTTTGATTGGTTTTAATTGCATAGTTAGACTGTCAACCAAAACACAAATATCTTATGAAATTCACTCGAGGTTTTAAAATTGACTTGATAAGGAATTTGGCATTATTCTACAGCTTTTCTCATAAAAATGAAGATATTCTCAGTGGTAAAAGCCTATTAACTAGGATCACTTTACTAGAAACCAGATACCAGAGATATAAGTCTTAGTATTATCAACCAAAAAGCAGAGCTACTGGTACACCACTGCAACACTAAATTAGTCCAATAATGAAAATATATCATTTCATTATTTACTTTAGTTTAAATATAGCATATTTCCATTCTCAGATATCTTTCAAACTTATTCTAAAAAGGAGAAAAAAAAAGGATTTCTAATCTGGCTTTCCTAATTCCAAATATTTTGATCTTTAGTCATAAAAATGCCTGGCAAAGATCAGTGAATATTTATACAGACTCTGAAGGAGTACAAACATAAGGCATAGTCCAGTTATTCTTTTGAAGGCAAAATTTTGTTCTTTATTTTGCTTCTTGAGGCACAGGAAAGCCTTCTGTAGAATAAAATAACAAAGTAACTATTATACAGCAGCTACTCACTGCATAAAACTTGCTCTGTCTGATGTCCAGTTCTGCTTCCCCTTGATGCTGATGTCATATTTTGGCACCAAATTACAAGAATCAAGATCACCTTGGTCTTGGGAGTATGCAAGGATGTCAGGAAAAGTGCTACACACCATTTGAGTAGGAGAGAATAGGAAGAGTGGATGGAAAGGACCTGGAGCTTTATAGTTAGGGGTACTTATTGCAAACCAAGTAATAAAAATTATTTTCTGATTTGTTATATGAGTAGGTGCACTTCTTAACCAGTGGAGCCAGTATCACTCCACTAAGACAGGGAGCAGGGAGCATGAGCTCAAACAGTGATATTTAGAGCAAAAAGATAAACTCCTTGCACAGCAAGAAGTTGGGCCTTTGGATGAGGAGTGCTCATCCTATGGAGTCCAACCAGGTTGTTACTCTCTGAACAATGGACTGAGGGGAAAGCAAGATTCCTGGGGCAGGAGGGGCAAGAAATGAGACAATTTGTGGGATGTTGCTTGCTGGAACAGGAGAAGAAAACAGCTCTGATGCTCCAGAGGCAGAGATCTGCAGTCACTTACAGAACAGAAGATTCTCCTGCTGAAACACAGAGACAGAAAAGCAACACAGAAAGTGCACACACACAAAAGGTGTATGTGCTAGTAGCACTGATTGTCCATATGTGACTCCATTGCAGCCTCCTGCAGGGCCTGGAGGAGAACAATCCATCACAGAGCTCCTCGGAGCACAGCTGGTACTGAACTGGCAGAGCTTCCACCAAAGTTTCACAGAGAAGCCTGAGCACCAACTGGAACCAGCACACATGTGCAATTGTTCCAGCCAAACTTTGCTTTTGGAATGGAAATTAAATACTAACCGCTCTTCTCCTGGGCTGAGAGCACTGCCAACCATCAGACTTTTATAGCAAAAATGTATTCATTTCTGTGAGCTGAAGTTTTATCATGTGTAGAATGAGTCACTCTTTACTAGTGCAGTAATGCAGACCTGCGCTCTAATCACAGATTCCCATCTGCACCATTTATTTGGGAATTTATGTTAAAATATTAAGCCATTCCAGACACAATATGAGTTTTGTCCTGCCCTGCCACATTTTACACTTGTTCCCTTCCTTTCCTTTTTCCAATAAATTTGTTTCCCCTCTTTTTGTCACCCACTCAGACAAACTCTGCATTTTTCTTACATTCTAGTATTTTCTAGCAGCAAACACAAGCCTGAGTCTATGAATCATTGGGAAACCCAGACATGTCTGCTTCCTTTCACATTTAGTGTTGTCTATCCTAAATTTACTTTTTATTAACAAACAAAACCTAGCATATAATTTCATTGCTTCAGGACACTCAGAATAGATCTGAATTAAGGAGATTCAATCAAGAAGTTCCAAAAAAAAATCAGAAAAAAAATCCCCATAAATCAGAAAACAAAGTCCTGCTGTTTCTCTAGTGTAAACTTGGTTGGCAGGTTTGAGTTCTGGAACTTGTTTAGTTAGAGTATAATAGGGACATTAATTTTACTCAAATTTTAATTTTAAAAATGATTATATAATCACAAGGCTAACATTTAAAGCTAAACTAACCTCATGCTTACTCACTAATGATTTTTTTATTAAAGTGCATTATGGCAACTCAAACACAAATGTTAATATGCACTTTAGACTACAAATAAAGTGTCATTTAGCCAAAAGTGCCATTTAGCCACTTATCTATGTAGTATTAAGTTAGATCAAACTAATCCAGAAAAAATAAAAAAAGTTCTAGCAATATCAATATTCATGCGTTTAAAGGTGTTTTTAAAATTTTTAGAGTTTGAATGAGAACAAATGCAGCAGATGGATAAACAAACTCAAATGGATGGTGCTCTATGAATTATGAACCTCAGCGAGAGAAAATGCCAAAATTTAGCTGACGTTAAATATCTCATGCTACCAATACCACTGTCACTAGCTTCATGACCAGACAAGCTACCTCTATGACAAGGCAAAATAACTAAAGAGAAGCTATAAAGAAGACATTGTTGCAATTAAATCATTCCATTACAAAGCAGTCAACACACTAAGCAGTTAGATCATGCAAGGAAAAAGCAGTCAGTTTTACATCAAATAATGTAAATATGAGCTCTCTTTTTTTTGTTTGTTTGTTTTTTGGGGGTTTTTTGAGGGGGATTGTTTTGTTTTGTTTTGGTTTTTTTGTTGAGGCCATTTATTTCCACAGGCTCACCAACAGCCCCACACACCAGCCCAAACATGTCATACATCAGTAGCTGATATTCACAGCTGTGTGTTAGCGTACTTCTTATTCATAGCTGTGGGGTTAAGAAAGGCTTAGGAAAGAAAAAATTTGATTATTCCCTTGCATAACTACTTGGTGTTTGATCATTACACAAAAATTGTACAATGGGACAGCTCCCTGGCAATGGGGAAGGACAGCAGCCCCTCCAGCAAGGGTTCAATCCCACAGTGTCAAAACAAGGCAAGCAGAGGAGATCCAGTGGCAGTCCCTGGCTGTTACCAAGCATGTCCTCTGTGACAAGAGCATGTCCAAGGACAAGCAAAAAAGTCAAGTGAACAAGGCCCAGCACAGCATTGCCACAATTTTATGCAATTTTATGCTGAGCACAATTTTATGCTCAGCACCAAAGCTTCCTAGGCCAGTGGGGAGGGTGGGTCCTTCATTCAGATGGTGGCTTCTCATTTTGTCTTTCTGCGAAAAAGGTAGAAAAGGGCACTCATCCATGAGGACCATAGTCTGGGCATCTGTGCAGTCTTGGAGCTTATTAGGGAATAGACTGGTTTTTGCTGTCTTTGTAAATGGATCAGCAAAATGAAATGTATACAGCTTTACACCCCAAACTTGTGTTAATATAGTGACTAAATGGTTTGTTATTCATTCTTGTTCTCTGCTGTCTGAGCGAAGGATTAAAAAAAACTGCCAATATTTGGCCTTCTTTACAAAACTAGAATGAATATTTTTAAGTGAGAAAATACTAAGGCAAAATGAAAAATAAAATATCAAAAGGTAAATGAGGAATTCTGATAGCTCACTTCCTTAAAAACAAAAAGGAAAATTAATAAAAATTTACCTTACAGGCAAGATGGCCATCAGTTCTGTGAAACCACAGCAGTTGGAAAATGCATTCCCCTTTCTGTGCACGTTGTTGAACCAGTCAGAGCTCTTACTTACAGTGAGTTGAAAAATGCTACATTTGAGAATACAGCTGTTATTGTTTTCAAATTTATAGACATACCTAGAGGTAATTGTACACTATCTGAGCAACTGCCATAAGCTACCCTGAAATGGCTGGCAGCCTTTCACAGCAGTCACTCAAAAGGAAGTTATAATCCCAATACAAGCAGATGAACAATTATGGGAATACCAGAGATGTCTGGAACTGATTTTTGTTTGAAATTTTTCTAGCAGATTTCATCTGAAATGTAGCACTGGAAGGGACCTCCTGAGTTACTGAATCCAATTTCCTATTATCACTGCTAACAGAGTCAGAAACACCATGAATTTGGCAAGAGCTCAGTGATGGTAAACTGCCAGTCTCCCTGGCTTGGCATTCAGAGGGAAAAGCATAAGCAGGTAGCCAGTCGTGGCTGAATTTACTGAAAATTGCTACTGAAATGTAACAGTTTCTCGGACTGGCAGCAAACTGGATTTTGCAGGGCTCAGCACCAGGATAAGGGTGAGGGAACCCTCGCACCAGGGGAGGGCTGAGAGTGGCTGGGTGCCCCTGGGCTTGGGAGTTAGAAGGTAAGAACCTAAAGAGCTCCAGAACAGAGGCTTAAGGGATAAGAAATACCCATGCATAAATTAATTGTGCTCCTCCTTAAAACAAATGAATCGATGAAAGCAGCTTCTGCAAAGCCTCAGCTGTGTAGCTTCCAAACTTTGAGGGCAGTTTCTGTCAATAGTCTGGTCCCCTGAGCCAGCATCACAAACTTCAACACTGAATTTTAGTCTCGTACAGCTCAGAGCAAGACTGGGTTTAGCTGAATCTTGAATGAAAGGCACAGTGTATTCATTGGGTAAAAACCCAGTAAAACAACTTAGAGGAGGGTAACCCATCCATGCAAATTTAAATCAATATATAGAAGTCTATAGTGAGAGGGAGTTCCTTCTGAAGTGTTGGACCTTAAGGACTTGTTCTGGAGCTGTGGGGCAATGAAAAATCTCTCGGCCTCAAGAGGAGTTCCCCAAAAGCTGTTGTGTTTCCTGAAGTTCTCCAACTGCCAGGAAATGGGAGGGAGGGACTGTCATGTGTGTGGCCCTGAGAAGTCCAGCTGGTGAGCCCCTTTAAAACTGAATAAACACTGCATTTTCTAGGCAGCAGTACGCTTGAAAAACTTCTGAACGTGCTGGTAATGCTTTGTCCAACACCTCTTGGTAAGGCACGTTTCTTTTCTGAGGATGGACACGATGACTTTATTACTCTGCCCCTTAGGATATAAAGAGACTACACTGTAAGAAACATTCCCTGACTCCATCCCTCAATACAGGATCCCTCCCTGGATCCACATCCTAGCCTTGCTGCCTCAGAGCCATGCTGGTACTGTGAGAAAAGAGGAAGTTATTGAAACTGGATGAATGGGCATCTAGAATGACTTTCTCCTTTGAGCACAGCACACCAGGAGCAGAGTTACTAATTGCTGGGAGCCGAGCTGAATGCCAGCAGGCATTCAGGCAAGAGGCTGAGTCTCACTCTTGTATCCTGTCTATAATAAAAATGTTATTACACATTATAAAACTCTTCAAAAATGAAGAAATTATGATCTTCTTCTGACACTGTCTGTCGTTTCCCCCTCTGAAGTGTCAGAGGAATCAAAATCTGATCTCCCCAGTAAGCCAAAAGGCCATCCCAAGGTAACTGGCAGATTTAATTTGAATAAGGATAGAGTCTTCCCCGTTGCGTTTTAATTAGCATTTAATTTTCTTCCAGCGAAAAAAGAGGAAGTCTTAGGTGTCCTGGAATGCAGAAAGAAAGTTTTTATAACCTCTTGAGAGCTTCATTGATTAGTCTGTTTTCCTCAAGTGACACCATAACCCTCTGTTTTCATATGGAAATATACAGAAACATAAACATAAATGGATGTATGCCTTATGGACTCAGGAGGAAAATAACAACAAAAATTGCAGACCAAGCATTTAAGGACATTATTGTTTTCTGCAGTATTGCTGTGCAAAGCAGTCTTGAAATCACAGCATAATCGGTGAAATATCATTTAGTGTAAATTGTTCTGTGACTTCAATAAAGGTATTTGCTAAAAATTATGGCTGAGTAATGCAAAAAAGTCACATCTTGTAAATAACCTATTGATCTGCTGATGGACAACAATCATCTAATACATCATTAGATAATGTGTCAGCCAACCACATAATTGGTAGACTAATGAATACGATAGTTCATATATAATTTACTCAAAGAAATATGCTTTATTTCCCAGATTTAAATAAATGATTCATCTAGATGTGTTTGTTAGCTAATACAAACATCTTCTTAAGGTCCAAGTGAAAAAGATCTTCCCACTGCATTTGAACACAAGCCCTTTTAGAGAGTTTAGAGCATATCTACCAATGCCTTTTTACTGGAAAAATGACCACAGGTTACAAATGTACCTACATGCTTATATATTTCCATAAATTCAAGTGTAAACAATCAGCTTGGGGTTTTTTCCCATCAAAAAGTCTCTAAAGAGTCAGCTCCATAACAAATTCCAATGTCTGTGGATAAGTGTCCTAATTTGAGTTGTTGCAAATCTTTATTTGAGCTCATTAATATATTTGCACATGATTTCTCAATAAAATATTGCTGGGTTTCTTGGTGGTCCCAGCAAGAGTGGGAACCCAACCCCCTGGTCCCTTTGGAGGGGGTTCCCCTGCTGAGTTCTTTTCTAAGGATGAAGGACGAGCAGGACTCCATTTCTCTTGGTTTTCAGGTTTTTGCTTATTCTTATCTTATCTAAATTCAGCACACTGTCTGCACACCAGACTTAGCATGTGAGAAGCAAGGCACAAAATGGGCCCCAAACACCCAAAACCAAGGCCTTTAAAAGCTGTTTAACCCAATTACTTTCTAACACGCACTTTGTTTCTACTTTTCTACCAATAACTTCTACTAATCTATGCACGTAACATCCACACTACTGCTTTCTCTAACCAGTAACTTTCTGCCACCAATACTACAGAAAATGGAGCTGAAGAGGGACAAGAAGAAAGAAGGTACAACACCTAAAATCCTCTATATTGTCTCTTATTCACTCTCATATCAAAATCCTAAAACCCTAAATTCTTCACCCTGTGATAAACTACTACTATTACTA
This sequence comes from Dicaeum eximium, assembly GCA_013396995.1. Taxonomy (NCBI): domain Eukaryota; kingdom Metazoa; phylum Chordata; class Aves; order Passeriformes; family Dicaeidae; genus Dicaeum; species Dicaeum eximium. Next base: position 550,610 of record VWZP01009260.1, read on the forward strand.
CTATCTAATTCAAACTTGTGTGCTCTAACTCATCCCAGAGCTTTGGTAATTTTTTTTTTCAAAGACAAAGGTTAAAAGCAGTGTTCTGCTGAGGGTCAGAACCTCCTGAAACAGGCAGAGAGACATTCTCTGTGCTCTAGATTCCAACAAATATAATCTCCAGTTTTTGCAAATGCATCTGATGCAAATGCAGACCAGAGCAGAACACAAGGTTGTGTAAAACTAAACAGCTCGATTGAGCAAGGTGGACACTAGAATTGAGTCTGGCAAGGAATATCAAGGACAACAAAAAGGGCTTTTAAAAGTACATCAGCAGCAAAATGAAGATTAAAAAATATGTGGGGCTGCTGCTGAATCAGATGGGTGGCCTGGTAATGGAAGGCACAGAGAAGACGGAATTACTAAATGTCTTTTTCGCCTCAGTCTTTACTGCTGAGTTTGGTCTTCAGGAATCCCAGACCTCAGAGGTAAGAGAGGAAGGCTGGAGAAATCACGACTTCCTCTTGGTTGTAGAGGGCAGTGCTAGAGACCAGCTAAGCAGACTTAATGCCAATAAATCCGTGAGCCCTGATGGGATGCACCCATGGGTGCAAAGGGAGCAGATGTTGTTGCTCTGCTGGTCTCCATCACCTTTGAAAAATCACAGAGAACAGGGGAGGTGTTCCATGACTTGAGAAAAGCCAATGTTACTCTTATCCTCAAAAATGGAAAGAAGGATGACAAAGGACCAGACAGTCAGCCTAACCTCCAGTCCTGGAACAGATCATTCTGGAGGTCATCACCAGCATGTAAAAGAAAATAAGGTCATTGGGAGTAGTCATCATGAATTCACCAAGGGGAAATCATGCTTGACCAATCTGAGAATTGCTCATGCCATCCATGATGGTGTAATAGAGTGGGTAAATGAAGGAAGGGCTGTGGATGTTGTCTACCTTGATTTCAGCAAGGCTTTTGACTCTGTCTCCTATAATATTCTCCTAGGTAAGCTCAGGAAATGTAGTTTAGATGAACGGACAGTGAGGAGGATCAAGACCTGTCTGAATGGCAGAGCCCAGAGGGTTTTGATCAGTTGAGCAGAATCCAGTTGGAGGTCTGTAGTGCATTCCCCAGGGATCAGTGCTGGGTGCAGCCTTATTCAACTTGTTTATCAATGACGTGGACACCTGAGGGCTGTGCTGCCATTCAATGGGACCTTGATAGGCTGGAAGGTTGGGTGGCAAGAAACCTAATGGGGTTCAACAAGGGCAAATGCTGGGTCCTGCACCTGGGAAAGAACAACCTCAAGTATGAGTGTGGGCTGGAGGCCAATTCACTGGAGGGCAGCTCTATGGAGACAGACCTGGAAGTCTTGGATCACAAATTGACTCTCAACCAGCAGTGTCTTTGTGGCCAGAAGTGCCAATGGCATCACAAGGTGCCTCAGGAAGTGTGGCCCAGCAGGCCAAGAGAGTTGATCCTCCTCATCTACTCTGCCTTAGTGAGGTCACATCTGAAATGCCGCGTACAATTCTGGTCTCCACAGCTCAAGAAAGACAAGGACCTACTGGAGAGGGTCCTGCAGAGACCAAAAAGATGATCAGGAACTTCTTTCTTATGAGGAGAGATTGTAGGAGCTGGGACTGTTTAATCTGGAGAAGACTGAGAGGGGATGCCATTAATGTGTATAAATCTCACAAAGGCGGGTACCAAGAGGAAAGTGCCAGACTCTTTCCAATGGTGCCCAGTGACAGGACAAGGAGTAACGGCCATAAAAAGTCCCATAGGAAATTCCTCGACAACATGAGGAAAAACTTCTGTACACTGAGGGTGGCAGAGCAGTGGAACGGATGACCACAGAGGTCGTGGAGTGTCCCTCTCTGGAGATGTCCAAAATCCATCAGAACATATTTCTGTGTCACCTGCTTTAGGTAGGTGATCCTGCCTTGGCAGTCGGGTTGGACTGGATCATGTCCAGAAGCCCCTTGCAAACCTAACAATTCTGTGATTCTGTGACATTGCAGTGACAGCTGGAAGATCTGACAGGACATGGGGAAATGCAAGGTCTTCTAAAGCTAATGCCTCCTAAATTGTCTGGAAGGAGTGTCTGACTTGTTTAACTACAGGTTTGCAGGTATAAGTGGTAGGACCAGGTCCAGAGTCCATGCACTTTTGTTACTTTCTCTTGCAGCTGCTCTTTTGCTTCTCCAGAGCTTGTTCAGGAGACCCCAGACATTTAAATGCAGGGAGCTCTTTCTGGACTGTAGAGTCATGAGCTGCTTCTGGGCCCCTCATGAGCTTAGTGCAGAGGTGTGTGGTGCCTTCTGCCTCCTTTGCCTAAAGATGACCTTGCTGTGAAGTACACAAACCTCATCAACCTTTTCTTACCAAACCTCCAAACCTTGAAAACAACAGAGATCATTTGAGGACCATTACTTTATATGCTAAGAAGTTTCAGCACATAACAGGGAAGTGATTATATACATTTCCTACAAAAACAAAATAAAAAACACCCAAGAGTTCCTAAAAGTGCGGTATTTTATTTGTAAAATGAAGTTTGTGCTATGCTCATTTGTAAACAGTGCTGATGAAATATTATCACGATATATTGTGATACCTTTTTAAAACTGGTTGAGCTCAAATGGGCTCAGGTCTGCTCCTGCTGAAAGTGGTATGAAACTATAAAGGGGAATTCATCCCTGTAATTGCTTATATGTGTAATACAAAATCCATCCACACTACAGTTTCACACAAAATTATATAATAAGGAGAATTAGGGATTCATAGTCAGAGTTCTGGAAATCAGCATTATCTTTAATTTTAAAACAACACATTTAAAATTAAATCTGCTCTGTTCAGTCTAATTTCTTATTTCCTTCATACCTGAGTGGATCCTCATGAAAACAGTAAAAGTCACTTGACCACAGGTGTATTCCTTTGGAAAAACCTACTTCACACCATAAAGGATAAGATTTTTAAAACTTTAATTAAATTGAATCACTTCTTCTCCTTTTCTGAATGCCTAAACCATTTCCAATAACACTATAAGAATTCAATCTGTAGCTGTTCTCTACCATGGAAAATTTCTGTGTGAGCTGATAATGTGTGACAAGGTTATTAGTAAGTGAAATAAACTATAAATTGGTTGACAGAAAAGCAGATTAAAAACAAACAAACAAACAAACAAACAAAACCCCCCAACACTTTAAAAAGTGAAATTTCACACTTCTTGCTACACTTTGTCTAAGACAAAACACATGCTACAATCCCAAAGCAGTGGTCATTGCAAATTGGTGCACATTTTAACAAGAACAAGGCACTGGGTACCCATTAACTCCTTTTATTTTAATTTAGCAGCAAAAGCTTTCATTATAGCCCTTAGACAAGAGAGAAGCCTTTGGCATTAAAGTGAGAGAGAAAGCATATATAGAAATACAATAAAAATTTAATTTACAGCACGGGGACTGGCAAATATATATTAACAGAACGTAAAAACTTAGTTCTAAATAATTGAATTGGATTAATACAAATGAGAAACATATCAAAAATACATAAAAATCCAGAGGGAATTCATTTTAGAGCTCTGCAGATGGAGGCAAACCCATGTTTAAATATATATTTTTCCAGTTATGGCTTGAGGAAATAAACCAATGTTGCTTTCACAGCTCTTTGTATATATTTTTAACAATTAAAATTTTCCACCATTTCTTGTAATAGTTGGTTGACAAAAAGGGCAGATAAATGTAAATGTTTGCAGGCACAATAACCCATTCTTTTCCTCAGTTTGAGAATTCTTTTTTCCTTTTATTTCTCAAATCTTAGCTTTAAAAAAAAAAAAAAAGTATTTTGGAGCAAACCTGGCCATCCCCTTCCATTCACTCTTTTTAGTGTCCAGTTAGAAGAATCATGACTTTGTTACACTAGGTAATATGTGTGGAGGACGGGGGGTGGGAGAGGAAGGATAAATAATTCAGCACCCAATCCACATTGGAATGGAAAAAAAATCACTCTTTTTCCTAGGCCAGAGCAAGTTGGTGTTTGTTTTCTTAATGTGATTCTTCTCCTGGATGCTGTCTACAGTTTTAACAGGAACAAGGTTTGGATACAGGCCTTGGTAACAGAGTTGAATGCTACATCTGATTTGCTTTTTGCACGTTTTCTGCCTGGCCCTGGGAGGAAGAAGAGAGACATGCTGAGAGAGAAGTGTCTGTGTCTAAACTCCTATAACATATCCAACCCTATCCATATCCATCCTGTGGGAAGTGGGGTACCAAGGCTCCTCAGATGCTTCACACCATCCCTGGCCCTGCAAGGCTGTCCAAAGCCTGGGGATGCCAGTGCTTGCCCAGACTCCAGCACGCACCCAAACACCAACATGTACCCAGCCTCCAGATGATAGAGTCAAACTCTCTTTCTGTCTTTCTCACAGAAATGTGAGTTTTAGCAAACCAAAAGTTAGCCCCAATACAGCTCTTCATTCTTCTTTCTGTGTCCACACAGTGCTATGTAGCATACAGGGCTCCTGACCTGTGATCCAGGTTCCTCAGACAATATTTTTATTCTGCTCATAAAAATAGCGCCCATAAAGAAGACATAGAGAGTTCTGCTCATCTTGTCAGTTTAAGCTTTGCCCATCAAGCAGGACACACTTATTGTGTGACTCTGATATGGCAGAATCTGCTAAATTCATCTTTCCATCACATTCCTCCTTGAATTTCAGCTTACAATGTAAATATGTAGACAACATGCATTCTAGCTCTGCAGAGACTCATTTCTAAAAGTATCAAATCTAATACCTGTGGCAAGAAGTCCATTTGCATACCAGTGGGCTGAGCCGTCCTTCACAGGGATCTGAAGGCCATTTTCCAAGCAATCAGGGATTTGTGGTGATCCTGCTGTGAAGTTCTTCATTTTGCTGCAGTCAACAAAGTCACCAGGACTCTGTGAAGCACTGAAGCCCACCTGCACAGAACAGCTTGCGAGACTGGGGCCTGGCCACAAACAATAGCAGCTCTTTTGGCAAGCTTGAAAGACCTTCTTGTTGGCAGATTGAGGAGGCCCACGCTTCTCCTACTGCACTGCCGTTGATCAGAATCAGAGAAGAGCATTAATCAAGCATGCAATAGCATTTTTTTTCCAAATTGAGATCTCAGGTCTATGACAAGCACTTCTCTTAACGCAACCTTACATAAATATTATGCAACCACACTTCGAAACTGCTGCGTTGAGAAATTTGAAGGATAATGAGTACTTTTTGGAAATGTTGCTTCAGTCTTTCCCCTGTCTAGGCAGGAAAGACTGTTCATGGTCATGGTGCTGCATGCTGCATCAGTTAATTTGTCTTTTTGTCTGCTTTTGGCTCATACCTCCCCTACAACTTTGTGAAAAATGACAGAGTGTGAACATCTTGCCATTATTGGGCCATGTGACAGACGCCCAGCACAGCAGGCCAGGGAGAAGCATCTGAGTCTTGCAAACTCTCCTCACTGCTAGATTTACTGATGGATGACCGAGATCTGTGGTGCTGACAAAGATGCTGCTGACCTTACTTCCAAGCATGCTACATGGTTTGTGGCTTACAGCAGTGCATCCAGGACACAAGAGACAAGAACTAAGCGTGTTTTTAGCAGGAGATGGGTTGATTTTTAATATGGAATATGGTTCAGAAATGGTGAAATCTCCACAGAGGAATGTTGTTTTGAAAATGTTCGTGATCGACGGTAACAGCAGACCTTCTTTTTAAAATGTGAATCCATAGAATAGTAGACAATCCCCATTTTTTTGCCTACGAACTACCTGTCTTCTGCTAGAAACTGTTTAATTAACCTGTTACAATACTTAATCTAGCCAGTTGATAACAAATACTTGGAAAGAGGATGCTTTTGTAAAGGGAATTTGCCAGAGCAACAAAACACTTCTTACAACATTTCTTGCTATCTTCTGTTTTATTTTTTTGAACATTTTGTTTTCTTCACAGAACCAACACTCACATTTTTTCAGGTTTTAAAAAGGGAGCAAAAATTAAGCTAGTGCTTTCCTTTTCAGACTGCATTGTTTCTGGAAGCAAATAAATACAGTCTTCTTGCCTGTGAGGAAGAATATCAGAAAAGTAGGACACACAAAATAAAAGCACTACTGAGTCATACCTACATACACAGCAAGCCCAGAAGTTCCTTACAACAACTTAGAGAAGTTGTTCATGTACAGCCCGTGGTACATTTGCATCAGCATTTTAGCTCAAGCTGAGAATTGCTCAAAGATCACTGCTCTCCACACAGTGACGCAGCAACATGAACCAGATTCCTTTGAGGTGAAGTATCCCCAGAGACACTCTCCAGAACATCTAATGTAACCCAGCCATAAATGAGCTTTCAATCCGGAGGACCAGCCTAGAACCAGCCAAAAGGAAAATACTTGAAAAGCCATCATGTGGGCATCCTGTAAACAAGGGGCTCTCAGCACCATCTCTTTCCACAGATCCACTTCCAGCACTCCTAACGAGTTAAACATAACCAATGAATGCTGACAAGGTCAGGAGAAAGATTTGAGAGGTCAGATCAGGTAAAACCTGCTTCCATTCTGCCCAAAAGTGAGATATGGTGATGGCCAATTAGGATTTATAGTTGTTCCAGACAAGGAACTGAGGCAAGGATAAATCAGAAATCTCAAGATTGAGTAGCTGAGTTTGGAACCAGATTAAAGAAGCGGTGCCTTTGACATTAGCTCATGCAACCATAAGGTTTAGGGGCAGCCAATGAAACCCCAAAAGCTATATGTGCAAATTATGCATTTTTTTTAGTAAGAGGGATCCTGAGTCAGTGCTGCAGCTGGCTCTCTGACCTGAAAAGCAGGGGAGTTCTTCAGCTTGGGAAGAAGCCAGGAGAGCTGCAGGAGACAGATGTGTAGACACAGAGATATTGAGAACACAGAAATGTGGACTTACTGCCTCATGCAGATATTGATGCAATACTAAAAATGAATTACTTTCTGGCCAGACAAACATGAGCCCAGTAAACAGCAGTGTCTCCCCTCTGCTCAAGTCAAGGGAAGACAAATTCCCACAGACATGCTGGATGCTCCATGGTGCTCACATGAAGAGTGTCCACTCAGGGACTGACTACAAGGTTTCACCAACCACAGCACCAACCAACTCTGCCACTGAGGAATGGGTGCAGTCCTTCTACAGCCAAGTGCTCTGGAGCCAAGGGCAAGAAGGTTTCCTTCGTTAAAACTCACCTACCTTGCATTTGACCTACTTATCTATCGATTGTCTTTACAGTGGCCTCATTGCTGCAGTAAATAAAGCGTGGGTTTCTATCCCACCCTTTTAGATTAGGGAGAGATTCAATCCTAGAAAAGCTTGGAAACATGTGTCTCCCAAACTGGAGACAAGATTTTTATTTTTCAGTGTTCCTCCTCTTTTTTATTCCTGAGTGTATTTAAATAGCAAGTACTTCTCTGAATGGTAGTCAGACACAGAGAAGAAAGATCTATAGATTCAGCTTTGCCAGAAAATAATTATTCAAACTTAAAATGAAAGGGGTGAAACCAAAGTAAATGAAGGTTAAATCAAATACATTCTGGGTCCCACATGTCCAAATGTGGTGGCTTAGGCTAACCAGTAGCTAAATGCCTGCTCAACCACTCACTCCTTCTCCCTCCTCAACAGAACATCAGGGGAAAAAAATTGGCTTAAAAAGCTGATGGGTCAAGGAAAGGATAAGGAGATAATTTAGCTCTTACCATCATGGCCAAACCAGTCTCAACTTAAGGAGAATTAATTTCATTGATTGCCAACTAAACATACAAAACGGCCCCAAGATGCCACTATTTTGGTTGAGGGGCTCAGTTGTGCTCTGCAGGGAATTGGTCAGAACCATCTGAAATGGTTTGCTTAGGGCACAGGGCAGGGCCAGCCTTTCATTCCAAGGGCCACCCCTCCAGCCCCCACTGCCAGCACCTGCAACAAGCACACCATGTAAAACTGCAGAACATGAAGACCTCCTTCCAACAGCTTGTAAACAGCATAGGGATAACCAGGGAGGAGCTGCAAAAAGGGAATAGTTAATGTCATGGCTTTCATTCCAGAATATGCAATTACATATATAATTTCTTAATAACCAGGAACTCTACACAAATTATCATGGACTCCTCTTTTATCCATATTCCTGAGTAGATCCTTTAAATGTGATGTTTCCAGATAAAGCTCTATTTTCCTCAAAGATGTAGTGTTGGTTTTGCAGATTTCATGCATATTAAATCTAAGTATCTTTATATTTTCCACCTGGATGCCAGAGCATTTCCATATTTCATAACACAAGATTTAGAAGTTTCATCAAAGCAAATGCACTAGCTCAGTGGTTGTGAGACTTTTGCTGTACACAAAGTGTTAGGATAAAAATACTTCTGAAAAAGTCAGGAGAATCCACAAGATATTTTCATTCAGTTCAGGAAGGAAAGAACCTACTTTATGAATAAATATTCTTCAAATAACTCACTCACAGCAGGAGATGCAAAGCTAGAAAAAAAATAAAGGAAATCAGACACTTAAAATATAAACTTATTCTGCCTCAGAGAATGAAAAGACTGAAGTCTTACACAAGCAAAATCAAACTTCACATTAAGAAAATTGTACCATTGATTTATCCCAAAGTCTTGACGTTTACTGCTAAAAGAGCATGACAATAACCCATCCTGGTACATCTGTTAGACTGAGCCTTTCATGTAATGCATCAGAAGGTGTTTTTCAGCACATCCCATTCTGACAACATTAATCAGCAAAGCCCATATCAAGCAAGTAAATTTACAGAACAAATTTGCAGGGTTATTATTAGACCAGAGGCCCTGACACAGCAAGAGCCTACCTATGGGAACTAAGTGCATGACAACCAATATAAGGTGTTTTACTGGGAGATTGTGACTTTTTCCAGAACAAATGAAACAAAGAAAGGACTGAAGGCCCTCAAAATACTATTTCACTAGCATGGATTGTCAAGAAAGTGTGACTTGATGTCAGTGAACTGATATATCCTTATATATACTACTTTTAGGTAAATTGATATAACAACTTGTACTACCACAGGAAACTCTAGTCTTGTTTAGAGCAAGGCATCAGTTCTTGCCAGGTCAAAGATTTCAATTTACCCAAAATGAAGCCAGTTCCTGCATATTGATTGCTCCTCCTAGCTGTAAATTATCACTGATTATTTTGAGGGCAGAAGTGTTGATAGCTTCCTGCTATTACTGACCTAGCTGAAATTAAGTCTATAGTATAATTTTCTATTGATAGCAAGTGAGATGTGGCTGGAGTGCTTTAGTGTTTCAAATCTTACACAATAATAAATCCCAATGTCAAAGACTCTTTTAGTCAGTGTTGTTTTATTGAAGACAATAGACTTGTTCAAAAGTAATTTTTGGAGTACTGATATTCCCTCAAAATATACATATAATTTTTCAGTGATCCTGATTCAAAATGCTTAAGAATTCAGCGTTCCTCCACATGTGAATCTTAAGTACCTTCATATGGCAGGGTGTGGTGAGAGGAAGGAAAAGGAGGAGGAGTATTTTGAAAAGATTCAGTGATGGTAGCTTGAGATCCATATTGAAGTACAAGCCCCCAGCTCCTGCTTGTACAGAAAAGCTCAGTCCATGCAGTAACACCAAATCCATGGCTCCTGGTCAAACTGTCTCCAATTATTTCCTTTTCTCAGCCACAAGACACAGGTCCCTGTTGAGCTGCTCCTCAGAAAAGCCAGGTGTAGGAGATCAGACAAGCCAAGAACTGACACAAATCCTAACCAGTAGGGATTTCTCTGATAAACAACTGCAGCATCTCAATGGGGTAAGAGAGGGAGAACTGCGCAGTTATAGCTCATGTTCAATTGACTGAATGAGTACAAGGTTTAAGTTCACAGAGCTGTCAATCTGATATTTTTCTCAGATCACTTTTTTCTATCCTAAGAATTCACATGTCCTTGCTAGACAAAATTGTAGTCTCTCTTCTGGAGTAAAATGGGATCGAATTCATCAGTAAAGTCAACCCGAAACAGACTTTGTTAGCCTTTTAGTTTGCTTTCAAATCTTGAAAAACAGAAATAGAGTCAAGAACAAATAGCTGAAAATTCAAACTCTCTCTGTTGGTCTTTCTGTCAGCAACACCATGGAGTCATAAGTCATATCACATCTGTAGCCTTTGGGAATGTGCTGAGCTTAGGCTGTATCACAAACTGGGTTAGCTGATTTGGGTGTCCAAATCAGTCCAGTCAGTAGAGCAGTGTTGCTGGAGGTTTAACCTCCTGGCAGTCTGGGCCATTACTTGCTGGTCAGGAAAGGAGGTCTGGCTATAAAATAGGAACTGTTGACTACAAAAAGATAATTGATAATAAGTACTCAGAGCAATGCTCATGGCCTAAAGCAGGTAAAACAGTAAGGTGAAGCAGAAAACATCCATCTGACCAGAATAAGCATTCAGCAAGACAAACTTCTATCTATATCCATTTATTCTTGATACTGTTGTAAACTAAAATGACTCTTCAAAGTGCAAAGACCAGAAATAGGCATTAGAAATTTCTCTTTCAGGGAAACATTTTTTTCCTCTGTTGAGTTTCTTACCTTCAAGAAGATGAATAACTTGTGTCTGCGCCTGTTACAGCCCTTAAAGGTCTAAATAACACATCTTTTTTACACAGAAGAAAAGAAAAGACTATTCTAATGCAGCACTTGCTTCTTAGACATGAGCAATTCAGCCTAAGTCTGTAGAAAATAAATGCTCATCATAAGACACTGGCAAGGAAAAGCAATGAAAGATGTCCAATCTTGCCACAAAATTTTGAGTCAAAATCATTCGGAAATTAATGAACTCCTGAAATTCCCGTCTCTAACGGGACAGTTGAAAGAACACAGAGAAGAATGTTTGATCAGTGCAGAATTAATTTTAATTAATGGAAAGCTACCTTTTCCATTCATTATTAGTTTTCATGGCCTGATTTTTTGGTAGCAGGGGGGCCACAGAGGTGGCTTCTGTGAGAAGCTGCTGGAAGCTTCCACCATGTCTGGCAGAGCCAATCCCTGGTGGCTCTGAAGGTGGACACACTGCTGGCCAAAACTGGGCCAATGAGAGAGGTTGGTAACCCTTCTGTGATGACATATTTAAGAAGAAAATCAAAACAATATCACACTGTTTTTTTTTTTTTCTAGTCAGAGAAGAGGAGGAGGTGAGAACATGTGAGGGAAACAACATGGACACACCGAGGTCAGTGGAGAAGGAGGGGAGGAGCTGCTCCAGGTGCTGGAGCTGAGATTCCTCTGCAGGCTGTGGTGACACCATGGTGAAGCAGCTGTGCCCCTGCAGCCCGTGGGGATCCATGGGGGATGCAGAGATCCACCAACAGCCAATTGGGACCCACGGGGGATGCAGAGATCCACCCACAGCCCATGGGGATCCACGGGGGATGCAGAGATCCACCCACAGCCCCTGGGAGAGGTGCTCACGCTAGAGCATGTGGATGCCTGGAGGAGGCTGTGATCCAGTGGGAGACCCGGTGGAGAGGGGGCCCTTAATTCCAGGCTGGAGCAGCCTGTCCTTGGAGAACTGCTGACCAAACCCCCCTGCCCTGTCTCCCTGCACTGTTGGTGGGAAGGAGGGAGGGGCTGGGGGGAAAGAAGGTGTTTTAAGGGCTTATTTTAGATCTCATTATCCTCCTCTGGATTTATTAATAATAAATTCACTTTGCAACTTTAGGTTGAGCCTGTTTTGCCCTTGAAGTGTTTTCTCCCAGTCCTTATCTCAGCTCATGAACCCTTCATTAACTGTTTTTTTTCCTCTCACCTACCCAGCTGTGGCAGGGGAGAGTGAGCAAACAACTCTTGTGGGTACCTGGTGTTGGGCCAGCGTCAAACCACGACACTCTTACAGTCAGAACGTACACATAAAATCACACCACCAGCAACTCTCGTTTGTGCACTTTCTGGGGCTGAGTTTGAGCATTTTTGCCTTCTGTCTAAAGTGAGAATTACAGCTGAGATTTTCCCCAAGGCATTTAAAGGAATTAAGATCTTCACTCCTGTTGGACAGCAGCATGATGTGGGTCTCTACGTTCTCGAGGTAACTCCAAAGAGCCATTAGCTTCTATTGGCTGTACCACAGTAATGCTGGAGCCTTAGAAGAGGACAGCTCTTGATGGCCACCCATCATTTAGCACAGAAGCTGAACATATGCTTCCATTGCCTGTGCTTGTCCCAGTTGTTCCTCCTTTAGGGCTGATCTTCTTCATCAAAGGGGGAAAATGCCTGTAGTAAGACCAGATTTCTGAAGCTGGGTAGCATCTATATTACACAGACAGCAGATTCCCTTGGAGACCTTCACAGGAATTCTTGTCACAGACAAGGCAGGAAACTTGTCACTTGCTCCAAGACAGCTTCACTGTGCACCTGGCATTTCAAAACAAGTCCAGTGCTCAGGTTCAGCAGACTGGATCCCACACACTGTTTCTTTGGTTTGGTTGTTTTCTTTTCCTCTTATTTTGGGCACTGTTGCAGAGAACCCTCTTTGGAGACTAAGTTTCCAAAGTAAGGCATGATTTCAATCATGGGATTCTCAGGGCTCAATGAAATAAAACAAACAGATGTTTCAAGTTTTGAAATGAGTGTAACAGCATAAATAAGAGAGTGATAATACTGACAAAATCTAGCTTAATCTAAATGTTAGTGGTCAACTTTTTATGCTACCTATTACCAGATCAGTTTTCTTGAAGTCTAGTTGAAAAATCTACTTCCCAAATTTACCTGTTTTATTTGTTAGATCCCAAAATCATGCAGGGTGAACAAATATCTTAAGGGCAGATCTTTATTTATGCTTTTACTCAAAACTGACTCTTTGCCTAGCACGGTGTACATGCCAGTTTAGATCACAAGGTTTAAGGGTAAGATCCTGCTTTTTGCATTTCCTCCGTTCAATGTCCATCAAAATTTTCAATTTTTTGTAGGTGTTTCCTAAGAGCCAGTATTTAGGTAAAGAAGACTCAGGGCTTGAGTTAGGCAGCTAACCTAAACTTCTTTTTGGCATTTATTCTAATTATGTTATTGACCTTGGAGGCCATACATTTGGGTGTTTAAACACCTCTAACACCTCCAAGGCTTGTGTGAAGGAAGCCCTTGGAGCCCACCAGTGACTAAGGGCTCTGTCCTTGTCAGTCCAACCAGGTACAAGACATAATACTAGTGAAAATTATTTGGCACAGCTTTATTATTACAAAAATACCATCAAATTTGGAAAAGAACATAATATATCCTTGGGAAAACCACTCATTTGCATAAGTATTCAAATGCTCAGTGGGGCTTGCGAAGTCTCCATTTTGAGTGATGGACCCTTGGAATAGCACTAATGAAAACACTTCTGTTCTACATTTCCTGTGTGTACTTTAATTTCATTTATGAAAATGAAGGCTTGATTGTGTATCTTCCTCTGCCATTTGGTAGCCTGCCATCAAAACTCTAAGTGACATGGCAGACAATAGATTTATGCACCATGAAGCAGACACAGTAGGGGTCTGGAGTATTTGTGTTTTATTTCCAGTTAAACAATACACAAGGGGCTGTCACACTAACAAGGTATATAATGATTGACTTGCTCAACCACTCTGAGACCTTTACTCTGATACAACTGAAATCTCAATAAACAGGAAATTTGTATCTGAACAGCTGTTTATTTTGAAATGCTGTGCTCTAGCCGCTTCCTTTTCTGAGCAGTACATATGGTTCATTCCTATTTAATTGAACAAAAAAGTAAAATCATTTGTTGAAATGGAGTCATAGTTGTTCAAATTAAAGGTTTTAAAGTGAGGTTTTGCTTTGTTCTTTTCACACTTCTCTTTACCATGTCATTTGCCCTTTGATATTCACAGTTTGCAGACAATCCTTAACAATGTAACTCTGAACACTGTAATGCTGCAACTCTCTTTTGTTGGAGGCATCATAATAAAAAAACAAGAATATGGTCATCCTGTTGTTGAAAACCCACAGAATAATTTATCAATCACATTACTTTATGAGCACAATAAACCTCAGGCTCACAGTCTCATAATGGTATTTATGGTCATCTGTCTCATACAAGAACCATGAGAAGAGAAAGTCTCTGCAATGATCCCCCCTGAAGCTTGGTTGTATGAGTTTCTGCCTGCAGCCCTCTCCAAACTGCTCTAGAACAGACTGAGGGATATGTAAGTTCAGGCTCTCCCACTCTGACGTGCTGCATAAACAATCATCAGTAAAAATCAGAAATAAGCAATTATATATTCAAAGTAAAGTAAAAATTTCATCTTTTAGCTGCGAGGAAGATTTGATCCAGCTAAATAATTTTTATACTAAAATTCTGAGGCATAAAGTCCTATTTTATAAGTATTCATTTTCATGCAGTACTATTTTAATTCCTTAGACAGTAGGGGTAGGCTCCTTGCTACTGGACCATGCCACAGTTTGGATGAGTTTGGAAGGCACCAAATGTTTGTTGTATATTGAGGGCTTTGATCCATCTTAAAGTTGATGTCCTAGGTTAGAAATGATGAAGGATATCCATTGTCAGACCTGCCATTGTCAGATGATCTTTTTGGAAAAGACATCTTACACAACTTCAGCCCATGGAACAGGAGCCAATGTCCACACCACAAAAGATTTAACTCCACCTGTACATGCGCTCTTTGCAATTTCAGTAAATATAGTGGGCTTTAAAACTTGAAAATTCTGTCATTTTACTGTGCCCACACATTTTAGCGAAACAACAGGACTGTGTGAAAAATGACCACTCAACTACTGAGCATTTGGCAAATGAGGAGGCACAGGGCAAAATCCTCAGCCATGACAAATCCTTGATTTATATCAGCTGAAGCTCTGGCAGCACAAGTCTCCAAGTAAAGCTGCCACACTAGACAAAGTGGAGAGATATCTGCCACTCTTGCACCATAAAACGAGGCCCAGCAGTCAGCTTCTCATCTCCTAAAATTCTTTGAATCCAACCAGGCTCCTGGACAAAGACTTCAGGTGTGTTTGCTCCTGAGCAGTGATTTTTGTCTTGTATCCTTGAATTGACAGTAAAATGCATGGGTAATAAATAATTTCTGGCATGTGAGGTGCAGAACATTAATTGAAATTCACTGGCAGCAATTGAAAAAATTTAGTTGTAACAGGCAACTGGACTAAGCCTTGTGGGTGAGTTCTCCTGGGTGTAGACATGTAGGTCTGTATCACCCAACACTCAGCAGGAAAAGACAGACCCCTGTCTGATTTTATACCAACAAAAACTGGAGAGAGGGAGGGATGAAGAAAATTGGAAAAGGTAAAACTGGGTACACAAACTTTCGTGTTCCTCTTTTGAATCTGCCAGAGCTTTAGCCCAATTGATCTTTGTCCTAGTAGTGGATGTTTCTATTATAGAGAGGACACTCAGCACAGAATATAAAACTCCAGGTAATTTTAAGGTAAGCAGGTAATTTTACCTTGGATGGCGCTGACCATGCCTGTAAGCTGTTTTTTTGCTTACTTAACTATTTGTCCTACCGTAACATTGCTTACATTTTACTTTGATAACAAAATGTAATGTTTGTTTAAAGGCAGTGCTTACTACCTTCTCTATGTCAGCCACATAACACATCCTATTCTTCAGACAGGCTGCAGATAAACAAGGTGCTTTTCCTTAAACACAGTTTGCCACACACGAGCAATACACAGGCAACCCATGACAGTTGTGAATCAGCAGCAGAAATTCCCTCACATTTTGTTGGGAGGGCAACCTTATCTTCACTAATTTTTTGCTGTTGTTTTGTTTTAACATTTCCATGTCTTTCAAGGTGGCCAGTGGAGGGAGTTGGCAGCACATTCCCCCTTTCCGTGACAGAGCTGCCCTTTCGAAGCTCCCAGTCCATAACAGAGGTTGTAATATTCAGCAACCTTCCGCACAGGCAGCTTTGCTGCCTGAGGCACAAAAATTAGGTTTGGTTTGTCTTGCAGTAGAACACGTATTCATGATCCACAATTCACCTCAAAGGCTTTAGCCAAACTAGCAGCAGCAGATTCAGGAGCTGTCATGATTAAATCATTCTCAAAGACTAAAGAAACCAGAAACAAGTTTATTGCTTGCCAAAGGAGCAACAAGAAATAAGTAGCTGTAGATTGGAATGTCCTAAGGTCCCTGTGTCTTTTTCAGTAATGGTAAATAAAACTGTGACCAAGACCCCTTTTCCCCTACACTTCATTTCCCTCAAGAGAGACAGGCTCAGAGAGGTGCATCTCCCTCCTGTGCTCTTCTCCATCCCTCCTCAGCACCTGAGACTGCCCTGCTCTCAGCTCTGCAGCCCTCCTGAGGCATGGTCCAGCTCCTGTGGGGCTGGGAGGCAGTGGAGAGAAAGAGAGCTGTGGGATGCTCAGCACACCCCCCTCACATTTCTGGGGGCATCACGAGGAGAACACCTTGATAATGCAGAGCCTCAAGGTGCGGCCTGGGGTACAGAACAGTGCTGCTCCATGTTTTCATGATCTGTGACTATGTTCACAGGAACAGCTCTGCTGTATTTTATAGGTGTGCTGCAAGCTTTAGCCCACTGAGAGAGACACTTAAGGCTTCTCCTTTGCTTTTCCTCTTATCTACACAAAAAGCCAAAAAAGAGCTATTTTCTTTAGTTATTCACCTGAATATCAGGGGACGAAAAATAATCTGGAAGCCTGTTCTCAGGTTTGTCAGATTAAGGAAGTATTTGTTCTCACCAAAACTCAGGAATATTCATCCTCACCTTCCTGTGAGCCCCTGTCCTAAAACTAGGAGAAACACCTTCCAGATTTCTTCCCAGAGATGTGGAGAAGGAAGGATCTTTTCCTTTTTTTCTGTACTTGCGTTGCCAAAGCTAACGTCAAGGAAAATAATTTTGTGTGTTTGCAAATTCTTTGGACAGATATATGAAGTCTTACTTGCCTGACTTGCCTTTGAGTTCTGAACAAATTGTTCCCTAGGTCACTTTCTATTATGAATATCTTGGGATGTTTGTTTGGTTTCTCCCTGGCTCGGAAATTAAAAAAGTAATATAAAAGGAAAAGCATACTTGTTCAAGCCATCCTTTAATCAACACCACACAAAAATTGCTTCCCTGAGTAATTTAAATAGCAGCACTGGAATTCTTATATACCTTTAGATACTGAATTTAATCAAATAAAGTCTCGTTAGCATGGAAAAATACTTCCAAAATAGTCTTTAATGACTGGGGACTTACCAGAATATCTTTGGGAATACACAAATGCAACAACACACATTATTTCAAGAGCCACAGTCTTAGGAGAGCCACCCAAACTCAGAGCTTGTTCAAACACTAACAAAGGCTACAGTCTTGTCATCTTCAGGGAAAATCAGCCTTCAGGTCCTGCTCTGAATAACACCCCTGTTTCAGGAGGGTGCAGCCACACACATTCAGATCCCACTGAAGTCAACAGCATTCATATTATACTGGCCTATGGGTCTGTGACTCAGTGCTTTCCTGAACAGGTGTGAGTTTCATTTGTGTTTAAAAGAATTGCCTGAGAGAGCGTTTAAATGACAGTCAGCTCAGTCAGCAGCCACTGTGAACCAAACTGCAACACCAGTTTTTAAGAATTCCCTGTTCCTGTATACTCCTCATAAATGTTAAAGAAATAAAGAAGTGGTGTTTAACTCTGCTGATATAAAGCCTTCATGTTTATGTTATACTCTGGGAAAGCATAAAGCATATCTTTCATCCAAGGCCTCCATTTATTCCCCTTTAAAAATTCTTAATTCTATATTATTAATTTTTCTTGTTCTTTTATATTTGTGTCCTCTTGAATTCCAAATGTCTGAATCAATGCATTTTTATCTTTCAGCCACAGCAGACATATAATGGAGCCAAAGTCCTGCCACTAAAACTTGTCTCTGCACGTCAAGGTAACTGCTCAACTCTTGCATTACTGGTAGAGTGGCTAAAATGTTTCTAGCTATCAAACTAATTCAGACATCTTTGAACTGTCCCTATTCAGTAATTAAGTATTATTGTGCTACTTTACAAATGGGAAATGAAGGCCAAGGACCCCATTCAATGTGCTGGATGTCTGAAAGATTTACCCCAGCCTTCAAAGAAAAACAGAACAGAGCAGGGACTCAGGGTCCTATTTCTGGCAGGAGTCTAACCTCTTCACATCAACTGCCCAGGGAAGTGAGCAGTATATTTATATTTAGTCCACACTAATCTAAATTTACCTCACAGCTTCCTAACACTGGGAGCCTACATATATTATAAGAGTCTGTCACAAAGGTTATCTGAAACCTCATTCACTTTTTCATAGATAAAGCTCTCCTAGCGGATGCGGCTTTGACATAAAACAGGAAAGAATTTCAGATATGCTTTCCCAAGTGTTAGTAAAGGATGCGTGAAACTTTGCTACCAGAAGCAAGACGGGCTTGCAATTGCTTCAGAGCTGCAAATCAGGAGCAATCTCATTACCCCTGGTGTCACTGTTCTCCTTCCTAGCAGTGGAGTGACAGAGGGGCAAAATCAATGTGAGTCCAGACACAGACCCATCCCTTTTTCTAGTAACCCTCAAAAATGGATCACAATGCAGTTGCAGCTGAACTCTCCTGTGATGCAGTACATACAAAAGTATAAAGCCAACAAGGTTTATAGGCTGGAAAAATTACAAGGCTGAGGTTCTCAAATAACGATGTTTTGTCCAGACTGAGACGTGTCCCGAGCGCCAGAGAATGATGAGCTCCTCTCTTATGAATAAAAACATCTACATCAAAATTCACAGACAGAAGAGCCCAAAGTCAAAATCATTTCCAAATGTCGTGGTCACAATATAACTTCTTGCTCTGTTCTCTCCTTAAGCCTGAGAACTGTATCTATTTTTGTGTGCATGCACGGACAGGTTTGTTTGGATATAATGCCCAATTCTGTTCACTCTAGTCAGCATACACCAAGTAATAATTGCATCAGAACAGTTAGAACAGCCTTGCCCTTTGTATTTTAGAAATGCTTTTGCTCATATACTTAGACAGTTGGCCACTTTGCTTCTAGTCATTGCCTGAGGGTCTTTTTTATACCATGAGACTATTGATCAATGCAGAGATGGTATTGCCCATGCTAAAGCACTTAGCAGGGAGGATCATGCAAAAGTTCCTTTCCTCCAACCTATTTAGACAGAAAAAAAGCTAAATATAAACTGAACTTTTTAAGGCTCCATTGAATGTTTGTCCAAGTGCGAGGACAAAATTCAGGTCAATTCACCTATCCCTCAAGCACTCCTTAGAGTTTATTAAAATTGGAAAAAAATAACCTTCTAATAGATTTGACCATCACTTAGAAAGGACAAAAGTGTCCTTATAAGCTAATAAGACTGTAAAACATCACACAGGGAATCACAGATTCTCTGCTTTTCTTAACTTGTTTCCTAGAGATGGCTAGCCATAGGAAATAAATAGAAAAAATGGCATTAATCTGTTGTTATGTTTTACCCACAAGCCCATTTACTCTAATATTTTCTTACTGCAGGAGCTGTAAAATGAAGAAGTTTATGGCTTGTATGAAGCTCAATAAGAATGATGATTCATCTCTAGAACAAATATTTGGACATCAAAAAAAAAAAGAAGAAGATTCAAGAACTGATGCCTGCCTTAATATAGATCCTTTTGTGAAGAGTACTGTCCCTACCTCCATCACTGACTGACTCAGCTCACCATTTTACTCTGAGCAATCAACAGACCACTGCCTCCTTTCCCAAATTTTCCTAACACA
The DNA here is from genome assembly GCA_013396995.1 of Dicaeum eximium. Taxonomy (NCBI): domain Eukaryota; kingdom Metazoa; phylum Chordata; class Aves; order Passeriformes; family Dicaeidae; genus Dicaeum; species Dicaeum eximium. The sequence continues at coordinate 570,367 of VWZP01009260.1, forward strand.
AGTAATGTGTAGTGTTGTAAGGCTTCTTCACATTGGTTAATTAAATTTTCCTTGGTCTATAGTCTGGCCCTGAGACCTACAGGCATGGACTAGTCCTGTCCATGGTTTTAAACTCTCCTAGTCTCCCAAACTACCAAACTGCCTTTGGGGAGTTACCAGCTCCTGAATCACTCTGAGCTGGCTGCGAGCTGTTATTTTCTGTGGGTCACAAATGTGCCATTCGTGGGCTGTGGCAGAAATAACAGCGCAGACAACCAGGTGCCTGTGCCCTGGGGCCTTCCCTGTCACCACTTCATTTCCTGGCATAGATGTAGCCATTTGCTCAGTCTAGCATTGCCCAAGTTCATAATCTTTTCATACCTCTGAAAATCAGAAGTTTTTCAACAGCTAATACTGTAGTCTACAGTGGCTCAGCCTCTTTGTGTTTCCGCTGGCATTGCCTAAGTTTAAAAGTTATTAAGGGTTTTTTGAGTAAGAAAAACACTGTAAAAGACACATCACAACTCACAGATCTGACACCATGCTTCAGGTTTTCCCACCTTTCTGCCCATGAAGAAGGGGCTAGCAGTTCTATACATGGAATTTATTTCTCAGTTGCAGTGATATTGCATTATCAAACAATCTCCCCAGAAATAAGGATCACACCCACAAGAAGTCCTAACAACTGCTGTGAGAAAGCTGGAAGAGTAAACATCAAGATAAGGCACCTTATCCAAACCTCTAATAAAGCTGAAAGGCAGTTTTGGAAAGAAATGGCAATATTATGAGAAAACGTTAGATGACTAAGGGCATCCTTTCCAATGGAAGTGAAATCTCATGCTTTTAATGGAGGAAAAAAGCCTCTTTTAATTAGCAAATGACAGACAGTCGTCATAAATAAAGTGCCTGGCTTAGCAAGTAATTTCTTGCTGCTGCATCATCAGATCAATAAAGATTCAAAAAAAAGAATGTGCTTCAGACTTTTCCAGGATCACAGCAAAAATTTATAACCTGCTGAGAAATCATGTAACTCCTACTCCTAAGTAGCTACATTTGAGATGATTGCATATAGATAGGTACAGATAAAGATATAGAGATACAGATATAGATGATATATAGACTATATAGATATAGATATAGATAAAGATATAGATTATATAGATGTGCATGTGTGTATCTGAGGTGCTACATATTTATTCTGCTTTTTTTTCCACATGCAACTCTACAAATAAAAATTTTAAAAATATATATATAACTAGTTCATCATTATTATTCTGGCATTCATAAGAACTCTATGCAGAGTTTTCTTCAGTATACATTTTCCTGTTAATTCACAGTACCTATTGATGCAGGGAGCACTTTACAATTTCTTACTCATTGACTCACTGTTTAAGTTAATACATTGTTTAGTAAGCTTAGTATTTCTAAGTTCTAAGGAGCATCTAAATATAAATGAGTATATTATAGGCTCCACACAAAGGAGATGGCATCCTGGGAAAAATATTAATGGGACTCAGAGAAAATAACTTTAATGTATTATGAGTGGACAATTTGAATTGTGAAAGGAAATACAAAAAACTAATGAGTAACATTAAGCCTAACATTAAGAAGCAAGCCTCTGTCATCAAGCATTATAACGGCCACAGCATTATCAGAAGTATCAAAAGTTACTTTATTGCAAAACTCTTTCCCCGTTACAAGTGTTCCAAATTACTATCTTTTCCACTCTTTCTAACAATTTTGAACACATCTCTCTCTCTTTCCAGCTGTCATAAAATCACAGAACATTTTTCCTTGCTTATGCTCCATATCTTGGAGTACTGCATTCATAGTACACTTAATTCCTTTTGCCATAAATCAGCTTTGCATTTCCTTTGATTTGCTGGCCAGCTTTGAAGATTTATCTTTCTGACTTGACAAATTACTATTAAACATGTCTCCTCAGTTTACCTTGTTCCTATGTCCAGATCACAAACACAGATTCCTCCTTCTGCTCTTCAGTGTCTCCTGCTCCCTCTTTCTCGCTCCTCTCTTATCACATGCTCATGAAGTTCTCCAGACCTTGTGTCTTCCCACTCACACTTGTTTTTCCCCCACCTTCCCACTGCAAGGTATGTCCCCCTCCTGTTTACTCTCTTCCTCCACTCCCCAGCCTGGGCAACACCCTCCACTCTGAATTCCTTCCCCTCTCCTCCCCTTCTTCTTCAGTTCTTTAGTTCTGTTACACCCCTACTAAAAAAAAACCTCTATGCTTCTATACTTTAACTGAATCCCATGTTTTTGAGCTGACATCTTACCATCACCCTTGATTAGTCCTTCAGTCATCTTTTCCTTTTTCTTTTCCTTTTCCTTTTCCTTTTCCTTTTCCTTTTCCTTTTCCTTTTCCTTTTCCTTTTCCTTTTCCTTTTCCTTTTCCTTTTCCTTTTCCTTTTCCTTTTCCTTTTCCTTTTCCTTTTCCTTTTCCTTTTCCTTTTCCTTTTCCTTTTCCTTTTCCTTTTCCTTTTCTTTTCCTTTGCCTTTGCCTTTGCCTTTGCCTTTGCCTTTGCCTTTGCCTTTGCCTTTGCCTTTGCCTTTGCCTTTGCCTTTGCCTTTGCCCCACTTCCCAACCATACATTTCTCCTTGTCAAGAGAATTATCAGGTTTTTCAAAACTCCTTCCCCCTTCTGCAGAACATGCAGGACATATATATGGCAATATTCATTCTAAGCAGACAAGCATCTTATCTGCTTCTTTCAAGCTTGTCTTTTAATCTCACTGGCACTCTTCCATTCCCTCTTTAGTATCTCTATTTCTCAATTTCCTCAGGATGCTCCACCTCACAATATAAATGTCCTTTTAAAAATAAACCATCTTTGACTCCACTCTCCTCTCTACCAACCATCTTGCCCACCTTTTTTTGTCTGCAAATGTATTCTGGAGCTTTTCCAATTAAGCCCAGTCTTAAGCCTTCTTTTATTTTTCTAACTACTTTCCTTTGACCTCCATTGAAGAAGACACCAAAGTTCCTCACAAATCATTCCTCCCAAAACCCAGAACTGACACCCCTTGTCACCCTCTCCAATCTGCCTGCAAGGGTCTCCTTCTTGTAAAGCTTCTCTCCATGGACTTTAACTCATCTATGTCTTGATTCTCCTCTTTCCCTCTAACCACACTCAAATGTACATTTCAAAGGATTTTTCTCCTTCTTCCCTCCAGTTTTCCACAGAAGCCTTCTACACCTGGGCTCTGTCTCTGTTTCTTTTCATGTTGTCTCCAGATAATTCATTTACAGTTAATTATGCAAATAATCAAATTCCAGATAATCTCATCTGCAAAATAAATAAATAATGTACCTGCTCCATGTTTCAGCCATCTGCTTAAGAGTGGCACAGTCAGAGTAGGGCTCTTCATCTTTCCCTCTGTCATGTTCCTCTTTTTCTGTCACTATGGAAATATCACTGTCTTGCCTCTTCTGCAGCTCCTCAGATCCATGGCCTTGGCACAGCCTTTAGCTGAATTCCCAATGGATTCTTACTCCTATCTTTTTACTTTACAGTTATAAGTTATACACTTTTATTCTCATTCATAATGTAAAACCCTCCTCCAGGCTCTCACCATCTCCCATCTCAACTAACATCATCTTCTACAAATTTGTCAAATATAACATTGCTACCTATTTCCATTCATAACATTACAGTGAAGAAAAGTTTCCTAGCCTTTTGCTCCAAGCATGTGATTTCACTTTTCACAGCCTTCCCCCTCTTCATTCACACCAAACATCAGCTTCTTGTCTTCATTCTTCACAGCTTGTCTCCACAGTATTTATCATCTTTCATATACTAAAAGTGACAGTAACATTTAACACACGTTCCCACAGCACATTTGGCAGGAACAGGCATTCAGGGCCAAAAGTAGAGGAGAGGTGAATTAACATCCTTTGCATGAAGCCAGAGGGATGTGCCCAAGTACCAACAGAGCCACTTATCCTGTCTGTTCTGGTGAGGAAGGGAATTTACTTATCTGTAGCCTGGAGAGCAAAAGAAAGTTTAATCCATGCAGGACAAAGCAGGAAGAGGCAACCCTTCTAATCAGCCCCTCAGAAAGCAGTAGTGAATGGTGAAGACTGAGTTCAGGAGCAGAGACAAAGATCCCCTAGGCTGAGCTTGGCAGCCTTGTTCTGTGCCCAGTCATAAAACATTCATTAGAAGAATCCCTAAAAAGCTAAAGATGGATACGACTGCATCTCAAAGATGTGTTGGTAGGAGACAGCTCAGATGCAGGGCTCTATGGAGAACTATGCCAAACAATCTGCAAATATTTGAATGCATACAGCTAGCAGGCACTTTTTATCCAGAGTCACAGCTGAGTCAATGCCTACAACAGAAAAATTCTTGCAAAAAATGTTCTCCAAAGCAGTTAGTATGTGAACCTCCTAGTCTTTCTTTCGAACTGTCCTCTTAAAAGTATTCACAACAGGCAGCCACCATGCATGAGGCAGCTGAAAGGAAAAGGATCTTTACATCCCAACCCATTAGAGCCAAACTGTGCTGTGCACAGAGCCTATCCATTCACTCATCCCTCCTTTCTCAGATCACTGCTGCTCACCTGCCTGGGCTTCAATCTCTGCTGCACATCTGGGGAAATTTCAGGGTCCAGTTTTGAGAGCAGCTTCACCTCATCTGAACGTGAACCTTTCATACCAACAAATGACAGCATTTGGGACTTAAGCTACTTAATCTGTAAATGCATGCAGATACAAAAAATCATGAAAGCTAAATGCTATGATTTGACCTTGAACATTTTCTAGCATCAATTCTGAATTGGTTTCCCATTCATTTGCCCATTAATAGCAAATTGTCTAGGCATTTGCCTTAAAAAGCCTCATACTCAGAAACAAGCATTTTGTCCAAATACGGACTGAGCACACCCTGAAGGTTTGCCCTGCTTCAATGTGGTGGAAATGGTTTTCATTAAATTTATTTCTTTCTGCTATGTATAATTTTTCCATATGAGAGAATAGATGAAAACTAGGATTGTCCTTATGGTCTTTTATCCTTTTGGATAAAAGACCATGCTTTTTAAGCCACTCTGCTCCTGTAAGCCCTATGTCCAATCAGACAGTCATATCAAGATGCTTGTAAATTCATACTTGCCAAAAACAAGTGGAAAAATATCCCTGACTATTCCTTCACAGAAAGCTTAGGCCCCTTTCCAGCTTCCAAAGGTGCACCCTGTTGACAGCTCCCAAAGCCCGGGGTGCAGCCTGCGGCTCTATGCCCGTGAAGAGAGCCAGGCTCCAGGCACCACGGCTCCCATGGGATGGACCAGACCAGTCCCTGCCTCCCCACCTCTGCCGGGCAAACAGCGGGGCTTCCCACCAGCTGAACCCCCTTCTGCAACAACACCACACACTCCTGCCTTCTACAGTCTTGCTGGTTGGAAACACCGCGGTTTTAGCTCTCCCTTCTAATTTACAGGGTGACCAGGAAGATTTATCAGCAGTTTAATACAGAGAGGAAAAAGGGCAGGGGCAGTGGGCTGTCAACGTTAGGCAAGAGCAGATCCCCGCACCAGCACAGTGACTTCAGAAACAAATTGAAGAGCCTCCCTGCAAAGATCCCTACAGCAATTTAGTCTGAAGGAATATGCCTCCCTCAGGACTCTCCTTATGGCTGCCAGAGTTATGAGGGCCACATGCTGCCTCATCATTAACATGGTGTGTTTAATTAGCACATACATGTTTGTGTTCTTTCTTTTGAAATAATCCAAAACTACGTGCATTGTGCAAATTCCCTGCATTAAAATGACATTATAAATTGTGTCTTCTTTCAGACAGCAATTTGTGAGAGTAACATGTTGCAGAAAAAAAGGTCAAGAACAAGAAAGAGAGGAAAATAAATCAGAAACTAAAGAGATATTGAGTAAGGGAAGGAGTTAATGGAAGCCTTTATAGGGCACAAAAGATTAAAGGAAGATGTCAAGGCGTTAACAGGGCTAGCATTTCTGGAATGTAAAATAGCATCTGTATTACACAGCCTAATACCTCGCCAGGAATCGATATGCTCTGAAATGTAGTAGAATTCAAGGTGTTCATTGTTTTGTGTAATCATGGTCCTTTCGGTGGTGTCCCCATCGGGACTCGTAGGGTGATAGTTTCTTATGGAGGCTTGACAACTTTTCTTCTTAACAGACAAGAAGGTTTCCTCAGGTCAATGGTGAGATAATAGGAAAGGAAGGTTTCCAGGTCCCAGGTTCATTAAAGCCTGAATTCTGTACCGAAGGGTTTTGCGTAGCTTTCCTCACGTGAGGAGATCGTGCTCAGAAGGATCAGCAGAGATGTTCCCACGAGCCATCCACACAGTAAACATGGAGATGCTGCAGCATGAGGTCCTTAGTTGGCCCTCCCTTCTTGTCTTGGTAGAGCCTGAATTGATTTCCTTAAGGGCTTGGTTCAAGGTCTGCTGATAATGCCAGCATTGCTCTGAGGAGTTCTAGCAGACAGGAAAGTTATCATTGAGGGTCTGATTGTGGCTTTATTTATCCTTTATATTGGAACTTGCTTTACATCTTTTGTCTGCAGCTGCATATGTGACCTCAGAGACCTTTTAAAATTAAGAACACCTTATTAATGCAAGTGTGAGCTCCTCATCTATTTTTCCTGTTTGTGCAGTTCCTAGCAAAGTGGGGGGTTTGACTGTGGCTGAGCTCCTAGTTGCTATGGCAATACAAGTAATAAATAAATAGTAAAAATAATACATTGGAATAAAATATTCTTATTTTGTAAGTATGATCTCCAGAATTATAATAACTGCACTTACTTACAATTTAGCATTTCTGAGCAACATTTCTGAGCGACTGGGGTGCCCCAAAACACTTGTTAACTACCATGCCTGGTACACGCCAGAAAATGGTGATGTGGGTCCATCATGTAATGCTGCAGCATTTTGGCAGTGCTGGTCATGACTGCATGTTGCCAGAGGTGTCCCTGGGAGGAGATGTGTGTGTGTGTGTGTGTGGACATGTGAGTGCACATGCCAGAGCCAGGCACATCCAAACCCCTCAGTTTGCTCATATGAAGGACACCAGTAACTTCATGGGCTTCTCTTTCTCTACAATACCATGACATGCTCACTCTCATCCAGATGAGAACTTTTTACACTTCTCCAGCTGTGCAAAAAAAGCCACAAAATGCCTGTAATTTACATTTATACTCCCATTAAAGAATATTTTAATTTATTATATAACAATAATTAAGCTCATGTGTCCAAGATGCAACAGGAAGCTGTAGATCAAGTTATATTTGAAAGAACTGCATAATTTATTTTTCCTGAATAATCTCCAAATTATAAGATTCTTCAATGTCTTTTTTCCTTTTTTTTTCTTTTTTTTTTCCTTTTTTTCTTTTTGGGGAATATGTAGCAACATGCATTTCCATTGTAGATGGACATCAGTTTTAGAAATCAAAGCCATGCAGAAAAATAGCTGCTTTTACCTGTTTTGCAGGGGAAAATAATAAATATTGGTAAAATCTGAAGTGCCTGCAGATTTGTTCTTGATTGAAACAAAACTATATTTAAACCTATAATAATGATACATTAAGTTCATAAAGAGATAAATAGCTATGTTCATATGCATGTGTATTGATTACATACAAACTGCTGCTAGGTGTATTTAGAAAATAAGGAAGTATAAAGCTTCATTATTGAAGTGACAGACAAATCTTATAATATCCAGTAGCTCCAGCAGTCATTGAAATGTTTAAGTACATTTTTGCCTGTTGACGCATTTCTAAAATAGATGAAAACTTAAACATTAAAAATAGAACATGTAAACATTGCTGGCTTGCAAAGAGAGAAGAAAGCTAAATCTACAGTGCTCAGAGATAGTATAAAGACCTAATGATGTTGTGCAGCTACAAAAGAAGCTCAAGTTTCTCAAGACAAACCTTGAACAAGCTGATAATTCGTTGCAATATATTGCACCACATAGGACTAAGGACCAGCAGTAACATAGACATATGAGAATTGCAGTTGCTTACTACTGCAAGTCTTAAAAAAATGACTTATTCTGAAATAGTTATTAGTTACAGAAAACATTTCTGAAGAATTAAAGTAACAATTTAGCAGTAACAATTTCTTTTATTTTTTCACAGCAGGCCTCAGCAGGGAAGAATGGCAAATTTAAAAAAAAAAAACCCTACCTTTTCCCAAATCCTCTGGTTACAGAAGACACTTCTTCAATGCACATCTTCTTAACAGCAGCACAGCAGAGAGTAATATGAATTTATATCATAACGAGCATTCTTTGAAAGAAGACATTACTTGTGAGAAAAGTTAAATTGCAGTTCAACCACAGCCAAAGAGACACCTTGCTCTTTTGAAGACAGCAGGTTATGAAAGATCACTCTGACTTTGCCATGGGAAAACAAGTGGCCAAAGATGCAACAGGGGAGAGCAGTAGGATGTGACCCCCATTTCTTCAGCTCTCAGCTTTGTCACTGGGCTCTGCCTGATTCTGTACACTGCAGGGGTGACATCCCTCACAGGCACACCTAACAGACAGCACCCTGAGCCGTAAATAGGTGAGGTAACATCTGGTTTAGGGATGCTGCCAAGCAGCCCAACATTTCTTCATGGCAGGACATTAGGCAGTCAAGTGGAAATGTCTGCCCACAGAAAACTGGTGTGTGTTGCCAGGATAAGGAGATAGGCCAGGAAACTTCAAACATCTGTACAGCTGGGTGGGAGGTACATGAACACAGTGCTCTCCCAGGCACCAGGCCATCTCTTCCTCCTCATGTTTCCAGCCCCCAATGTCAAACCCCAGGGTACATCTACCACCAATGAACAAAGTAAATTTATCATGACAAGCACAATGATCCAGGAGCATCCAGTTCGTGCTTTACCTCAGATCAAAGTGACAAGGAGCTTGTTAGCAGCAGTAACCTAATGCACACCTTTTGTGCCAGCTTTTGTCCAAAATAGTCTTTCTGTGTTATGAAAATCCAAAATCAAGGGAGAGAAATGAAAGAAATAGTCTCTTTTACACCGTGGTAAAAGAGAAGCCTAATATATCTTTTCCATATCTCTATCCACCTAAAGCTGCAAAAACATGCAGTGCTGGTGGTTAGGGAGTCAAATTTTGAGATGGCAAGTAGTGGCAAAATTAATATTCAAACCTGTGTCATTTAAACATTTAAGCCTAAAAAATTAAGATTTGAAATAGGATCTGCACAGTCTGTTCAGAGCTAGAATAATCAATACAAGTGGGTTCCTGCACCAGCTTTACACAGAGAATAACCTGAATTGTCAGGCTAAGCTGGGTTACTCCTAATCTTTCTGGTTGAGCAGAGTGTGGCTTACAAAGGGCCATCCACCCTCCCTCTACACCTTTGGTAAAGGCATTGGGGCCACCCCTACAGAACTGATCCACCAAGAACATTTCTAGGTTTCCCTGTTGAGACTTCATAAAAGAGAATAGCATTTGTGTTCAATATCAACCTACATCAATGTCCACATTAAAGCACAGTCTGCCAGTGCTCATCTGCTGCATTTGCAAGTGGCTTCCAGCCCCCTCCAGGCAGCAGCACAGGAGGGAAGCCTCTCTGAGCTCCCCCTCTCTTCTACTGACCATGAAAGTTAAGCTGTGCAAAAATTAAGGTTTGTGAAAAAATTTGTTGAAACTTTACTGGAACTGGAAGACAGATTTCCTTCACAGACTCTTCCACATGCAGAGTGAGGAAAGCAGAGGGCCTGGCTGCTCCAAGGGTGATGGAGACATACAAGTAACTATGGGCATTGTGGAAAGGTACCTGATTTGGAACTCAGTCATTACCACGATTACTTAGTTAGCAGAACTGTAACTCATAACTCTCTCTTCTCTCTACTGAAACTCTTGAGAAAATGCTACTTAAAAAGCAATCTGATGACTTTCTGCTGGCTTGGAAACATAACAACTCCCCAGCACCCAACCTAACCTCAGTGTATACATAACTTTTGAATCATCTGATATTAATTGCACCTCTTTTCCACCGAGATGAAACAATCACTATAGAATGACAACCACCCTCTGATCAGCTTGGCTTTTCCCATGTGATTGGCATAAGTTACTCAACAAAGTGACAGATCTGTCAACACAAAACAATTTGATATGTGTGCATCCCTATCAGAATGGACCCCAGTGCTGAAGCTCAGCTCCTTGCCAATACAAACCATTACCTGAAGTTTTCCCTGACCGTGTCGTCTATGTGCTGGCACCAACAAACTTTGCTGGTTGAGTGGAGTCCTCTTTCCTGTAGATATCTTCTTATTCTGCAGCACTATTCCCCTTTTTGAGCTACATGCAGACCTCCTGCTGAATTCATGGACTCACACTTGCCTTTGCTCATGACCATGAGAGGCTCTTTGATGTGCAGCCTGCCCTGGTGGCAGCAGAGGTGGTATGTTGTGGAAGCATCAACAACATGGAATTATTTCTTGTCATGGGGGTAAAGAACACAGTCTGTTATTTTTGTCTTTATAAACCCATCTGGACATCTTCAGCTCACCAGATTTTTTTTCTGATTAAGGCAACCAGACTCTAACAAAGTCCTGCTGGCTTATGTCTTTCACTGTGATGCAGAGTATCTTAATTCCAAGTGGTCAGAGAAAGGCAGCAGCATTTCCTGCCCCTTTTGTATTCCTACAGCAATGAGCCTTGGCTGATTTTTCTGCATGCAGAAAGTCATTGAAAGCCAGAGGGAATCTGTACTTGAAAGGGTTTCAGCCATGAAATGCAGCAAGCCCCAGCAGCATCTCTCTGTGAGATTCAAAGGAATATGTCATTCTTTGGATATTGTGAATCTTGATGGGGCTTTTAGGGGTATCTCTTTTTGCCCACATGGCTGCACTATAGTCTCTGTACAATTGGGTGTGTATATATATGAAAAAGATAAAATTTCAAAATAAAAGCAATTCCAGTCTTTGACCAAGCTGGTGAAAGTCTCAGAGTGGGCAAAAAAATACGTGATTTCTTCAACATTTCACTGTAATCACTACAAGTCGTAGCGATGACACAGCACCTGAAGCTGGTGTTCAAATACGTGGCTTTGTATTACAAAAGCATATTGAAGCACTGGTGGGTTTACTTGTGGTTTAGTTGCAAAAATTCACTCCTAGGTTTCAAACTCGGGCTTTGGAGCTATATGGAAAACATAACAAAGCTATCATACAGTGCTTTCTCATGGTGCTCATTCTAAAGGCATTGTTAGAGAAACAGAAGTCAGAATGCTCCTGAGACACAAAAATCCGTACCACGTATAAACACAAAGTTTATAAATAGCTCAAAAGTCATAGCAAGAAATTTTAAAAATCCCTAAATTGTAGGGAAGGAAGAATGGACAGAACAGGGTAAGAAGAATGGACAGAAATAATTATTCCAATAAGAGCTGTGTATTTTAATGAGCTCTGATTTTTTTTCCATCATCTCCAACAGCCAACATATATCCTTGGAATATTCAAGTAATGACACTTTGACTATAGATACTCAGAAGTGTCTTTAGAGGGTGATTATGCATGTAACAATCTGATTTATCAAAACACAAGAATGTATAGTACCTAATTAAAATGTGATATTCATTGCTAAAATAAAGTTTTTTTTTAAAAATGGACTTTAAAATGTAGCCAGTAAATCAATGGATATCCCCCTGGTCTGTTAAACACTCATATAAAGGCAGCTTATGAGTAGCAAGTACTTAATTTACTGATGACCAGATGCTCATTTTGGCAAAGATGGCCCTTCTGCATGCCCAGATTTGGAGACATTTCTTAAACTCTTGATGACCATCAGAAACAGGTTGCTGGGCTAGCCTTTGGCCTGGTCCATATGGAACCTCTTATGGTCTTGCTAGCAGAGCAGAACAGGAAAGCAATCCATTCTTATTTCCCACAATTCAAAGGTGGAGGAGCAAAGTTCTTCTGGTTTGGCGCCTTCTCAAGGGCTCTGCACACCGATGCAGCAGAGCCTTTGGACACCCCCTGGTCCTGCCTCGTACTCCCAGCTTGTGCCTGTCCCTGAGCACAGGCATGGTATTCATTGCCATTTAAAAACTACTTTTCCACCTGTCATCTACCTATAGCAGGGGAATCTAACAAACTCCTGCTGGCTTTTGTCTTCACTGTGTGTGCATCCTAATTCCAGGCAGATGCATTTCGCTGAGGAGTCAGAGGACGCATTATCCCGCTTTTATCAGTACACAACCCCAGTCATAATGTATGCCCACAGGAAGAAATGTTTCCAATGCAGGGAATGACTCAGACTGGGTCAAAGCAGCGATATAAGGAGTGTGGAGAAAAGTGAGCATTAACTGCAGCTTATAAAAGGTAGCATTTATCTTAACAGAGTGACAGCTGCTCACTGTGAAGTTACAAGGGAGTATTGTGATTTTCTGACTCTGAAGCCCACCCTTTAGGAACCACTGATCTGGAAAATGAAAAGACTGTACATGCTGAAAAAGTCTTTTTTAATGAGACAGGGTCAGATTTTGATGAAGCTCACTCAGGTTGAGTGGACAGGCATTTGCCTTCTTGTTTTGGCCCCACTGACATTAACACTATAATTATTAGTAAAATAAAGCTGAATACAATGCAAATACAGTTGTGGTCCTGTTGTGTACTAATAATTGATACTTAATAGATTTCAATAGATTCAATAGATTCCAGTGTTTTTATTTTTCCTGAGTGACCAGCTCTACTGGAATGTAACAACAGTATGAGGTCGCCCTGGCAGTACTCTTATAATTAAGTGAGGTGTAACTATCAGGCATGAAGTTCACTCTCTGTTTATAAGATTAAACAATGACTAAGCTTTAAAAACCGCATAAACAGTGGTGTAATAAGGCTGTCATTGAAGTATAAGGAATAAAATGAAACTGGTAAAAACATAACTACATTTTATTATAGCAAGCAAAACACAATCAGAAAACTGCTTCCTTTCAGTCTAATTGTTCCACCTGCCTGCATACAGCATGCTACACAAAGTCGTGGGCTTAGTCACCTCTTAGCCATGTCATAGTTCCATCCTGATGCAAAACACAGCAATGCAGCAAATCAACCAGAGACACCAGAAATTATTAAACATTAATAACCTTTAAGAGTCAGGCCAGCCTTTCTTAGTTTTTGTGTATTCTTTGGCCCAGGAAAAAAAATAGATAAAATCTACAGAAGTTGTACAAAAGCAGATTAACCATTTGATTTGTATCAGAGATGAGTTGTGCCTTGTGATATCTACCAGTTGGGCTGTGCTGGGGACAGATGCCGAAAGACTGGAGGGGAACCCATGAAGCTCTAACTCATGTGGCACAAGAAGTGCATCCTGGGTCTGACACAGAGGAAAAAGACTCATAACCTGGGAACAGCCTGACTGTAGCTTATTTATGGAGAGAATGCACCGGTCTTCCCTTGTTCTGGCCATGAGTCTGGTTTCAGAGGTGTCTCTCAGAGGAGGAATGAGCTGGATTCCTCAGGCTATGGTGTGCCATAACCTGCATGATACCCTTGGGCTGGCAGGAAACTTATTGGCCCAGAGAAAGTCTTGGGAGGAAAGAGGGCTGAAGAGAGTGACTATGGGTAGTTTTATATCAGGCAGCTATGAACAGAGGTTGTGCTGAGTGAGCTGGGTTGGACTGACTTTGCTCAGCTTCATCTGGTTTTTTTTTGCTTGAGAGCGGGGAATGCTGCTTTGCTCAGGTATCACTTGAACAGACCTCACGTTTCTCATTTATGCTTTTTAATCTCAGTACTCCTGAAACAGAGATGTCTCAAGGTACTATTTGCAAGGTCATCAGCTAACCTGACTTTAAAAACTCAGATAGCTCATTAAATTAAACTCTCTGATTTACTATAAAAGACTGGAGAACCAAGGATACATTAAAAAATCAAGTAAGAAAATAAATTGGGAAGAAAAGTTTCTCTTTTTTTAAGCACTGAGAACAAGAAGAGCAGAGATGTAAAGGGAAAAACTTAGAGCCAGAATATCCAAACTTCCCCTTGATTCTAAACTTAGCACAGCCACTGGCCCACCGTGCAGATGACTCAGTGCACTTCCTTGAACTTAAATCATTCCTCTTACAAAACTTGTTAAAGAAAGACGTCAGTGTAAATTAGATGTTGTGTCTAAGTTTAGCTATGGCCAATACATAAATATCAGAAATTTAATGTGTTCTCATTCTTGTCTGCTTAAGAAAGATGTGTGTATATATATGCACATATGCATATATATACATAGCAAGGGAGAGAAATACTTCTTTTGTGCTATTTTTACAGTTGCATTTGCATATATTGTTATTTTGCTGGTGACATAAGAGCTCACAGCTGATTAGAAGTTTAACTGTTTTCAGAGCAGCCTGATTGCCACAACGCCCAAGCACTCTTCATTCTCTCAAACTGTCAGGAAAGTTTCAATTCCATCGAAGCAGTGGGAGCCGAGAGAGTACACGTTCGGCATATAACATACATGATGGCTGATTTCTTGTGACACTAATCTTCACTCCTGGGGGAAAGGCAGTCATTTATTCATAACTCTACCACTCAAAAGTAACCATTCTTCTCACCATGGAGATAAATGTCAAAACAGAGACCATCCATAGGCTGAGTCTAATCTAATCTGTCCAAAATGAATATATATTTAGATCTGTTGTCAAATCTTGAATAGCAAACCCTTTAGCCTGGGCAACTATTTCCTCAGCCTGCCCTCTCCATCTATAAATATGCATATCAGAATGGATATATGCTAGCAGAGAAGCATATTAATTCTGCTAACATGGACAGGATTGACATGCTGACCAATCTTTCTGATACGATCAAAGAGTCAGACGACAAAGCACAAGACTTCCAGAAATGTGTAACAGAGAGGGAAAAAACATATTAATTTTTGTAAAAATGTGTCTATCATTCAACAATGCACCTGAAATCAGCAGGCCCTCCACTCCCAAGTGGCTGGTCCAGCAAATGAGAAAAACAGGGTCCTATCTGGATATCTGCAGAAGATGGCAATGAAAATTTCCTTTCTCATAAAACTGTTAATTCTCATTGTCCTTCTCCTTTCTCCAGTTCACATTTCCATTTTTTGGGATGTCAGCTTGGAGGTCCTTATTTATGCTACATCCTTTCCCATCAAATTATACCTATGGGTTCCTCATATCCTCTTGAATATGGTTGTCACAATTTTCAAGAATGAGAAGGATGACCCCAGAAACTACAGGCCTGTCAGTCTCGCTTTGGTGCCCAGTAAAATCATGGAAAAGGTTTTCCTGGAAGCTGTGGAAAAATACCTGAAGGACAAAGCAGTCATCAATCACAACCAGCACAGCTTCACAAAGGGAAAGTCCTGCTTGTCAAATCTGATTTCCTTCTATGACAGGGTAACCTACCAAGCTGGTCTAGGAAAGGCAGTAGATGTAATCTTTTTCGACCTCAGCAAAAAAAATTTATATTGTCTGACACAGAATCCTTCTGGATAGAATGTCCAGCACACAGTTGGATAACCATGTTACATGATGGGTGAGTAAGTGGCTTACAGATTGGGCACAAAGGGCTACAGTGACTGGGGTGATATCAGAGTGGCAACCTGTCAGTAGTGGAGTTCAGCAGGGCTCCCTCCTGAGCCCTGTGCTCTTCAACATCTTCATAAATTACTTGGAAGCAGGACTGGAAGAAATACTAAGTAAGTTTGCCAGTGATACTACATTGGGAAGAGCTGTTGACTCCCTCAAAGGCAGGGAGGCCCTGCAGAGAGAGGTCAACAAATTAGAGACGTGGGCACTCACCAACCATGTGAAGTTTAACAAAGGAAAGTGCTGGATATTCTGCACCTGGGATGAGTGATGGGCAGCCCTGGCTGTGTGTATAGATGGTGAATGAGAGGCTGGAAAGCAATGCTGTGGAAAGGGACCTGGGAGTCCTGGTCAATGGCAAGTTGACTCTGAGCCAGCAGTGCCCTGGCAGCCAGGAGGGGCAACCCTGTCCTGGGGGCATCAGGCACAGCATCACCAACAGGGCAAGGGAGGGGATTGCTCTGCTCTGCTCTGAGCTTGAGCAGCCTCACCTTGAGCTCTGGGGACAGTTTCAGGCACTACAAGATAAAAATAACATTAAGCTTTTAGAGAGTGTCCAAAGGAGGGCCACAAGGATGGTGATGGATTTGGAGGAAAAGCCATACAGGGATTTGCTTAGGTCACTTTGCTTATGCAGCCTGGAGAGGAGGAGACTGAGGGGAGACCTCATTGTAGTCTTCAACATCCTCATGAGGGGAAGTGGAGGGGCAGGTGCTGATCTCTTCTCTCTGATGACCAGTTTCAGGAAACAAGGAAATGTCATGAAGCTGGGTCAGGGGAGATTTAGGTTGGATATCAGGAAAAGGTTCTTTACCTAGAGTGGTCAGGCACTGGAATGGGTTCGGCAGGGGAGTGGTCACAGCACCAACCCTGAGAGAGTTCAAGCAGTATGTGGAAAATGACCTCAGGCACATTTTTGAGGTGTCCTGCATAAGGCCAGGAGTTGGACTCGATGACCCTGATGGGTCCCTTCCAACACACTATATTCTATGATTCTATGACTCTATGATATTCTATGATATCCTGGTACTGAGACACTGGACAACACCAAAGAAGAACCAGAAGTGACTGTCATTTTTCTGTCCCACTCCTCTATTTCATACTACCATGAATCTCCATTAAGTTCTTTTTGAAGTGGAATGTCTGAAACTCATCTCAGAGTCTGAAGAAAAAGTCTTCTTGCTGTGGGCCTCACAAAGGAATTGTGCTGTTTCAGAGAACCATACCGCTATCTCTTGAAAATATTTGATTATTCAAGTTGCACAACAAGCACTATTGCATAAATGGTAAACATAGGTTACACTGCTTGTAAACTGTCCTATATCTGGTGCTCAAATATCCTTGTTCAAAACTAAATTCCATTTTTACATTTGGATGAATCTGAGCAGCAGCCAATTAACTAATTATTTCAAAAGATGAATTAGGTTTTACACTCATTCTACGTTAGCAGTTCAACCACATTACCATTAACACATCATGAACTACTTTTCTTGTCTGTGTACTCCAGGTAAGTAACTGAGCCATGGTTGTATCAAAAAGCACTTTCAGATATCCCATATAGGTTTACTGTGAATGGGACCTCAGCTATGCCAGTATGGGTTTGCCTCTAGGAACCCAAGTGCAAAAGGAGATCTGGCCAGCAACCTGCTATGAATCACTCTGACTTGCTCTGTCACAAGACTTGCACTTACAACTGGGTCAAATCCTTATCTGGAAGAGTTAGACAGATCTGCACTGCAACAGGATTGAGCCCATATATCACAATGCACAAATACACAAGCAGCATTGCTAGAAAGGGTCTACTTTCTAAAGGTGACAGAAATGGGTGCCAGGTGACAGCTGAGATGGCACAGAATGGTCTTTGTGCAGAAAAAAAAAAAAAAAAGAATGGTTTTGCAAAGTAATAGCTCAGTAAGGTAAAATAACCGGGGGGAAAATGCCTTAACGCAACATAAAATAATAGTACAAAATAGGAATCAAGAGCCATGGTGTCACTTCCAGGCCATGGCTTCTGTGCATGTGAAGTAATCAGCTGGAAAAGAACCTAGGTGTGGGAGAAGATTATGAACAGGTCGCGGTCTCGCAGCATGAGAAAATGGCCAAGAGAGCAAATGCAACCCTTGCTAGCAATGAGCAGCACCTGCAGAAGGAGGAGTTAAAGAAGAAGTTGCTACTTTTTGTCATATCCCTCAAGGTGGTCATTGCTAGATATTGCAACCCTTTCTAGTCCCAACACTTTAGCAAGGATGTTAATAAATAAAATGGTTCAGAGAAGTGCCGCCTGAGGAAAACATCCCTCATGCTGGGCACTTGAAGATCAACCTCACTACCTCAAAGAAAGGGCACAGAGGAGAGCAAAATACTGCCTAAGACTACCTATGTGAAGAGGGAAATCTACAGGTATTAGAGATCCTTCAGCAGACTACAAATCTCTTGGACTCAAAAATGAGACAAAGAACAGAGTGCTAAACTGCCACATTTGGAACAACATATCCAGGAAATTTGCCATCCCTGCTAGCCTTGCAATCAATACTGCTGTCATACAGAATAGCTCATTCAGAAATGAAATGCTGAATGAAGGAGTCTATGAAATCCTATGCCCTGTATTATTGAAAACAGAGTAGATGATCATAAGAGTCCACTTGGGTCTTAAAAGTCCATGAGTGTAGTTCAGAGGAAACGTAGTTCTAGAGGCTAACTATGAGGTCCTTACATTTTTCAGGATGAGTTTTCCCTGAAGGTTTTCCCTGAAGACTAAATTCTTTATCCTATAACTGAAAAGTAAGCTGCAAAGGTATGAAGTAGCAAGCCCCCGAAAGATCAAATTTCCTCCTATTTTCCTTAATTCTAGGTGAAAACATGTACAGACAATAGACAAGCTTTATGTTTTTAAGAAGACTGAAAGGTTCTGCAGGCATGTGGAGAGATCAGCACCCTCACAAGAAATCTTGTGAAAGGCAGATACTGGCTGCATCTGAGTTTACAACAGGGCTCTAAAGAAATTGGGTTTTCTGGTTTTGATGACCTATGTAGCTCTGTGACAGATGTGGTGTTGTACCACATTTCCAAGGGGTGGAATCTACAGCAGCCTCCTTTACTCCTTAACTGGATTTCATCATTTTGGCTGAATGTCAGTCAAAGTTTTTAGAATATGAGGCTCCAAAACCATGTCTTGCCTAGTCATTCTTGTTTCCTCAGTCATTTTTCTCAATTTCTGCTCCTAGCTGTACAGCAGCACACAGAACTCCAGTAATACCCCCAAAACTCATACTGTAAGACTCCATACTGTACATTTTCCAAGAGTATCATTTAAGATGGCACTTTAATTCACTGGGAACTGAGCTGAGTTTTTCCATGAAACTGTATTTGATTTGGTAAAGAGGAATTTCAGTAGAGTGAGGCTAGGACTATCTCTATGTGATTTACAGATTACAGCAGAATTTCCATCTTTTGCACATCTTCAACACTTACCAGGACTTGATGAAGACCTTACTTTTCAGGTGGACTGATCCTAAGTTTCATCCTTTGGCTACCAGTATGAAGAAGGTATTCAGCTTGGTTGTCTTAATCACATTTTCAGTTTTGATGGGCAGGAAATGTAGTGTAGTTATGTGTGTGAGCCCTGAATAAGCTTAAGAGCAGGTGTTTGCTGCATGCTGGTTTTAGGAAACAGTGGCCAGATTTTGTTATGCTGTAAGTCTGGGAAATCACTCACATCTCCCTCTCCCATCAACAGGTATGTTCTGGGGGGCATGGGGGTTTGGCATTCTTCTCTGACCTGGTCTGCGTTTAATCCACACTTTTATCTCACTTTGCAGTAACTCCTCACATGTACCACTGACATCATCAGCTAAGTTCTCTCAGTGTTTTCCAATTTGCCAGTGAAATACTGTTGTTAAAACCAGTTTAGAAGGTGAATCCATAGCAAAGAGGATATGACCAGCCTGTCTCAAATCCTAGACTTGGAGTTTTGAAAAATAAATTGCTAGGAAATTATCATTTAAATTCCTGTGCTTTGTTTTTTAATTGTACAATCTTATAAAAAAATATAGTTTAGTTTAAACTAAATTGCTGTTACTTTTTGACATACTTGAGTAAAGACCCAGAGCTACAATAAAAATACTTAAGCAGCTATTGCTAGGCTAAAGTGAAGGTTTAAGTTTTGACCTCCACTTTGTGCCGACAAACCACCCTGTGTTTTTTCACTGTAGCCATGTACTGCCTTGAAAAACTCAAGGAGCTCTTTGTCGTGTTGCAGAGTAATTTTTTTAGGACAGCTAGTACATCTTTAATCTGAAGAAAGATGCTGCCGTTGCCCAGGCCGGGTGACACTTGGAAGCACATTATCGTCTACAGAATGTTCATTAAAAGCGGATTAGGAGAAGATCTCATCAAACATACCAATTCCGCTTGAAATAAACGGCTTCTAAGCACAGGAAATGTTAGAGGAATGGACCATAGGCGCCGATTAGTTTGTTTTGCATATTCTAGAGGATGTTTCGAGCTGATGTGTGTGGGACTAGGCTCTTTACTCTGGCAGTTCTGTTCAGTTTACTTGAACAGAGTAGCAATGATAAAATGTGGAAACTTAATGAAAGAGATATCCCAGGCATGAAACACTGTAGAAGAATTCTGCTTAATAATGAACTAATCAAAAAACAAATTAAATGAAATGCAGCTTTCACTGTTAGGTTCTAGATTTCTCTCCCCCAAACATTAGACGAAATTGCATTGTTTACAAAAATTTATTAATACAAACTTTACACACTTTATATAACAGTTATCAAAGTCCTAGTTATAGATATCATGTGTGTAATAATACTTTGTTTAAGTTCTTTTTATATTCATTTGCACACAAAATAAGTTCTCCAAGACTAACATCTACCTACTATGACTGTATCTCAAATCTGCTCAAATTTTGGTAAGGCTGTTGGCGTTTCTGGAAAAAAAAAAAAATCGTACAAAGGATAATAACCTAGGTGATCACTTCATAATGCTTGCGACTAGCCACTGAACTCTAACTGATAAGGTCATAAACAAAACGTCAAGAGAGCCCTATGTCATTATACCACAGCCGACACAAACACAGCGCACTCTGCCCATGGCCAAAGAACAGAAGGACGACTAAAACGCAAGCCGATGTGTTGCAGCATCGTAGGGCCACTAAATGCCATCCGTGAACTCGTGGCGATTTACAAGGTGAAGAGAAGGCACGAAAGCTGCACACTGCGCCCCGCGTCCCTGCGGCCCGGGAGCGCGCCCGGGCGGGGCGGCCGGAGCCGGGCGGGCGGAGCCGGCAGCGCCTGCCCGCCCCGACGGGCTCGGCCCGGCCCGCTCCGCTCCTCCTGGCCCGGGAAGGAAGGTTTTACCCGCGAGGGTTTGCTGGGGGGGTTGGGGGGTTGCTTTCCGACGTCTTGAATGCGGGGCTCGTTTTGTCTTTGGAAAGACTCCCGTAAGGTTTGTGTGGTGAGCTGGAAGGAAGCGGGTACCTACGTGTCCTCCTTCGCTCCCGGCCCGGGCGGGGGACGGGACCAGCCCCCGGGCAGACGCTAAGATAGGAGTCCGTACATAGAGAGATGAGGTGAAAATGGTTTATCTCGTTAGAAACCGGACCACAGGTGAACACTACACATTCTTTTATGACAAAAGTTTGTTTTATGAAATAAATTTTACTAAGCAATAAGCCAGAATGTAGAAAAATACATTTTACCTCCAAACTCAATAAACAAGGAACAAAAACTTTCGTAGTAGTGCATAATTCTTTAGTGGTAGCTACAACAGGGGTTCCTAAACTCGTACAATAAGAGCTTGCATAAAACAGAACAAAGGAGTGAGAGAGCGTTCACAATCTTTTTTTTTTTTTTTTCCAAAAAGAACATAACCCAAAGAGGTGACTCAGGTGGGTTAAACAGAGCTCGGAAAAGTTCGAAGAGAGGATGAGAGGCGGGAGGTCCTACAAGAAAAAGCAATCAAAGAAAAGAGCAACTCCGACCGAAAAATGCAAAGGCGAGAACCCTGCTCATTATTACACATGATGAGAAGCATGGACAGCACTGGAGAGTAACACACTGTACTTTGCATCCAGGTCCAGTACCGAGCTGCCCGGGGCAGTTGGGTAGCGGATCGGAGGTGGGATCGCCTCGTCTTACCTCGACCCTGCGGCGCGGGCTCCGGTACAGGCTCCGGCCGCGGGGCGCGCCGGGGGCCGCCCCCGCTCACTTCCCCATTCTTTCCAAACGGGTCCTGTCTCTGCTTTGGCTTTGTTCTGCAACTCTGGCCAGACAGCAGGAAGAGCAGTGCACGGGGCTTAGTACTTACTACTCTCGCTGCTGGTTCGGGATTTGGGGGTTAGGGGTTTGAGTTTGGCTATTTTTGGTTTTGTTTTGAATTTTTTTGTTATTATTATTTTAATTTTGGGTTTTTAACTATTTGTCCCTTCAATAGGCAACAGAGATGCATAATTTGGATCGAGCTGTTGTTTTCACAAGATAATTATCCTCTAAGCTCATTCTTTGAGGATATACTAATAGAGATAAAACTGGAATCAAAGAAAGCAGGAGAGAAAAAAAATAATCGAAATCGAGAAGAAAGGGGACGCTGCCCCTTTAGAGAGGCTAGTGGCAAAGGAGCCTGCCTCGGGACTCACCAGGGGAAGAATCTGCTTCACTAATTCTCCCAAATCAATTTCCTCATAATCCCCCTGGGAGCAGGTCATCCTTCTCTATGTACAGTAGCAAATGGTGAAAATTAATGTCTTCGACCCTGTCTCGGATAAAAATACTATCCTTTTAATTTCTGTTACAAAAATAGGAGTAATATTCAAAACAATGATTGTCTCTTTTTTTCTATTTATTTTATATAAAAACATAAACAGCTCAGGCGAATTCTTGTTCTTGTGCAGGCTTTTCATGAAGAATTGTTCTTTACTATTCTTAGTAGTATTTATATATATATATTTATATATTATATATAACTAATGATTGGTCCACAAAGTAGATCTGTGCGTTTCTCTAGTGCTTTTTGTACAAAAGAAAAACAATATTATTATCAAAATATTCATTTAATGGCTTTACTTCATACATAAATACATGTTTAGATAACACAGGAGCGGTGATTGTTCAGTCAGTTTGGAAATGACTTTTGTTTTTGTTTAGATTTTGTTGTTGTTGTTGTTGGGTTTATCTCTCTCTCTCTCTCTTTCTCTCTCTCTCTCTCTCTCTCTCTCTCTCTCTCTCTCTCTCTTAGGACTTTGTATACACAGGAGTGGCTGGTTACTCACATCGCTACAAATACGCTACTCGGCGTCCTTTGTTTTTAACTCTTTGTTTATACCTTTTGCCCAGGACGGCTGCTAAGTATTTCTTGACAGCCATTTGTTTCCGGTAGCGGCTGTAGCTGTCCGTGAAGATGCCGTCTATGTGCCGCTTGGTCAGCGGTTCCGCATCGTCCCCCAGGCCGCCGCCGGCACCGCTGCAAGCACCGAGAAGCACAGCTGCATCAGGCGGGGCCGCTCCGCCCCCCTCCGCGCCCCTCCGCGCCGCCCCCTGCCCTGCGCAGCGCCGCGCCGGCCGCTGCCCCCGGCGCAACACGTTGCGCGGAAGATGCGCGGGGAGACAAAGGCCGCGCCGAAACCCGGTCCCGACGCTGTGCGCGCAAGCGGCGGCGGCGGGAGAGACAATATCTGCCCGCCATGAATTATTCATTGCGGCCGCGAAAGCTGCTCTCCCCGGGGCTTCATTACCGTGTTACCTTCTGCCGAAGGGCAGCGGGTGGCACCGGGCTCGCCCCTGCCCCGCCGGCGGCGGGGAGTCCCGGGGAGCCCCGCCCGGCGGCCGGGGGTGCGCAGGGCTTCAACAGAGCCTGCACTGCTGCAGCTGAGCCCTCGATCATCGCTGTCGATAAGCTGCTCCCTCCCAGCAAACCGTAAGGGCTGCCCAACTTGCTAATTTTAAATGGGTTGATTATAAAAATTTATAGAGACATCTATCTATCGATAGATAGATACAGATATAAATATAGATAGATATAAATATCGATTGAAATAGATAGATACACATGCATGTGTGTGTGTGTGTATATATATATACACACATACATATATATCTGTACGCCCGAGCGTAGTAACCCAAACAAACCTCCGCGAACACCCGCGCTGACAACCAGGCTCACGCTGCCCCGGGAGCGGCCAGGGGAGCCGGACTCCGCCAGACTCATCGCGGGCGCACCGCATTCCCGAAGCCGGCCGAGGCAGCATTGTTCCCCCCAGCCGCGGCCCTTCCAGCGTCCCCGCTCCAGCAGCACCAACGCCCACCGCGGAAAAGAACAAGCAGAGAGCCTTACCCGACCCGCTTGGCCATCAGGGAGTGCAGATATTTCCTGGCAGATAACTGGCCCAGGAGTTTCCTGTAGGCTTTGTTGAAGATCCCATCGGCGTGCCTGGGCAGAGGGAAGAGCCCGCGGGTGAGCAGCGAGGCCCGGGAGCCGGCTGCGGCGGGTTGCGGG